>OZ010796.1:193703281-194303281 GCA_963932465.1 Maratus speciosus
CGATTTCGCAATTTGACTCTGGAGACTCTGGCAATTCAGCATACAAAAGCTAATGTTCATTTGAATTAAAGTCTGAGCCTTTGTAGATGTGTACAGTTAGTTTCACTCTATCAGACGGAATTTATTTTAATTACATTTTAATGTCTAAAAATAAAAAATATACATATTGCATCATTCTTACTTCATGAGTCCAGTTTTACAATAAAAATGGGGCAACTGGACCCATAAATTAATTTTTATTATGTAATTTAAATAAGATATTATTTATTTTTTTATTACAAGCAAAATAATGCAGGAATTAATTTCCCGTAGTATGAGAAACTACAAAGAATTATTTATAACTGTTGGGGTAACTGGATCCTACATGTATCCTGTTACCCCTGATACATGTCCCAGTTACCGCATTCTTAAAAATTTTATACGGTAACTGGAACACCGGCCTTACACATGAAACATGAAGTAAATATGTATATATACCTAATAATATTAATGTATTTATTTGCCTAATCTTATATATTGCTTAATAAAAGAACTTTCCGTTTTTTAACCCTTAAATATATAGTGATGCAAATCTGCATCACTTTTTGTTAACTTTTAATAAATAAATTATGTTCTTAGCAAGCGAGCGATGAACGCCTCTAGCTACCACGCACTCTTAATTCAAAAGAAGGAATTATTCACTTTTTTTTAAAAAATGGAATTTTTTCTTTGGACGTTCGTGCTTTCTGAGTGCCGACTTTGTCAATAAGTTACTATTTTTGAAGAAAACTGGTTGCTGTTGGAGTAATTCACAGAACCGCTCTGATTTTAAAGCGAACTAGGAAAACACTTTAATGGGTGATTTCAGAGCATATTCATTGGTTGTAATCCCGCAACGTTATATATAGTTTGGCGGACCCGTTATCTATCTCTTACTTAAAAAGTCAGTAGTTTGTTTTTTAAAGCTTGATCTTAATCCTAACTGTATATACACTCCTCAGCAAAAGTTTAGACACTGGTGATTTTTAACCTTTAAATAAAAAATACGAACACTTGGGTTATACAAATGACTGTACTTATTTTTAAATATATTTTAAACGTTTTAGAACAGAAATAACGGTTTTAATGTAGGATATTATTTCATTTAACTGAAAAAAGTGAAATTTTCATATTGCAAAAGTTTAGACACTTTTGCGATTTTTTGGATATTGTTCACCGAAAACCGCATATTTCAAACTTATGACGTCACATGCATGAAGTATTTAAGTGCACCTCGCGATAGCATCGGTTAGTGAAGATGCGAGAGCAAGAAATTTTCAGTCAGATGAAATAATTAAAGCACGGAAGCTGAAATCGAAAGGGAAGACTGTTGCGGAAATTTCAGCTACTTTCAATCGGCCAAAGAAGTCTGTCTATTAAGTACTGTCTAAGGGTAACTCTGTCAAAGCAAAACATAGATCTGAAAGGACTCGTGTGTCCAGAAAACTAGATTATAGAAGGATCCATAAACTAGCATCTAGACAAATGATGACTGCTAATCGCATTAAAAGAGTGTTAGAGATTTCTGTGCCAATGGATAATTTCATAGATGCATTAAAGAAAGATGTAAATTAGTTTACATGAAAATGATAAAACCACCAGCCTTGAAATCTCAAAACAAATTGACCCCCTTCCTGTCGCGGAGTAATTCTTTTTATAAACGGATGAAATAATGGACTGATACCAGAATTTATATACGAAGTTATTAGAAAATATGAAATTGCTTATTTTCACGTATATTACAAAAAGAAAATTTTAATTAAATATTCTTGCCATTTCTGGAATTAAAATTATGTGTCCTTTGCCCTCAAAAGGGTAGATGACTAGGGCCTCACTTTGTTTTAATTCTCAAGTATCTCTGGAGTTTCTCAGTGGTCGCCAAGCTACGTAAGACTACATACATACATTGGAAAACAATTTATAGCCATTTGGTGAACTTTTATCTCTTCCAAAGCATTATTTGAGCAAGATAATGCGTCTATTCATGTTGCATACAAATCAAAAAATTGCTTTAACTCTCAAAATTTTACTATTCTAGACTGGCCCGCGTGTAGAACTGATCTGAACTCAATCGAAAACTTTTGTGGCATCATATCTGATACGGTTTATGCAATTTTTTAACAATACTCCTCTGTAAATGAACTTCGATCAGATGTTGAACATGTTTGGCACGAAATAGACCCCCAAGTGATGCAGGATTTAGTTTCTTCGATAGAAAGTCACATTTTTGCATTAATAGCAGAGAATGTAGGTGCAGTTCGATTTTAATTTATGGATATTTTTCTGTTAACAGACAGATTGTCTATACTTTTGCAACAATGTTAAATTCGTTTTTCTGTCATTATATATTATGTAAAGTGTATAAATTATAATTTATTGTTTGTATATGAAGAATAAGTCCCCAGTAATATATGACAGTTGAATTACAACAATTCGTTACATACTTCTCAGCACAGGAGCATAATAGATCATTGTCTAAACTTTTGCTGAGCACTGTATTCGCGTGAATATATGCCTAAAAGGTTACATATTTTGTATCCTTAAAACATAGGAGTGATCACACTTTTTCATAAACATAATATATTAGAGAATCTATTGTTTTACATGAAAAATACATGATGCCTAACGGCAGAAAGTGAAATGGCTGGTTTTTCAAACAAAATGTTTTTAAACAACCCACCCCCCTAAATTTTGGGCAATCTATCACAGCAAAGACAGAGTTATGATTATTTGACACATGTTGTTTTAAGAAGTATAGATAGAGGTGCAATATTGACAAAAATTAAAACTTAAAAGGCACCAACGGTTTTTATAAAACAGCCAATTGCCCAATTCCCTCGTGGGTCCAGTTACTCCAGCTTACCATACAGTGGGCTTCAAATGACGATTTTATTTATTGCTTCTATATCCCAACATAACAGTTGATAGAAATTGCTTATTTAACTCTCAATAGACGGCGATTCCGGGTTAATTTTTCATGCCAAAGGTTTATTTATCATTTAAGCAATTTTGCATCGTTATTGCTTAAATGAAATTCGTAAATTTGTAATATTTAAAACGCTGGAGACGTCCGAAAAAGGTTTTTAAAGATAAGCGTGGATGCTTTATAATTTGTTGTTAGAAAATCGAGAATAATTATGAAAAGCATGTAATTTTACGTTTTTCCCAGACTTGAAAAAAAAAAAAAAACCTTTTAGTCAATATTTTTATATTTTTATCTTCTAATTTATTTTTATTTTTTACATACTGAAAATGACATATTCTAACGTCTAAGTAGATATTTTTTGAATCGGAGTAGTTGAGTCACCAAGGGTTAAAATTGGATGTTCCACATACACTCCTGGGAATTAAAATTGCATCACCAGGATGGAATGATCTGACGAACGTCAAAATCACGTGAAAGGAAGAAGAAGTTGGAATATGCAAATGATTAGTATTTCAGTGCATTTAGACGACGCAGGCGGGAGAAAGGACATCTCAAGCACTGCATAAAAGAAAAGTTGCTTAGTGAATTTCTCATTCGGAAAGCGCTTTGTAAGGTCGACGTTTGCTCAGACTATCGTGATATGCCTCGAATAATAATAAGAAATGCTTCCCAGCAAGTGTCGGAATTCGATAAACGCAGGATCGTTGACTATCGAGAGTGTGGAATCGTTCCGTGATATCGCCCGTCGCGCTGTTCGAAATCCAACCACTGTCACGTAAATATGGAATCAATCGGTTGCTGAGGGTCATACTGAACGGCATACAGGATCCCAATGCCCTCCCATGACTAACGCCCGAGAGGACAGACATATTGTTAATTCGGACTTGCAAAAACGTACAACCACATCACGGACCATTGGTCAGGAAATGGGCATATTTACAGTACGCCAGAATCTACTCGTGAGGTTTGACGACTTTTGCAGCAGCGTGGCCTATCAGCACGACGACCATTACAAGGATTTCCTTTGACAATGCAGCATATAGAGAGACGGCGACTCGGTGCGCAGAACGACAAAGCTGGATACAGGAGTGACACAATGTCGTCTTTTCAGACGAGTCCCGGTTCTGTATGCAGTATTCCGATATCCATATACGTGTGTGGAGGCTCCGAGGTAAACGCTCATCGCCTGCTTGCTTTCGATATCGGGATAGGGGCCCTACACCTGTTGTGATGGTTTGGGCAGCCATTAGGTACACGGCACACACATCTCTAGTTTGGATCGACGGTAGTTTGACGTGACATCTTACGTCCAGTGATTGTGCCCTGTCTTCGAGACCAGTGTTGCCAGATGGGCTACTTTTTTAAAAATCAGATTCTTGATTGGCACCACTTTTTTGAAATGGTAAAATGTGCCTTATTTAATTACATATTAATTAGGAGAAAAGAAAGTGAATTTTACCGTTTCAAAAAAGTGGTGCCAATCAAGAAATCTGAATTTAAAAAAAGTAGCCCACAGGCAACACTGTTCGAGACCTGCCAAATGCCATCTTCTAACAAGATAACGCAAGACCATATGTTTCACGTCGTGTTCTGACCTTCCTCGATACACTGGGTATTCGATTGCTGCCCTGGCTTGCACGATCTGCAGATCTGTCACCCATTGAAAACATCTGGTCATGGCTTGCTGAAAGACTTGCTCGCCACCCCTCTCCAGCTAATACGGTTGATAAAGTGCAACATAGACTTGAAGCAGCATTGAATGAGTAGTCCATTTCTGTCATCCAAGCCCAGATCGATACCATGCGTAACCAGGTAAGGGTCGTTTTAGCTGAAAGGGAGGGGGGGGGGGCAGTTGCTTCTACTAATTTCGAACCCCTGTAAACCCCCAAAATGCTTACAAATTTAATCATTTTATTTTCATCCCATACTGTTTACGTACAAAAAATATCTTTTTTGTATTTTCTTTCTTTTATGGTATTGCAGTTTTAATGGCTAGCAGTGTATATGATTAAAAATATAGTAATTTATTTTTATTGGAAATTGCGTTATACATTACTATATATTAATGCACATTAAGTTCAATAAAATTAATAAAAAGATTGAATGGAATAATAGATAGGAATTTTCGTTGAATGCAGAATTGTTTATAATAAACGATTTTACCAATAATTTTGATGAAATGTTTCATAAGTTCTTGATGTTTCACATTCAATTTGAATGTATGAAATATTTTATGTTTAGCTTCTTAAGGCCAGGATCTCTATTCAGTCCATTTTTGAGCGCCATATTGCAAATGTCTTAAAATCCTAAGAGAATTTTTTTTTTTAACCCTAGATCTACCGGGAATTTTATTCAAGTTTTAATAAAACGTTCTACACCAGAATTTTTATTTAAAACTATTTAACTTATTTATTTACCTTATTTTTGTCTGGTTTATATACTTAGTTTATTTTAAAGAAATTTCTGGTTTGAATGAATATTTTGTATGTACCTGTCGGGTCCAATGGACCCGTCTGGTAGACGGAGGGTTAAATGATTGTATTAAAAAAAAAGTAGAAGCTCAATAACAATTTAAAAAATACTATATATATATTTCGTTAGTCAATCGAAGATTATTTATTTGACTATTGAAGAGATCACGCTATTCGCGGCATCTATACCACAGCAGCTAAATCACCTTTTTTTTTAGTACTACTACACTCCTCAGCAAAAGTTTAGACACTGGTGATTTTTAAACTTTAAATAAAAAATACGAACACTTGGGTTATACAAATGACTGTACTTATTTTTAAATATATTTTAAACGTTTTAGAACAGAAATAACGGTTTTAATGTAGGATATTATTTCATTTAACTGAAAAAAGTGAAATTTTCATATTGCAAAAGTTTAGACACTTTTGTGATTTTTTGGATATTGTTCACCGAAAACCGCATATTTCAAACTTATGACGTCACATGCATGAAGTATTTAAGTGCACCTCGCGATAGCATCGGTTAGTGAAGATGCGAGAGCAAGAAATTTTCAGTCAGATGAAATAATTAAAGCACGGAAGCTGAAATCGAAAGGGAAGACTGTTGCGGAAATTTCAGCTACTTTCAATCGGCCAAAGAAGTCTGTCTATTAAGTACTGTCTAAGGGTAACTCTTTCAAAGCAAAACATAGATCTGAAAGGACTCGTGTGTCCAGAAAACTAGATTATAGAAGGATCCATAAACTAGCATCTAGACAAATGATGACTGCTAATCGCATTAAAAGTGTGTTAGAGATTTCTGTGCCAATGGATAATTTCATAGATGCATTAAAGAAAGATGTAAATTAGTTTACATGAAAATGATAAAACCACCAGCCTTGAAATCTCAAAACAAATTGACCCCCTTCCTGTCGCGGAGTAATTCTTTTTATAAACGGATGAAATAATGGACTGATACCAGAATTTATATACGAAGTTATTAGAAAATAAGAAATTGCTTATTTTCACGTATATTACAAAAAGAAAATTTTAATTAAATATTCTTGCCATTTCTGGAATTAAAATTATGTGTCCTTTGCCCTCAAAAGGGTAGATGACTAGGGCCTCACTTTGTTTTAATTCTCAAGTATCTCTGGAGTTTCTCAGTGGTCGCCAAGCTACGTAAGACTACATACATACATTGGAAAACAATTTATAGCCATTTGGTGAACTTTTATCTCTTCCAAAGCATTATTTGAGCAAGATAATGCGTCTCTTCATGTTGCATACAAATCAAAAAATTGCTTTAACTCTCAAAATTTTACTATTCTAGACTGGCCCGCGTGTAGAACTGATCTGAACTCAATCGAAAACTTTTGTGGCATCATATCTGATACGGTTTATGCAATTTTTTAACAATACTCCTCTGTAAATGAGCTTCGATCAGATGTTGAACATGTTTGGCACGAAATAGACCCCCAAGTGATGCAGGATTTAGTTTCTTCGATAGAAAGTCACATTTTTGCAATAATAGCAGACAATGTAGGTGCAGTTCGATTTAAATTTATGGATATTTTTCTGTTAACAGACAGATTGTCTATACTTTTGCAACAATGTTAAATTCGTTTTTTTGTCATTATATATTATGTAAAGTGTATAAATTATAATTTATTGTTTGTATATGAAGAATAAGTTCCCAGTAATATATGACAGTTGAATTACAACAATTCGTTACATACTTCTCAGCACAGGAGCATAATAGATCATTGTCTAAACTTTTGCTGAGCACTGTATTTCCGAATAGAGATATTCAATTTATTTAATGAGAGAAATCAGCGATTCAATAAGGTGAATATTCGTATTCGGAAATAATGGTACAAAAAACCGGAAAGTGTGACAGCTTTCCAGTTTTTAACATAAAACAATAAATACGAATATTTTGCGTTTCTATCTTGCATTAAAAGTAGTACATAAGTTATTTTTATAGTAAAAAAATAATACATATATAAATAACAGATATCGTTAAAGTATTTTCCAAATTATTATACATCAATAGCAATATTTATTCAGAGAAATACTATTGTAGAGTATTAATTTTCAAAAAGGAACTCAAAAATAAAATAAAATTATCTTTTTTTAACATAAAACAATAAATACGAATAATTTGCGTTTCTATCTTACATTAAAAGTAGTACATAAGTTATTTTTTATAGTAAAAAAAAATAATACATATATAAATAACAGTTATCGTTAAAGTATTTTCCAAATTATTATACCTCAATAACAATATTTATTCAGAGAAATACTAAAAGCGTCTGCAAATCTCAGACATAGGGGTAGTAAGAGGTAATAATGAGTCTACGATGTTTCAGCGCTGCGTCATTGTCTCTAACAATGTTAATACCTTGCAATTTCTCTTCCTAATCTTTTTGCAACTAAATATCAGCTAATGCTTTTCTGCAGAAACATTTCCAATTCCATTAGCAATGGCATTTCATTTTTCATGTTTTGTTCATTTTCCGCGTAATTCCCTTTCTTTTAGCAATAAAATGCGCACGGTACTTGCCATAACATAAGAAAACAAATCGAACTTAAAAAAATAACATGATGAACATTAAAATCTGAATATATAAAGTTATTTCAAGTCTACTTCGTCTAGAATAAGATGAATTGCTCTCTAAAAGCAAAACAAAAAAATCATATTTAATAAGGATTTGAGGATCATATAATAGTTCACGAAATTGCCAGATTTTTATTAATTTCTAAGGTATGGCTGTAATTTATGTCGCATAATCCGCGGATCAAGCAATCCTGATTGGACCAAGATTTTTTGTTACCTTTTAACACGTTCACGCCGGCGCGGTGAGTCACACTCGACTGTCTCAGAGCTGTAAAGTCTCCGGCTTTTTACACACCACTGTTATTTTAGAGGAAATGTTGTTCATTTAAATCTCTCAATTGTTCTAATTAAATATAATAACATTTTCTGTATTAAAATACTGGTATCCACAAAGCCAGAGACTCTGAGACAGTCGAGTGTGACCCACCGCGCCGGCGTGAACGTGTTAAATTGTAGTGGTATGTTTAATGGTCCACTTAATTTTAATTCCAGAATGCACCAGAATTTTCGTATGAAAATTTCCCTTCATTATGTATGTGACATATATAGCCTTTTTCCAATTAAATTCGTTAGTAATTTCTGGTGTCTCTCATTTATTTCAACATTTTAGCATTGGAAGTGCTTTGACTCTGAAAGGATAATAATTAAAGTCAAATATTTACCGTGATCTAATAAGTTACATTTTAACACTTTCAGGTGTAAACTACTTCTGTTGCTAAAATGTTAAAATGTTTGATTGACACCAGGATTTAAAAAAAAATTTATATGAAATCAGGTGAAAGCGTTTCTTCGAGTATGTAATATAAAGCAAAATTTAGTTTTAAAATCCTGGTGTGAATATGGTATTTGGGAATTAAAATTAAGTGGTATATATAATATACCGGCGCTTTTCAAGGGGTTTATAAAAAAATTTCTTTATGCAAAAATTATTGCTTGATCCGCGCCGGAAATTACGGTATTATTATTTTTTTGTTCACGTGATTTCAAGTCATGTCCATTATTTTCTTTCATTTTTGTAAAAATAAAAGGGAAAATAGCCAGGAAAATTTGGATTAGTACCTCTTTTTGATGTTATTCTCAAACTTAAATGGAAAATTCACACTTAAATGGAATGATTGTATCGAAGCGCACAAAAAGTGGAATGATTTCGCAGGTGGAAAAGAAGTCATTATTGAAGGAAAGCGTACATTAATTTGCATAAGATTCAAAATTTTTTCAATAATTGAAACAATGTGTGACAAGTTTCATTTCGCAAGCTCGGGTTGTAGAGGTCAAATATTGGGTTCTGCGGAAAGTCATGACCCATAAGTGAATATTTGTACACTAATTGTAACCACTAACTACTCATAGCATTTATCGCCTCACTTAATCTCAAAAATTTTACAATTAAATAACGC
Organism: Maratus speciosus; assembly: GCA_963932465.1. Classification (NCBI taxonomy): domain Eukaryota; kingdom Metazoa; phylum Arthropoda; class Arachnida; order Araneae; family Salticidae; genus Maratus; species Maratus speciosus. The sequence goes on from OZ010796.1 coordinate 193,712,693, forward strand.
AAAGAGTACTATTACATAGCTGCCAATAATTCCGATTTCTTGTACCACAAAATTATATAGGAATATTTGCCTCATTTAATTGGCAGACTACCAGTTTTGTCAGTGGGTTCCTTTTTTTAATTCAGATTTCTTGATTGCCACTACTCTTTTTAAACGATAAAATTCCCATTGTTTTCGCCTTAATTAATATGTCATTAAATAAGTCGCATTTTAATATTTCAAAGAATTGGTGCCAATGAAGAATCTGAATAAAAAAAAAAGTAGCCCATCTGGGAACACTATAGACTACGGCGATGTAAGCAGGTAAAACTTACTATAAAATTTCTGTGATACAAAAAAGCGTCAGAGTTGGCAGCTATGCTATAAGAATTTTTTATTCAATGATGGCATCAGGCGGAGTACTTGTACTCAAATTTCAAGACCAGGAAATTCTTCGGCACCAGTATTTACTTATAGAAAGTCTGTCCTAAATACGGCGGTATTTCGCGTGTTTAACCTAGATTTATTTTTCTATAAAAAAATACTGATATTTTTCCTGAAAAATTCCCTGAAACGTACGACCCATGTGGTATTGAAAAGTCTTTTCTTTTTAATGAAAAACATGACACATCATTTTACATATCTTCATCATACTTACGTCATCAGCATTGTATTATAATTTCATCAAAATCATGTATATTTTATAATGTAACTTTTGAAATGTAATTCAAACTACACTATAAATATTATTTATCCTATATTACAAGAAGCATAAAAAATAAATAATTTCTAAAATATATAGATTGTACAGTGAAATTATCACTTTCTCACCGAAAATAAAGACCTATCATGAATGCAAACGCGACAAATAGAGTTTCACATCGCTAGTATCTGAATTCATTTTTATGAATATTTTAAATTAAATCTTGAAATATGATTTGACACGTGTAATTAAACATTATACGTAATGTAATTTTAGATTCGAAACCAACGCTTTATAGTATTGTTCATTCAGTGTTTAATATATGCAAATTGAATTTAACGCATCAAGGGAAATGTTAATTAGCATTTGCGTTTGAATGATTTTCATTTTTCTTCACATGTACAATAATTACATTTTAATGAATAGTTTATCTTAATGTAAATTAAATTATATTTTATGTTTGATGAGATGAAAACTTACAGTACATATAATGACAAAATGTACAGGGCTTCTCAAATATCGAAATGCGTAGTGATCCTCAGTTTTAAACACAATTATTTCCGAATAGTAACCTTTGTCTTATATAATCACACATTTTCTGTGATTAAATAAGGCAAAGATTACTATTAAAAAAGTTGTTAATTTTAAAACAAGGCTTATTACAAACTTTCACAATTAGTGTTGCCAAATGTTCGGTTTAAATTAAGGCTCCAAGTGCTCTGGATACCAGTATTTCAATGTAATTTTCTTCGCCATATCTAACGACAGATTTATCTGAGATTAAATATTAAGCAATAAACTGTAAGAAATTAGTGGTGTCCAGAGCACTTGTAAATTTGGAATGTTCAAAAACTTATCATCCAAATTAGTGTTGCCAGTCAGCTACTTTTTTTAAAATTCAGATTTATTGGTTGGAAACACGTTTTTGAAATGGTGAAATTCGCCTTATTTAATAACATATTAATTAAAGCAAAAAACTAAAGTGGAATTTCATCATTTCAAAAAAGTGGTACCAGTCAAGAAATCTGAATTTAAAAAAAAAGTAGCCTACTGGCAATACTGATCTAAATAACATGTATTTTTTTTTTAGGCATAGTTTGAACCAAAGATTTAAAATATATCGTCATAGTTTGGTCTGGTTTTGATTTTTAGATGCCTCCCAAAGCAATTTTTATATACATCATTTAAAAGCAGGCTTTATTTCCAATCGTTTTTCTTCTACTCGATGCAGAGTTACTAGGGATGTTTTCTTTTTTTTTCCCACAAATGTACATCCGATTCACAACAAATAAAATGTTTCAACGCTAGAATGCAGTGAAAATTTCCCCAAACTTTATTCAAATATTTCGCACCAGATTTCTTTTTAAACAATTGAAGTTATTTGTTTAACATATTCCGTGGGACTTATAACCATCGAAAGCGCTCTAAATATTCCTCTATAATGGAATCCCCGTGAGCTTTGTGTTCATCCGTTGCCATCGAAATACTCAAGGCCTGAGGACACGAGTTGTGACGTCATCACTAATCGACCGAATTCTCACCGGAAAATTTTGAATAGAAATTTTATTTTATTTTATTTATGGAATAAGTATCATCTTATAAAACAATACTAACTATTTAAACTTACTGGTGAGAATTTGGAATCCCTCAATAACAAATCAGCCAGATGAGACAACACTGTTACATTCCGCATCTAGCTGAATTTTTATTTAGGGATTCCGAATTCTCACCAGTAAGTTTAAATAGTTGGTATTGATTTATAAGATGATAGATATTCCGCAAATAAAAGAAAAGAAAATTGCTATTCAAAAATTTCCGGTGTGAGATCCAACACTAGAGAGAAGTCGATCCTTTAGTGATGACGTCACAACTCGTGTCCTCAGGCCTTGAGTATTTCGATGGCAACGGTTCACCGCACCAGATTGCTTCTATATTTTACATTTTTTCTCATCCTTATTATATATTATAAATTTTATAAAGATTTTTCTGGTCGCTGCCATTGAAACACTCAAGGCCTGAAGACACGAGTTGTGACGTCAACACTAATGGGCCGACTTCTAACTAGTGTTGAAATTCATGCCGGATAGTTTTGAGTTGCAATTTTCTTTCATTATATTTTAGGAATACCTATCATCTTATCAAACAATAATAACTATTTAAACTTACTGGTGAGAATTTGGAATCCCCCAATAAATAATCAGCCAGATGCGGCAACACTGTGGCAATCTGCATCTCGATGAGTTGTTATTTAGGGATCCCGAATTCTCACCAGTAAGTTTAAATAGTTATTATTTTTTCATAAAATGATAGATATTCCACAAATAAAATAAAAAAAAATCCTATTAAAAATTTCCGGTGTGAATTTCAACACTCGTGTGAAATTGGTAGATTAGTGATGACGTCACAAGTCGTGTCCTCTGGCCTTGAATATTTTGATAGCAGCATTCTGGGTCGAATCGCCATTTAATGATTTGGCCGGTGTCAAATCCACTGCAGCTAAGCGTTTTGTTATAAATAGATCAGGAGTGACCAACTGCGGCATGCCGGATACCACAAAAATTTTACAGTAAATGTCGAATTCTTGAATCGCAGAAATTCAGTGATTACACAAGGCAATAATTACTACAGAGTTTTAATGGTGTCGCGCGTGCCACAGTTGGCCACCTCTAACGCAATACTTGCATGTCGTAAGGGGGGCAAATTTTATACATATCTGCGTAAAAAAAATATCTGTACAATTATTTTTTTTCAGTGCGCGCAATTAGCAAAAATCCACTGTTTTGAGCAAAACACATGGAACGTTTAACATCAATTGAACCCTGTGATAATATAGACGTTTTTAATCTGTAACAAAGTCCGTTTTAATTTGAATTCTTTCATTTTGTTTGTTTGGTTACATTAAAAAATGTACAAAAGTTAAGAAAAGTGAAAAAGTAGTTTTTGAGGTTCAAAACTGCGGTTTTTTAAGCAGCACAAAATGCTCAGTCTTCATTAGAATTGCCCTATAATTAACCCGTGAAAGACTGACGTTTCGTTTTTCCAACATTATGTTTGGGATTTTTGCACTTGTTTTTGATACCAGCAAAAAAGAAAAGTAAAACTGGCCTTATTTAGTTCAAACATTTCAATGATTAATAAAGTAAAGTTAAGTGTTTAACAAAAATTGGTGTAAACTGAATAAAATTCGTATGAAACAAGTTGGTCCTTAATGGGTTAAACATTCTTTTGCCATACTGCTTTACTTTTAATCCTTAATGCGTGATTTTTTATTCTGTTTCGAAAAAAATATATATGATTCTTTGAAAGGGTTATTACTCAGGAAAAATAATGAAAAAAATCGGAGATACATTTTTCATATAGTACGCCAATATTTTCTTCTGATGCACATCTGAAATTGAAGTAAAAACTAATGTCGTGAGGCTGTTTTACGCTAAAATATTACAAATTAGTAAATATTTTATTAAATAGTCCCCAAATACCTTATTTTATATAATTATTTATTTTATAAAACTTAACCTTTAACCCTTTAATTCCCATGATAGAATACGATCCAGAAATAACGTTACATGATAGAATACGTTCTAGTTCAGAGAATCTGACTTTACACCAGAAAGTTTCAATGGTTAATTTCGCTTTATTTAAATACGGAATGTCTGTTATTAATTAAAGCAAATATTGCTATTTTAATTTTCTGGTGTGAATTAGGTATACACGAATAAAAAGATCTATTAAATTCAAAACACTGACGTTTGCATATATGCAAAGCAGCGCACTAAAGGGTTAAACTACATGCGTATTATTGGTCGAAATATTAGAAATATTTCGGATAAATCTATCTCTTCTTCTCAGTGATAAAAGATTTAAAACAGGGAAAATAGTTTATTCTTTCACAAGTGGCTTTTCAGATTACGCATTGCTTTCAAATTTGGCATCCCATTTACTAAAAACTTGAATCTTATTAAAGCTGTCAGAAGGCTCTTCTTGTAAACTTCTCATGCATCTAAATGCGCTTTAATGTGTCAAGTACAACTTATATCGTATTTCGTTTCACCAAACGTTAACGCTTTTGAAATTAGAATCAAATATGCAAATGTAATTGAAAGGTACATTTGCTGAAGAGGGATTTTCTAGTTAGAGATATAAACATATCAGTAAAACAATACATATAAAAGCTTCGGTGTGAAAGGACAGTTCAGTGTAATTTTAGTGTAAATTAAAAAATACAGGGTGTCCGAAAAGTCTGGAAACGGTCGAATAACTCGAGAAATACATATGAGATTGAAAAACGAAAATATACGTGTTAAATATTTTTTTAAAAGCTACTCAGTGATACAAAATGTGAACCCGGCAACCGACCCCCTGGGTGTCAGAGGGGCCCCAACTTCGAAAATCTTGAAAAATAACCCCCCTTTTTTATTGCAGATTCAGATTCTACGGACAAAAATACGTAACTTTTGCAATTAACATTTTTTTCTGATCCTCCTTGATCTCGGTGTAATCGAGCAAATAAAACAGATACATATTTTGGTTTTGACATATCGAAATCTGATTGGCCAGAACTTTTAACGTCAAAGTTGCCCTCTTTTGCGGAAATAGTGTTTCTCAAAAACTATCAGTTGAGTTTGTTTTCATGGCGCTTTATATGCTTTTTCCATGAAAATTAGTAGAAATATATTAAATTAGTTTTCTATTTGCATTTCTTTTTATCCAGTCGATCATTTTAAAATAATGAACTGCGAATTTTGATATTTTAATGAGTAAATATACACCTCACCTCGAACCAGAAAAGTGATAGTCTTCATTATTTGGGGGAGGAGTGTGTGGATATTCTGTGTTTTGAAGTCTTCTTCTGTTAAAAAAAATCCCTTAATTCGGGGAAGGATGGGAGTGTATGAGATTTTCTTAAATTATTACTATAGAGTGAGATATAGGACAAAAAGAAAAAAAACATATAAAATCTTTTTGTGCTGGCAAAGGATGGGAAGTAGCGTAAATTTCATGTGTGTGTGTGTGTGGGGGGGGGGGGGGTATAGGTTTTGATGATTGATTAGTTACTGCAACTACTGACTAGAGAGTTGGGCAGCAAACTTTCAAAAATTCTGATAAATGTAATACTTTTTTGAAAATTCCGCCCAGTAATTATTAGACAGTACATATCGAAATCAATGTCTAATAATTAAATGATAGAATTTTCCTGTACGAATTGATTTTCCCAAACGGACACGACTTTCCGAATGACCCAATAATTTTAAACAATAATAATACCCAATACCCAATAATTGAAAAATTTTGATCTTTTAAACTTTTGAATTAAAAATATAATTTAACTCTTTAAGCACTATGGATTATTTCCTGGGAGAGAAGACGTTTTAATTTTCATGGGGGAAGGATAATGTAGAAAATCATTTAATTATTTACTAATTATTGCAATAATATAACAAATGTGAAAAATATATAAACAAATACGTTATTTGCAGAACTAATTAAAAACAAATAAGTTTATTTCCTACATTTTTTAAGCCGGAAAAGTGTCATTAAACTATATATTTCATTCAGTTAGTTCTATGTTTAATTTTAAAGTTTTGTAACAAATAAGTTAATTCTTTTGCGGGCAGTGTCCTTAAAAAAGGACACCTAATTTTTTTTTTATTGGCACCCAGAATATTTAATTAAAATTTTCCATTTATAACGTACTTGAAAATAAGCAAGTTTTATTTTCCAATAAACTCGTTTATAAATTCTGATGCCAGTCTATCATTTCATCAGTTAGTAAACAGAATTACTCCGCATCGGTAGGGGTTAAACCAAATGAACATAAAAAAATAATAACAAAATTCAAATAAAATGATAATTTAAATACACTAAAAACTTAGGTTCCCTTCAAATTATATCGAAATAAATCTTAGACTTTTGAAAATGTTTTTGTATTTTGCATGTTCTTTATCATTTTGTACACACTCATCATAAGCATAATACAAAATCAGTAATACAAATATTTCAACTGAAAAATGAAAAAAAGTTTACAATTTATTAAATTACTTTTTAACGGAACCTAAGTTTTTAATGGGTTTTATGTATCATACTGTTTGATTATTTTTTTTAATTGTTCAATTGGTTTAACTTATTTGTTACAAAAATTTAACATTGAACGTAGAACTAACTGAATGAAATATATTAATAAATGCCCCTTCTCGGGCTTAAAAAATGTAGGAAATAAACTGATCTGTTTTTAATTTGTTCCACAAATTATGTTTTAGATTATATTTTTTGGCACATTTGTCATTTTATTGTAATAATAAATTAACAATTTTCTATATTATCCTTCTGTTATGAAAATTAAAACGTCGTCTACTCCAGCAAATAATCATTACACTTTAACCCTTTCGAGACCGCATCGCATACACAAATTTTATTTGGAATACACCGTGTTTTTTAAACTGTACCCTTTACTTGTGAAATACCAAAAATCCTTTGATTAAAAAAGTGAAATATTACTATTCATTTCTTAATGGTGCCCAAAACAAATTCCACATGCAACTTTTGATGACGCATATATGCATCACAAATCTCGACAAAGTTAAAGAGTTAAATTCTTTTTTCAATTCAAAAGTCTCAAATATCAAAATTTTTCTATTGTTGAAATTTATGAAAAAAATGTTAAATTGAAAAAATATATTAATTTACAAAAAAAAAAAAAAAAAAAAAAAATTACATTTATTAGATTTTTTTTTTTTTTGCCATACTTGTTATTTTCTGGTTCCAGTAACTAATCAATGATCTAAATCTCCAATGCCACCACCACCTGAAATTTACACTGCCTTCCCATTCTTTGCTCCGCCCGCACACACACACACACAAAAAAATGTATTTTTTTTAATTTTGTTCTATATGTTACTCTATAGTAATAGTAAAAAAATCCCATAAATCGATATCCTCACCCCGATTTAGAGTAGATAAAAAAACAACAAAAGCCATCGAAATGCAGAATATCCACGCCTACCTGTACCAAATAACGAAGATTATCCTTTTTTCTGTTCCGATGTTGAGGGGCATGTTTGCATATTAAAATATCAAAACACGCAGATTAATTGATTAGAATGCATTGGATAGATAAAATAAAAACACAAATAGAAATCTAATTTAATATATTTCTGTTAATTTTCATGGCAAAAGTATATAAAGCACTTTTGTCATCGAAACAACCCCCATTGATAGTTTTCGACAAACACAATTCCAGCTAAGACAACCACTGTGGCGAAGAAAGCTTTGGCCGATCACATTTCGTGATTGCAAAACATGGCTGAGAAAACAAAATATGTATCTGACACATTGTGCTCGATTACACCGTCATCTACAAAGATTCGAAAAAAAATGTTAAAAGCAAAAGCTGCGCATTTTGTCCCATAGAATCCGAATCTGAAATAAAAAATGGGATTATCATTTACGATTTCAAAGTTCGGACGCCTCTGACCCCCCAGGTGGTTGGGATGGGGTGTCAACTTTGCTATCACGGAATAGCTTATTAATAAATATTTAAAATGTATTTTTTCGTTTTTCAATCTGATGTGAGTTTCTTGAGTTATTCGACCGCTTCTAGACTTTTTAGACATCCTGTATTTTTTCACTTATCATATTTTATTGTAATAATAAATATATAATTAAACAATTTTCTACATCATCCTTCCCCTATGAAAATTAAAACGTCGTCTCCCCTAGAAAATAATCAAGAGATCTTAAAGAGTTTAATTATTTTTTTAATGAAAAAGTTTAAAAGATCGAAAATTTTCAATTGTTTAAAATTATTAATTTTTAAATTATCAAAAAAATGTTAAATTGAAGAATACTTTAAATCGCAATAAATTATTACGTTTATAAGAATTATTGAAAAAAGTTCTGCACGACTAGATATTTCGTAGGTGCAGAAACTAATCAATCATCAAAACATACAACTCCACCCCTAGTGAAATGTACGCTACTTCACCAGCCTTTGCTAAGCCAGCATAAAAAGTTTTTATATGTTTTTTCTTAATATTTTGTCTTACCGTATATACTCGCGTATAAGTCGAGGAATTTCTGACAATTTTCGGTAAGAAAATTTGGAGGGGGGTCGACTTATACGCGAGTCAGTTAAAAAAGAAAAACCAAAAACATCGAATACTGCAAAATTATGGCCTTTTTATGTGTATGAATAAAAAAATAATACATAAAATATACAAATAACAATAATTTATTATTTAAAAAAATTTTAGTGATTTGTTTTTGTTTACTTACTACCTTTTCGCATTGGCAAGTGAAATTTTTGATTTGATTTTGTGCAAAATTGAAGTAAAAAGTTAGGGGGTCGACTTATACGCGGGTTTTTGATTTTTTTCAGAATTTGCATTCGAAAGTTAAGGGGTCGACTTATACGCGAGTCGACTTATACGCGAGTATATGCGGTATATGCTATTCTATAGTAATAATTTTAAAAACCTGTACACCCGCATTAGCCCCCTGAATTTGATAATATTTAAAAAAAAAACAGCAGAAGTCGTCGAAACGCAGAATGTCTGCACACCGATTATCGTCTCAATACTCAAGGCCTCCGGACAGATTTCGTGACGTACCAAATGAAGATTACCCCTTGAAGGGCAAGTAATTGCGTTTGTGTAATGCTTAATTCCCACCGGAAATTTAGAAAAAAATTATTTCAAAATAAGGAAAAGCAATTTTGCGACTTTTCTTCACTAAAGTCAGAAAACTAAAATTTCCTAAAATTTTTCTGGTGCAAATCCTAAATAATCGTAGGCGGTATATAATATATAGCGCCGCCCCTTAACCCCTTGAGGGGCGGTGGGATGACTGCTTAAAAAATATGCAAATAGAGTACTAATTTAATATATTTCAAATAATTTTTTATGGAAAAAGCATATAAAGCGCCATGAAAACAATCTCCACTGTAGGTTTTCGAGAAACACTATTCCCGCAAAAGACGGCTAATTTGAAGATGAAATTTCTGTCCAATCAGATTTTGAGATGTCAAAACCTGGTTGGGAAAACCAAAATATGTATCTGTTTTATTTGCTTGATTACACTGAGATCAACGAGGATCCGAAAAAAATGTTAAATACAAAAGTTACGTATTTTTGTCCGTAGAATACGAATCTGCCATAAAAAATGGGGGTTATGATTCAGCACTTCAAAGTTGGGCCCCCCTGTGACCCCTAGGGGGTCGGTTGCTGGGGCCAAATTTTGTACCACTGAGTATCTTTTTTTAAAATATTTAACACGTATATTTTCGTTTTTCAATCTGATATGTATTTATCGAGTTATTCGACCGTTTCCAGACTTTTTAGACACCCTGTATGTATAATAAAATTTCAAGTAAAGAGAGTGAATAATGTCTCCGATTTTTTAACAGAATTTCTTCTCTAATTGTATCACACAAAAAGATTACAGATTATATGCTTAACACTAACACTACCGCGAGCAGTCACTTTGACGGCTACCATATGAATATGTTTCCATTCAAAACAGAAATTTGATTACCGTAATTTCCGGTGTATAGCCCGCAGATCAAACAATTCAGTTTAGACCCAGAAATTTTATTCAGTATTTGAAGACCAATATATACCGTGATCTAAAAAGTTACATTTTATTTTGAAAAATTTCTGGGTCGAAACACGATTGTTTGATCCGCGGGCTATACACTCGAAATTACGGTATTTATTAAGCATAAAAGATACAAAGGAGAAAAACGTTAAATAATAAAGTTAAAATGTTTTAAATCAAAATTCTGGTGTGAAATATTTTTATAAAACTTGACTCAAATTTCCGGTAGTTGCAGTGTTAAAGGAGTTGATTATGAATTCTGCGATTGAAATAGTAAATAAAAATTCCGTTATATAAAATATGAGTACAGACACATTGTAAATTCCAGGGAAGTCACGCGTCTTGTGTAATTTTGGTAAATTATTTACAAGTTTTCTTTGTGGCCATAAACTTGCAGTAAGCCACTTATAGATTTACCAACCCTCCGTTTTTTAATACCAATTTTTAGAATAGAAACTTTTGCTCTTCTTAATGCAGGAAGTCTTAATGCAGGAATAAGGCAAACATTCTATTCGGAAATAATAGCATTAAAAATGTGTAGGGTTGGCTGCTCTTCTCCCATTCTGCTAAAAATATAGACACCTCACTTAACCTTTTCAGGGGCAAAGAACATTAATTCGTAAAATGCTAAAATGATTGAATCACACCAGAATTTATGCACAAATGTATTTCGAAATAGGTAAAAGCCTCTTTTCACGTATTTAATAAAATTAAAATTATCAGTTGTGAAATCTGGTGTCAATGTAGTATTTCGCAATTACAATTAGATGGGATGTATTTTATCCCACCGCCTTTCAAGGAGTTAACTTTTTCAGAGCGAATAAATTGTATTCGCGTACTGTTTAATTCACATCAGAGTTTTGAAAAAAGTATTTAATAAAAAAGAATACAATTTTACTTATTTTTTTTCACCAAAGTTATCAAAGTTTTATTTTATTTAAAAAAAAAATCGGTAGCATTAAGTTGAATAAAATATATACCACTCAACTTCAAGGTGCTAAATCTGAAGACTGAATTTTCGTTTAGAACTTTAAAATATAGAAGATATTGAAACAATATTTTTTCAGGCTTACTTTGCTTCGTATGAATTCTGATAATATCACCAGAAGTGTTGGATGTGCATAGTAATTCTGATAATGACACCTCACATACTGTCAGATACATTTCAAAATATCAGTTGTTTTGCTAAGAGCTTGTTGTGCTTGATTGGTGGTCATTCCGTTACGTCTTGCGAAATTGTCATATATCGAATAAAGCAACGCAATTTAATAAGAGATTTTCTGATTCATACGAACAATTCAACACCCGTTTCTATCGAACTTCTAAGTGAAGCAACATGAAATACTTGTGCAAATCAACGCCTGGGAACGTTGGTGTTATGAATAAAGAGGGGGATACATATAGTGTACTGTCTACCAGTTGCGAGTAAGTTACTGAGGAGGTTGTCACAAGATGGTGGCTGAAGTTTTACATCGGATCAAAAGTTTCTGATTACCGCCGGGGCAATCTTCCCACCAGTAAGAAAATTTCCTCTTATTTAACCCCCTTATTCCAGAAAATATTTTCTTAGTACGATCATAAAATATCTCTATTTGATTTTACTGGTGTCAGTTTGCCCACGTATTAAAATCTTTTTCACTGACACTGACAGAAGATTGTTTAGGCTGTCACAACATGGCGGTCACGTGGTCTTGACTAACGCCAAAGTAAACTAACACCAGTAAAAATAAATATCGGTTTCCGCCATTATTTATGACTGAAATTTTTCTTTAATAACGCGTTTAATTAAGGAGAAAATATCTATTGAAATTTACTGGTGAGATTTTCTCCCGGCGGTAATTATACCCCTTTCAAAAACGGCAGTGTTGCCAGATTGTCTTCAATTTTTATTTCGAAATTTCACATTCACACCAGAAATTTTGAAAGAAGAAGCTGTATTTTATGTAATCACAAAACTTCTTTCATTAAATAAAGCGAAAACTACCATTTTTTTATTTATGGCACTAATTCGGAATTTTTAAATGAGAGTGGAGGCCAAACTGGCAATTCTGGAAAGCGGTTACAGTTGAAGTTTCACTATTTTAAGGATATGCCAGTTTCTTTTTATTAATAGTTCCATGCTGGGAACGGCACGTTTTCTTGTTTTACTTAGATGCTATATGGCAGCATGCTAAATAGGTAATACGGAGAGTATTCTCGCTGGGAAGTACGAGAGAGGAAAGTAGACTCGATTTGCCTTCCGGTAACGATGAAAATTGCGGAGAAATTTGCAAAGAAATTAAAATACCATAATCGAAATACACGGATACTACCAATATTCCATATTTGGAAAACAGTATTTTCTAAGGAAATACTTTGTGGTAGGTATTTGCAGGAATTGTAACAAAAATGCCCTTCGAGGTTAGTTTCTACAAAATTTATAAAAACAATTTCCTTTGAAAAATACGTTGAAAAAACGGACCGAGTGAGAGCCCTGCAAATCACTGTTGCCAGTGGGCTACTTTTTTTTTAATTCGAATTTCTTGATTCGCACCACTTTTTTGAAATGTTAAAATTCACCTTGTTTACGCCCTAATTAATATGTCATTAAATAAGGCGAATTTTATAATTTCAAAAAAGTGGTGCCAAGCATGAAATCTGGATTTTAAAAAAAGTAGCCCACTGGCAACACTGCTGCAACTAGATTGGCAGCTTTATAAAATCGACCTTATTATGAAGATCACAGAGGCGAAATATTGAGTCGTTCGGAAAGTTGTGTCCGATTGGGAAAATCAATTCGTACCGGAAAATTCTATCATTTAACCCCTTGAGGAGCAAGCAAAAATGTCTTTAACTATTGAATTCTCACCGAAATAATCGAAAAATTTTAATATTAAATAAGGAAAGGCAATTTTTCAACGAGTTTCCTCCAAAATTAATATAATTAATTATAAAATTTAATTAAATTTTTCTGGTGCGAATCTTGTTTAAATTACGTGGGATATATTTTATCCCACCGCCCCTCAAGGGCTTAATTACTAGACAATGATTCCGACATCTAATATCTAATAATTACCGGGAAGAGTTTTCCGGTACGAATTGATTTTCCCAAACGGACACGACTTTCCGAACGACCCAATGTCTCAAGTCTCAAGGTCTCTGAAGGGCTATAATATTATTGGGTCTTTTGGAAAGTCGCGTCCGTTTAGGAAAATCAATTCGTACCGGAAAATTCTATCATTTAATTATCACACTTTGATTCCGATATCTAATGCCTAATAATTACCGGGCAGAATTTTCCGGTGCGAATTGATTTTTCCGAACGGACACGACTTTCCGAACGACCCAATATATGACGTTAGATACATGACGGTTAAAATATTTTTGCGTATGTCTCCCGTACGTGCCTGATAAATTCGTGGTATGAAAAATAATTTCGCTGGATGGCTGAGAATTGATCTATAGTATGTGCACACCCATAATTTAAGAATTTTAGCCCTATAAAAAATTAAATTTTTATACGGCTTTCAGAGATGATATTTCCGCGTTTTGGTCACCAGTATTTTGTTGAAAAAAATTATATTTCATTTAATCGGAACGATTTTTTTTTATTTAAGAGAACAACATTTTCTTTAAGAATATACTGGTGTGCAAAAAACGCGGAAATAACATTACTGGGCTTTCATAAAAAAATTGCCATTTAGTAAAAATTATGCCTCTTTTCAATAAAATAATAATTTCAGAAACGATATAAGCATTATGAAAAACCGGAAAGAAAATTTTATAAAATATGCACCTCCTCCAGTATTGCCAAATTGGGGACTTTTTTAATTCAGATTATTTGACTGTCACCACTTTTTTTAAATAGTATAATTTGCCTTATTTTTCAGAATTTTTAATCTATTTTTAGATGGGTCGAATATTTCTATTTAAAAAAAGTGGTGACAATCAACAATCTGGGGACAAAAAAGTCCCCAATCTGGCAACACTGACCTCCCCACCCCCGTCCCCCTAAAGTTCTTGATAAATTAATAAAACCAGTATCGACCGAGATGGCTGTAAGACAACAGACAAGATTCGGTATTTTTTTTCCAAACCAAATAAAAAACTCGCATTAAATAGAAGAATTTAATCAACAACTGCATAAACACGAGAAACGTTTCGTTAAATATTTTTTCTGGTTCACATTTTATTATTTGACTTTGATAAAATAAGGAAAGGTTGAAAGCTATGTTACTAAAAGAGTTCTCAATCCTTTACACTCTAGAGGTCTCTTGAATTCAAATGGGTAATAAAAATTCCACCACATAAACTAGCATACACCTTGTGGCTTAATTAAAAACTCCGTTTTGCTCTAATTTAGATAAAATTTAATGTTATATATATATAAAAAAAAATGCTTTCAATGGTACAGATAGTAATTGATCGAAGAGAGATTTTAGTTGTGTTATGAGTTTCCTATTTGAATAAATATTTACATTAATATGGCGCGTGTTTAAATTTTTTTACATGATGCTCTGGGCTATGAAAAATATTTCAAATTACCATTTATGTGTAATTGATTAAAATATTTTTTCAAATGTGTTTCGCGTTTTATAGGTGAATTAATTTTTATCTAACAATATGGACTGTATTAAAATCTATTGAAAATACACAGAGCTACCATAAAAATTCGAATATCTTATTGACTGTAGGCGCTAGATACTGAAGTTGGTGTTTAACCCCTTAATTATCTTTCCTGTGATATTTATTCAGATTATTCAGATTTGTTGGATTCCCACCAGTTTCACATAACTGTGTAATTGGCTTTATTATAATATCATTTTACCGGTCATTAAACAAGGTGAATATTTCTTTGTGAAAAAAGTGTGCCAACAAGCAGTTTGAATTTTTAAACCGTAATTTAATGCGACCGTTAAGGGGTTAAATAGCTTTAGATAAAATTTCTGATTTAACTTATTTTTATATAGGTTGTGTAAAATTTACGGTCCCCTTTTCTTATCGCCACTTTTGTCGGAAACTCTGCCTAGTGCCGGTAACATTAGTATAGTCTTACCAGGTGTGCCGCGTAATTCAGGATTCCAAATACTCTGGACACAATTAGTTTCTTACTGTTTAACTCGTCATCTTTAAATGCAGATAATTCTGCCATTAGATAAGGCGAAGAAAATTACTTTAGAATAGTGCTGTTCGGAACATTTGGAGCCCCAATTTACGCGGGACATCTTGCAACGCAACCTCAGCACTAGGACCCCCCCCCCCCATTCTCATTTGCCATCACTATGGATAATTCCATACATATTACTATGAAGGTTTTAGACTCATCAATTGCCCAGCTGTTTACAAAACTGATTAATGGGATTTCTTCTTTTACCCTTTTAAATAATGAAGTTTCTTTACATAATGCTAGGGGCATAGCTGCCAACTTTTACGCTTTTTTCTTACAACTAAAATTTTATAGTAAATGTTGTATTATTTAATCGTCGAAATCTAACGATTAAACAAGGCGAAAATCTGTATTAAATTTTAGTGGAAGCATAAAAGCGTAAAACTTGGCAGCTATGGTAGGAGTTTAGGAAAGTGTTATTTATGCGTGACGCAGGATTTCTTTTATTCTTGTTTAACCCTTTGAGGGGCGGTGGGATATATATTATATCCAACCTAATTCTGATACAGATTTTCACCAGAAATTTTTAATTAAATTTTACTTTATCATTTTTGTTGAAAAATGTTGTAAAATCGCCTTTTCTTATTTTAAAATAAAATTTATCTAAAATTCATGTGTGAGTTGACCTCAAAACGCGATAAACTCTAAAAATGACATAAAATCTAAATGAAAGTATCGACTCAAAAACTCCAGAATTGGGCTTCGAAGTACATAACTACTGACAGAGGAAACTCCCTGTAAAATCTTGTAGCTCTGCGTGTAACGGTCTCTTCAGTACACAGAGGACAGAAGTACACACAAATTTCTTTTCTGATTATCATAGATATCAGCGTAATTCTTTTATTCTTTACGCTGATGACGATACTTTAACCCCTTGAGGGACAAGCAATAGCGTTTGTGAAATGCTGAATTCCCACCGGAATCTTTGAAAAGTTCTATTTCAAAATAAGTAAAAGCAATTTTACGGCCCCTTTTTTTTTCCACCAAATTTAGAAAAGTAAAATTTAATAAAAGTTTTCTGGTGTAAAACTTCATTAATCGTAGGCGGTATATAATATATACCGGTGCCCCTCAAGGGGTTAAATGGTACAAAAAATAGTATGTAACTCTTAGTAAATCCTTTGGTGCTGAAAACGATATTATATTTGCTTATATTATACAGCTCCTTGTACAAGTTGCTTTCACACATCGGAATTTACAAAAAGTCTGTCACCAATATTTCAGATTAGAAAATCTCCAATTAATTTTGAATCGTAATAACCTCATTCAATTGAAGAATTTAAAAAATATTTTTTGTCATTAAATAAGGCTATAAATATGTATTAAAGCATTATGATACATCTGTATTCACACTGATTGTCTCATGATAACTAATTACTCCTCAATAAATTAATATGAAATTACTGTATTTAAATATCAAAAACATTAAAAAAAATAAATTGGCTTATTTCTACTGCGATATATTTTATTAAAACTCAGACTTAGCTAAATTGGAAAACAAATTTTTGAATAAACAATACATATGGAAATGTTAGATAAGAAGGAAATAAATAATCATTTTTGAAAACTTCCAAAGAAACCACCGAATTAATTATTTCGAAATATAATAAAAAAATAAAGCATTAATAAAACCATTTATTCATTAGTGTCAGTAATCCAATAAGTGCCTTAATGGTGCAATTAGATAGCAAAGATAAATATGACTGAAGTGTTTGCTATTAATTGATATTGCATTAATTACGAATATTTTATTAATATATACCTTCTTGTTTCATTAGTCATATGCGTAATGTTTATGAATGAAATAAATAACATGTTATATATTATTATCTAACTATATTTATTTTTAAATCTAGTTAAAATCGTTATTACAATCTAAGTAAATCTAATTAATAACCTGAAACTTCTTTTGTAACAGAACATGGAAACAATGAAGTCCTAAAAGAAATTCCTGTTGTGTTTTATAAACAGTGTTGCCAGTGGGCTACTTTTTAAAATTCAGATTGCTTGATTACCACTTTTTTGAAATTGTAAAATTACCCTTGTTTCGCCTTAATTAATATTTAATTAAATAAGGCGAATTTTATCATTTTAAAAAATTTGTATCAATCAAAATATCTGAATTAAAAAAAGTAGCCCACTGGCAAAACTGGTTATAAAGATTTGTATTATGCTAAAATCACATTTGATCTTAAAATTTCACCAGACAGGATTCGTACGATCCATGAATTTGATAACCAAAATTCAAGATTACTAATACTTTTGGTTTATTTAAATGCAAAATTTGCAAAACAATTGTGCGATTAAATATAGAAAGCAGGACTCCCACTGTTGTCATCGAAATACTCAAGGCCGGGGGACACGAGTTGTGACGTCATCCCTAATCGACCGATTTTTCACTGGTGTTGGAATTCACAACGGAAAAATTTGAATAGGAATTTTATTTTATTTTATTTGTGGAATATCTATCATCTTATAAAACAATAATAACTATTTAAACTTACTGGTGAGAATTCGGAATCCCCCAATAAAAATTCATCCAGATGCGGTATGCCCAGGGATGAGAGACCTCCGACCCAAATGGTTGATTTTCACCACTAAATTTTAATAGTATTCTTTGCTTTATTAAATCTCAGAAATTATGTCTTTAAATACTGCAAGAAATACTATTAAAATTTAGTGGTATCAATCGGTTATTTCGGTCGGAGCGTTCTCATCCCTGGGTATGCCACAGTTTTGCCGCATCTGGCTGATTTTTTATTGGAGGATTCCAAATTCTCACCAATAAGTTCAAATAGTTGTTATTGTTTTATAAGATGATAGATATTCCACAAATAAAATAAAATAAAATTGTCATTCAAAATCTTCCGACGCTAGTGAGAAGTCGGTCGATTAGTGATGACGCCACAACTCGTGTCCTCCGGCCATGAGTATTTCGATGGCAGTACTCCCACTGGTCCGTTTTTTGTAAACCAGTATTATTTCAGAGAAAAATTCGTGGTAAGTTTCTGCAACAATAGCAAGAAAAACGACCGTCTGGATAAGTTTCAACAAAATTTATAAAGAAGATTTTCTCTCATGAAAAAAATGGTGTTCAAAAAACGAATCGAGTGGGAGCCCGGAGAAAGGCTGCCGTTTGGAAATAGAAGTAATCTAATTCAATAGCTAAAAGAGCCCTATACGTTGTCTAGTGCTTTTTTTTGTAATGGTATTTTTGTATTTCCGTATTTATTCATTGACCCTTCGTTGCACAATTCTTTCTTTGAAAATATGTTTTTTATGAACATCTTAGGGTTTTGTATCAGAAATTTTAATACCTGAGCAATTCTTCGCCTTATTTAACAACAGACTTTTGCTGTTACATAAGGCGAATAATTTCATTTAGCTATAGTGGTTAAGGAGAACTGAATTTATTTATTAAAATTAATTTTTTAATTGATTCATACAGGGTCAGACAGTAAGTAATGAGACCAATTCCATAAAATTCGTTTATTTGAAGATAATTTTACAGACACTCATAGATGCTAACTCTTACGCTTTTTTGTATCACAAAAATTTAATAGAAAATTTCACCTTTTGATATCGTCGTAATCTGCCGAATAACTGAGGGAAAAATTTCGATTAAATTTTGAGGCACAAAAAAGCGTAAGATGTTGGCAGCTATGGACACTTAATATTCTTCAATATAGCCTCCTCCTGCATAAATACACCCCTGCCAACGACTGTACAACCCATTTATGTCCGCCTGGTAGTCTTCAACTGGAATGCTGTTTAGAACGCGTGTTACGTTTTTCTGCAAGTTCTCCAGATTGTCAAAACGACGTTCTAGTAAACTGGATTTTAACCGAGGAAATAGAAAAAAGCTCTGTAGTGACAGATTGTGGGTGTACGGTGGTTGGGGCAATGTTGTAATGCTGTATTTTGACAGGCAGTGGGTCAATTTGAACGGTGTGCTGAAACCAGCTTGACACAAATTTTCGGCATTTGAATTTCCTCTGTGACAATTTGATGCACAATCTATTTCGTAAGTCCCAATGTCTCCGCAATCATTTAGACACACATCCGACTATCATAGATCGAAACCACTTACATTTTAGCCCCAATGTCTGAAGTTCGAAAACTTGATGGATGCCCGACGCGTTGTTCGTCATCGGTGTCCTCTCTTCCGTCTTTAAAGGCTTTGTGCAAAAAATCCTTCCCTTTGGCCTTCTGCTTGACGCGAAAAATTCATTCTACTTACTTAATGACAGTATTACCAGATTGGTGATATTTTTGTTCCCAGATTGTTGATTGTCACCGCTTTTTTGATATAGGCCTATATTCGGCCTATTTAAACTATATTCGGCCTACTTAAACTTTATTCTATATTCGGCCTATTGGTGAAGAAGTCGTTGAAAAATAAGACGAATTATACTATTTTAGAAAAGTGGTGACAGTCAAATAATCTGAATTAAAAATGTCCCCAATTTGGCAACACTGCCTTATGGAAAGACCATGTATATTAGGGCTCCCACTCGTCCGTTTTTTTAAAACCAGCAGTGTTGCCAGTCGGCTACTATTTTTAAATTCAGATTTCTTGATTAGCACCAATTTTTTGAAATTGTAAAATTCGCCTTTCTTTAATGACATATTAATTAAGGCTAAAAGAAGGGGAAATTAACCATTTCAAAAAAGTGGTGCAAATAATAAATCTGAATTTAAAAATGCAGCCCTCTGGCAACACTGAAAAACAGTATTACTGCAGAGAAAAATTTGTGATATGCTTCTGCCAGTGTTGCCAGACGGACTACAATTTTAAAAATCAGATTCTTGATTGGCACCACTTTTTTGAAATGGTAAACTGTGATTTATTTAATGACATAATAATTAAGGCAAAAACAAAGTGAATTTTACCATTTCAAAAAAGTGGTGCCGATCAAGAAATCTGAATTTAAAAAAAGTAGCCCGCTGGCAAGACTGGTTTCTGCAACAATATCAAGAAAAGCGGCCGACAGGATAAGTTTCAACGAAATATATAAAGAGGATTTTCCTCAGAAAAAAAGTGGTGTTCAAAAAACGGACCGAGTGGTAGGTTTGATATACACACCACTGCCCAATGTAGGGTTAAGCTACAGGAAATGAATATATGTCTGACATTAACCCCTTAACGCTATCTGGTGCGGAGTAATTCTGTTTGTAAAATGATAAAATGATAGACTGACACCGGAATTTACAAACTAATTTAATTAAAAATAAAAACTTGCTTGTTTTCCAGTACTTTATAAAAGAAAAAGTTTAATTAAATGTTATTGGTGCTAGTACTCTTAAAATTAGGTGTCCTTTTTTTGTGGACACCGCCCGCGAAAGGGTCAAGCGTCGCCCCCGAGAAATATAGGCTACATTTTAAAAATTCATATTGTTTAATTGGCACCACTGTTTTAAAATTGAAATATTCTCCTTATTTAACGGCAAATAAAATAATGCGAGAATAATGCCGATTGCACTATTTTAAGACACTGGTGAGAACCAAACAATCTGAATAAAAAATGTAGCCTACACTACCCGTGAAAGTCACGGGCGTGAAAATTAAATAAAAAAAAACTACTGTAATTTCTTTTCAATCGATTTATTCAGCTATAAGTACCTTACTCACATTCCAACCCGAACCCAGATTTTCCTTGATAACTTTAACAATAATGAAGATGGTATTTTCAAGATATACTTTGCATTATCTTAATACATTTCCAAAGGGCAATTTTTATGAAATTTGAATTATAAAACAGTAGAAGCTCCACCCAATTCTGAAAGTCTTTTTTTAAATTGGTGTTCTAGATAGGTTTCCTAAGTTTATGCATCGGTAAATATCTTTCAATGTACGAATTTAATATAAAATGTCTTACAATCTAAAAAAATATGGACAACATGGTATAAAAATGCATTTTCTGCAAGGTAGAAGCCACGCCCTTAGTCTGTGAGGTTTTTTGAATGAAAACCAGAATTCTCGTTTCCCGTCGTGAATGTGTTAACCCCACAAAGGGCGGTGGCTCATTTTTGGACCACCTAACTTTAATTCCTAAATGCCACATTGACACCAGATTTATGGAATCAAAGTTTTCTTTTAATAAGTACACGAAGAAAAGCTTTTACTTATTTATAAATAAATTTGGTTGTGAATTCTGGTGTCAGTCAATCATTTCAGCGTTTTACG
This sequence comes from Maratus speciosus, assembly GCA_963932465.1. Classification (NCBI taxonomy): domain Eukaryota; kingdom Metazoa; phylum Arthropoda; class Arachnida; order Araneae; family Salticidae; genus Maratus; species Maratus speciosus. Next base: position 193,734,299 of record OZ010796.1, read on the forward strand.
AGTAGAACTGTTTGGCCCCTGAAAGGGTTAAATGGGATAACACAAAGATATGCTAAATATTACCACCATTTGGGTCCAAATATCACATAGCGTGTAGTCATGCGATCATAACAAGAGACATATTACGTGTTGTAGGTTTTTTCCATGTGTATTTGGAATTCAAACTTGAAAATTAGGAGAAATTTCCCCTTCAGTTATCACTTTGTTGACCGGTCACGTGTTTCTAAAACCATATGTACTATAAACATAAAGAAATAATATAATCCATAAAAAAGTACGCTGGATCCTCAGTTCCGGTTACGCCAGTTTTCTTGAATAAAATATCAGCATGCTACTATTAGAATTGTTACGTCTTTATACCAAATAGTTGGATGAAATTTCATATAAAAATCAAACATTTTCAAAATATTTATTCATAGATAATTTCGAAAAACCTATCTAAGTAACCGACTTTTAGAATTGCCGGGTTTTCTATTGTCTCGAAACACAGATTTCCATGGAAGTGTGAATAAAGAGGAACTGACATACATTCTTGAAAGGGCGTAGCTTTAACTGTAACCTGTTTTGAAGTGGCTCATTACCTCCTTGAAAACATTCCATCAGTAATTTTGACAAGAAATTTTCTGCTTATTTACAACTACTCAGTATTGCAGAATTTTAGCCATAATTATGTCCAGAAACAGACATTTAATTTTACTGGTGGAAGTTTACTTCGGTTGTAGTTAAGACCTACATTTACTCCTTATCATAGCAACCTAATCAACCTCCTGTCAGTGTCTAATTTTGCATGAATTGGCAGCTAAAAGTAAGGAAATTTTTTCTATTAAAAATTTACCGGGGTGAAGTTTGATCTGGTGGTAGTCAGAGACCGTTGAGCTGATGTAAAAGATAAACCGCCATCTTGTGACAACATCCTCAGTTACTTCATTCGCAAGTAACTATACTCTCCCTATATGTCGCCCCCATTTTACCCATAACTCTATTCAGATTTAATTGCAAATTGCCGGTCAAGAATGTGTTAACATGGGTGGGGTGGGGGGGGGGGGGTACGTTTAAGTTAATTCGATAGCATGATTGTTTTTCGAAATCTAAATACCTTATAACCCTACTTTATCCGGTATTTCAGAAAATCCGGAGGGGGGGGGGCAGATTTTTCTTACCACAGGCGAAACTTACATCAGTATTTCTCAATAGTATTAGGTTTGTCATATTTAAACGCACAATTTCTGCATATATAAAGACAAGATTACTGTTTAGAAAAAGTAGTAGAAGTTTATCTTTGCCGAATGTTGGCTCAGTTTCCGACGAATTTAACGGCATGCCATTATAATGCAGAAATAACTCTCTGACTACGGAAAATATTTTTTTTTTTATTAGAACTTCCTACAACTGAAAAATACTTTTCTATTCTGTACATAATACGTTTTCAAAAAACAAAAAATCTTTTCCACACACATGTAGGACAGTTTTACGAGAAATTTTCCTCAAAGAATTTTTTTGCAAATTATGGTATGAATAAAATGTTAAAATGATGGTCAGTTTTGATACCGCTATCGGTGGAACTATTTGCCCCGCTATAGTCAAGGAAGTATGGCAAATATTTTTTGCAGTAATTTATATTGAGTTTTTAACAATATTTTTTGTATGCCATAGTAATTTCGTTGGCTAGTGTGATTAATTTCTGTAATCACAATACGGTAAAGATACCTGAAAATATTACTGCATGAATAAACGTATAAGACAAAAATGGTTCCATCATTTTGTGACTGGAAAGTAATTAAAGTTCATACATATTTTTATATTAAACACTGGAACAGTTATTTTGACCGGAACTAATTAAGTATATTTAGATTAAAAAAACGAGTCAAGGAAAGAAAAGGAAAAGATCAGAAATAAGTTAAATAGTAATTAAGTTAACCTATTAACCGCCAAAACTATAAGATAGAGATTTTCAACTCTTTTGCAGAAAAACGTTTGCCATCACAAATTTTGAAAGATAATATTCGCTTTATTTAATAATCAAAGTGTCTATTATTAACTAAAGCAAATATTTTCATTCAAAAATAGTGGTAGCTTGATAGTTAATTTGAGCATGCGCAAATATTTTTACCGTTGTATCAACGCAACACCAGCGGTTAATTGTTTAACCCTTAATTCTCGCTCCCGTGATATTCACGGGCTGTGTCTTTTATTCATTTTATTCTTTTTTGTTTGATTCCCACCAGTTTTATAAAATAGTATAATTGCCTTTATTATGGTATCATTTTTGCTGTCATTAAGTAAGGTGAATATTTCTTTTTCAAAAAAGTGGTGCCACTAAGCAATTTGGAATTTTAAGCCGTAATTTTATGCGACCGTTAAGGGGTTAAATAGCTTTAGATAAAATTTCTGATTTAACTTATTTTTATATAAGTTGTGTAAAATTTACGGCCCCTTTTTCTTACCGCCACTTTTGTCAGAAACTCTGTCTAGTGCCGGTAACATTAGTATAGTTTTACCAGGTGTGCCGCGTAATACAGGACTCCAAATACTCTGGACACAATTAGTTTCTTACTGTTTAACTCGTGATCTTTAAATGCAGATAATTCTGCCATTAGATAAGGCGAAGAAAATTGCTTTAGAATAGTGCTGTTCGGAACATTTGGAGCCCCAATTTACGCGGGACATCTTGCAACGCAACCTCAGCACTAGGATCCCCCCCCCCCATTCTCATTTGCCATCAATATGGATAATTCCATACATATTACTATGAAGGTTTTCGACTCATCAATTGCCCAGCTGCTGGCCACTTGCTGGTACTCTCTACAGATTTCGCTAATTGGACCAATTTCTAATACGTTTTAAACTACTAACCCTATTAAGACAATGAACTATTGTTGTTCTTATCCTATTGTGACCGGTCAGTATTGTAGTAATAAATTCCTTATATAATGTATTAACACTTTGAGCTCAGGGGGTTGAATTTCTTCCCACTTAATTTTAATTCCCAAATGTAACAATGACACCGGAATATTCGACCAAATTTATTTGAAGAGAGTTTAATGCATTTTTTAGTGTATATTTTAAACCGAATTTTTTGTTTTCAAAATACTGGTGCCAATGTGACATTTGGGAATTTTGAAGAAATTCACCCACCAAAGCTCAACGGGTTAATCGTATTCCAGCCTGCATGATCGACAGTATGTATAATGTAAAACAAAAAGTCAGCCTGCAAGTAATTATGAAAGTAGACTGGTAAGTAAATATGTCAGAAAGTGAGTATAAATGTTAGTATGCAAGCAAAGCTTATATCGCTCACCCGCAAGAAAAGTAACACATATCGACAAAAGTAAATTTTACAGGAGAGGCAAAAGAAGATTCGCATGTTTTGGATGTAACATAAAATTATTGCCCCTAGCTCTGATGCAGCAGTAAAAACGTTCATAAAAGCGTAAAACGCATAAGAATGAAGACGCAAATGAGGTTTGGAGAGTTGAGTAATTTTACCTCCCCACACAATTTGTCCCCTTCTGTGGTTACGAATGGAATATAGCGTAATAAATCAAATTTCCGTTTCCGTATAACTACACTTATGATACTTTTTCTGTAGCAAGATACACCTATGACAGACCTATTACATAGCGGCCAACTTTTACGCTTTTTTGTACCACAGAAACTTAATAGAAATGTTCGACTTATTAAATTGACAGTCTACGGTATAAAAGGTGAAATTTACTATTAGATTTTTGTGGTACAAAAAAGCGTAAGAGTTGGCAGTAATGATGTTAGTGAAATAAAACGGAAAATGAATTTTTGAGAGATGCGTCAATTGTGAGCGATATTGTAGTATATCTTAACCTGTATCCCATTTTAATTGCGTTTAAGTGCGCGACTAAAAAACTAAACCTTTCTTTTAACACTTTCAGAGATAAAGTACTTCTATTCGTAAAATGCTGATGTGATTGACTGAAACCAGATTTTACAACCAAATTTATTTGAAAATAAGCAAAAGATTTTCTTCATGTATTTAATCACTCTACCAGGGAGCGAACGAAATAATGGTAGAGGCCTTGAATGTCTGGCAGAAAACGCCCTCCACCATCCAATTCTGCCCCAGCCGCTGAAACAGACCCGAGATCAGTGACAATTAATAAAACTAAAAAGTCACAAAAATATGGCACACTGTGCCATGCAAATAGAATACAAAAATTAAAGTAGTGTACAAGTTTTAAATATAGACTGTAACCCTAGTTACTATACAATAAAAATAAAAATAAAACTGAATAAAACTGCAAAACAAAATTTTACGTCATTTTCAGTTAGAAATGACTATATAAAGATATCTTAAAACTAAATACTATTTACACTAGTAATCAAGACAAGATAAAACATTAAGCCAATAAAACAGACATTTTAAATCAATTCAAGGTACTAAAGACCATAAGAACCTGAAAGTCCAGAAACACTCAAAAATGCGCGAAGGCAGAAAGATTAGCAAAGCGCTATGTGGATAACAATCCGGCAAAAGTCCACCAAAAATACTTTAATTATACCAAAATCACAGTTGCCCACTTCCCGATTTTTTTAATACCAGTAAAATCTTACAAAAATGTTCGCTTTATTTAATTTCCGAAATAGTGCTATTGCATAAACCAAGTATTTCTGCATAGAAATACTGGTATTAAAAAAATCGGAAGGTTGGGAACTATGACTATGCAAAATATTCAAAATCTGTACTTTATGAAAGAATACTGTTTATTCAGTTCATTTTAAATAACTGTCAGTTTATAAGGATTTGATTTCGGAAAGAGAACATTTCAAGACAGAGTTCTATTTCGCAGAAAGTTAAAGAACAGAAGTATCAGAGAACACTTGCCTAAAATAAAATGCTTAACGTCGCCGACGTTACCGTAATCACACTTATCTGCTGGATGCTTGCCATTCTTAAATACACTGATTATCAAAAATTAAGGAAAAGTCACAAAATTCTAATTTTCAAATACGCGAACACTCAAAAGGAAATAATATAATTCGAGTAATTACTATCTCTACAACACAGCTAGCCCATATAACATCTCATTAATGTCACGCATGGTCACAAGTGTCACAGTCACTACGGTGAAGTAAAAATTTAGGAAATTCCATACATCTCATTATGAGTTTCAAATGATCACTATATGTGACTCCACTGAGAAGTCTATGTAACTGCTGCTTTGTGACGAGTCACCAGGTTACTTTACAATGTAGTTAAACTGTGACTCTCATGTGACTGTCATTTTGAGACTCAATTTCATAGTCATCATGAACGTTGCATAAGTCACCAAATAATATCATATTATAGTCACATGGAGACTTTTCCCAAAAGAGCACAATGGTGACTTCACAGTAGTCTCTCTGTCACCTGAAAGCCACCATGTGACTTTGCTGTGACATTATTTGGTGACTTATCACAATGCAGCGTTCACGATGACATTGAAATTGAGTCAACAAATGACAGTCACATGAGAGTCACAATGTAACTACATTGTAAAGTCACATGATGACTCGTCCCAAAGCAGCAGTCACAGTGACGTCTCAGTGGAGTCACACATAGGGATCATTTGAGACTCATAATGAGATGTATGGAATTTCCTATTTTTTTGCTTCACGGTAGTGACTGTGACATTTGTGACCATGTGTAACACGAATGAGATGTTATATGGACTAGATGTGTTGTAGAGATAGTAATTACTTGAATTATATTATTTCCTTTAGAGTGTTCGCGTATTTGAAAATTAGCATTTTGTGACTTTTCCTTAATTTTTGATAACCAGTGAACACTGGAAAAACACCATGCGAGGAAATGAAATAGGCTACTACCATTGAATAACACAAATAAGAAACGCACGGTGAATGCAAGATGAATGTATCGCTACCCGTTTCACATGTACTTGGGACACCCAACCAGGACGCCAACCGCGAGGTTAATGGAATTAATGTCCTGGCGGGAAAAAAGAACGCACCACTATCCAGCTCTACCCGAACGGACCCGAACAACGGCATCATTAGAACTTACTAAAGTGAAGCAATGGCATATTCAAATATGCTAATAAATAGAAACTCGCCATATTACAAAAAAAAAATACAAAATACAAAATACAAAATACAAAATACGCATGTTTAAGGTAGCCATGCAACAAAATAACAAAAATGATGGTTTACAGGGATGGTTACAGATGGTTTACAGGTTACGATCATCAACTAAAATATAGACCAAATAACATTAAAACAGGAACGCCAACACGGCCTGAAATGTTTATAGGTAACCTACAACTTATGAAGAACTTCATAAAAAGAACACAAAGAAGTACACTGAAATGACAACATACTGTAAGGCAAGCATCAATGTTCAAGGTCCATATCACAATGGGATTAATTATATGAAATGCCCAAAGCACCACAGAACAGAGAGAGAGACACGTTGTAAATTAAAGTCACTTGAAATGCTGGTACTTCTCAGACATTAAATATGTTGACTTTTCCAAAATGTTCCTCAACAAGATGTATATTTGTATCAAAGTTATTGAAAATCAAGCTCAGTGTTCAATTGAATTGCTCAGTGTTCAATTGCACATGCTACATTGAATCAAAAGACAATGTACTCAATTTCTAACGCAATTCTAGCTAATTACAGCCTCAGAATTTATACCTAATAAACGAATATAATTCGTTTAAAGAATTGTATATATTGCAAAGTTTCTTATAATTGTCTTTGTCAAAGATTACTCTCCTGAGATTTTGCCTGAGGCTTAACGAGTTGTCAAAGTTGAAGAAATGTGGGACAAAAGGACAGCGTCCATACAAATAATTCAGTACATTACCCACTGTGCCACAGTCACAAAGTGCATTTCCTCTCTTTCCAATCCTAAAAAGGAACTCTGGGAAACTACCATGTGCTGTTATAAAATACTGCATAACTTGACTCGTACACACATAATCGGTATTTACTTTCCTGATAACCTTATAGGTGTCTCTTCCCTTGGTACTTGATGTCCATTCTTCCTGCCATTGTCTAATGGTATTCTCACTACAGATTCTCTTAACTAAAGAAATTGGAAATAATACATCTGCAGTTATGTCAGCCATTGATGAATATGTTGCCTCTTTCGCCAAACGATCTGCTCTTTCATTCCCCACGTTTCCAACGTGTGCTCTGGTCCATCCAATAGTGACCATTTTTTCCGGATGACTTTTCATATTATCATAGATTTCTTTAACAATGGCGTTTGCAGGAAAGTTTCTCTGTATAACCAAAGTTGATGCTCTATTGTCAGTAAAAATGACAGCACTGTTATAATTCGAGTTTATTACCCAATCTACTGCATACTTTATCGCAGTCAGTTCAGCTTGATATATGCTATTTAAAATATTTAAAGAGATCTTATAATCCAAGATACATTCACCATTTACAAAAATTGTGTATGCGGCACCTACTCCACTGGCCATTTTTGACCCATCTGTATATATTAATGGCATGTTAATTCCCTGATATTCACGACTATCCTTATCTGTGATATGAATGTTACTGAGAGCTCCATAATCTGGGTAGTCCATTGTCACCATGTTGATCATAATATTATCTTTCTTGATCTCTGTTCCATTCTCTATGATACTGGCATTCCCATGAATAGCTCTATATTTCACCACAGAATGTTTGAATGAAATGTGTAATGGAGCAACACCAGCCAATACACACAAAGCGTCCGTAGAGACTGTTTTATATGATGTGATAATTGATAATAATCCAAGCGTCTGGCATGAACTTAATTTACTAAGTGCATCCACTTTCAAATCTGGAAACCAAATTTCCGCACCATATGTTATCTGTTTTTCTATCACAGAAATATACCAAATATTTCTATATGATGCTTGTAATCCCCTATCTCTCTGCACTGTTTTCTTTATGTTTGAAGTAAAATTTCTCACCCCCTCTCTTACTTTCTCAAGGTGTCTAATCCAATTTAATTTACTGTCAATAGTTACACCGAGGTATACAACTGAGTCTTTTACGGATATCGATGATGTTCCAATCTTGAAAATAGGATGCCTGTTTTCTAACAAATACCTGCCAAATAAAATACTTTCGCATTTTTCCTTGCTTATTGTTAAATGTAAATTCTCGTAGATCTCTGCAAACCATGCTATGCGTCTGTTCATTTCTTCTTCTAATTCTTTTCTTGTGTCTGAACCTGCAAAAACTACGAAATCGTCAGCGTAGGATAATATATCGCCATGTCTTAATCTATATCTCTTCAATAGGTAGTCTGCAACGATCAACCAGAGAAGTGGACCAAGCCAACGTCCCTGGGGACAGCCTTTAAATAATATATACCAGATAATTCCATACGTCAAACTAAATCCTATTCTTCTACGTTATATATAATTTTTCAGAATATTCTTTAAGTATTGAGCTATTGGTAACCTATCTATCAACATAGCCAATATCTGCCAATCCACCGCATCAAATGCTGCCTGTATATCAACCGACGTCATTGCAAAATATTTATAATTATACAGATTTATGCGAATTCTTTCTCTTAGATCTTCCAAAGCTGTGATAGTGCTCCTTCTTTCTCTGAATCCATGTTGACCATTATCCCAAAATTCTTCTTTTTCCAGCTTCGGCATAATCCTAATTTTAATTAACCGTTCAAGGAGCTTACCAAAAATACATAACAAAGTTATCGGTCGGTATGACCTGGCAGACCTACCATCTTTGTTCCTTTTACGGAAGAAAATCACCTTACCAGATTTCCATGCCTCTGTGAAGTGACCATGTTTCAGACATTTTCCAAATAATTTCTTGACATAATTCATATTGGTTCTACAAATATTTTTGACTATCAAAGCATCTAAGTCGTCACAGCCTGGTGCCTTATTATTTTCTTGTTTGCTCATTACGTATTTCAATTCTCTCGTTGTTACCTCCATAAATCCATCTTCTTCGATCTTATCCGAGATAAACTCATAAATATTCCCCGGAACTTCGTCAATACCAAAGTGTTCTGCCATCAATGTCCTTGCCACATCATCATATGTATCAAAGGGTTGTGATTCTTCTAATCTGGTAAATATGAAGTCTGTACATTTCTTCGTCTTACCAGAAATATACTTGTATAAATTTCCAAACGATTGATTTGTCTTCTGGCAAAAAGTTTTCCACGATTCTCTTTTAGCGTTCTTCACATTTCTGTTGTATTCCCTTTTATATTTCTTATAGGTTTCTCTCATATCTATATCTTCCGGATTTTTAACACACCTTCTATACATGGCAGCAACTCTGTTTCTTTCGATCCTTAACTCTTCTGAATACCATTTCACCGTTGTTTTATGTGATAGACTTCCTTTCCTAAAGCATCCCCTTGTGATATCGGACACCTCTTCCACGAATTGATTCACATGTTTTTCCAAGTCTTCTGTATTCTTAATTTTCAGGAGTTCGTTCAACCAGTAATCTTCCTTTTTCTTAATATTATCATTGAATTTTCTGAAACTCTTATTTTTGGTCTTGTATCGTTGATTCGTCTTATTAGAGGCAACGTAACCCAGAGAATATCTTATATATCTATGGTCACTAAATGAGTAATTCTTTTCGTCGACATACCAATTTTCAATCTTTCCACAGATCTCGAGACCTCCCAATGTTAAATCGGGTCTACCCTTCAGCGAACCTTGAACAAATGTATGAGCGGCATCAGTATCATTTATAATCCGCAGATCTTTCTCCAAGAGATGTTCCAGGAACACATCAGTTCTCACGGATTGATAAGTATATCCCAAGTCCAGTAATGGAACATTAAAGTCCCCTGCTAATAGTACTTTGTCAAAATTCTGGAAATGTTCGCCAATATCTTCAAAGTCTTTATCTATATTTCCGCTTGGGGGAGAATATTGCGAACCAATGAAAATTTTATCATTATTTACATTTAAAGATACAAACACAGCATTATCTAATACCAAATTACTGATCGTGGCATATTCCCTATTAGTAAAAATGACAGCAGCATTAAATGAGTTATAATAAAAGATAATCCATTCTGGTGGGATACCAGGGGCAGTACCATCAAGAATGTAAGGATCCTGGCATAAAATTATATCAATGTTATTATTAATAGCATAGTTAAATAAAGCTTCATTTGCATCATTACAATGGTGAAGATTAATTTGCAACACATTCAAATTACCAACAGAGAGGCCACCAAGCGTGCCCTTAACTACGGTTCGGCAATAGTCCATCCCTATAACTCAGGAAGACTGGACAACCACTACTATCTGCCCTGTGACTACATTCTCCACCAGCATCGTTGAAATAGCAATTGGCGCAACATAAGGTTTTCGATTTACAGTCTTTCAACACATGGTCTCCGGCACATTTTACACAATGGGTTACTTCACTACATTTATTTGCCGTATGCCCAAATTTTTGACACTTGAAACAACGGGTGATTGAGATAAACTCAACCACGCGGTATCTTTCAAAATCAATGCAGATGCGGCGGAGTCCAAGGAGGGCCTGTTTGCTGTCGGCATCCACATCTAACAACCAGTTATTCTTTCCTTGTTTCGTTTGTATTTTTCTTATTATTCTTACTTCAGCATCCGACTTATATAAAAATCCTTCAATAAGAGAACGTGTAGTACCCTCAAGATGAGCAGTCAACAGTCTTTCTTTAAAACTGCCACTAGATATATCTGCATCCATTCCCCGCAAAAGCCTCTCAACCTCTCTCAAGGGAGGAATTCTCTGTAATAATAACACCTAATACTGTGAATCAGGATATGGATGTGGTTAAGGATAAAGTTAAGGAAATTTGTAAAGGCAGAAGTGATCTCCCGACCCCTAATGACGTAATTGTTGCAAAATCTAATCAAGTTATTCTGAAATATCGTAATAAAACAGAAGTTGAGATAATGAAGGATTCGCTAACGGAGGCACAAGAAATCAAGAATATGGCAAAGGTAAATGTACCGGTTAGGCGAAGGGACAGAGTATTGATCCTAAGTGTGGACCCAAAGTTAGATGAGGAGGAGGTTGGGAGAGAGGTTTTGCATGTACTTAATAAAAGGAAAATTTTGATTACATAATTCTGGTGTCAATGTGGCATTTAGAGATTAAAATTAAGTGGTCCAAAAATGAGCCACCGCCCTTCAAGGGGATAAAGGAATAATCCATTTTGTTCGTCGGCCTATTAGAGTATCCCTCAATGCATTTTAAGATGCTTGTTAACTAATCTTAATTTTAGAATATTAATTAACAAAGCGTACTCACACATGTCTTAACCCTATTTTTTTAAAGGAAAAGAAAAGCTTATTGTAACATATTCGATGTAAAAAAAAGAAATAATAATTTTTACATATTCACGCATCCTTTTCCAAAATAGAAATTTAGATCTTCTGATGAAATATTAAACTTCTATATCGGGTATTTCCAACAACTCAACCGGACCGCATATATACCGCTTTTTCAATAGTAAATTTTGTCTTATTTAATTGCAGAATTTTTTTTTATATTCTACAATACCATAAAGTGATGATTACTATATAAAATTACTGGTAGGTCTGCGGCTCACGGTTCAGTTCTTATGTTTCCTCTTATGAAAAGTGTCTTACGACGGAGGTTAGAGTTTGCTTTCTTAACCCCTTGATTACGGTCTTGGACTGAAGAATATTTTTATAGCTAGTGTTACCACAATTTATATATATTTCCTTTCTGGTAGATTTCTCTTTGAAACATCTTAGTATAAGCGTATGACAGCAATCATTTTTCAAAATGTTACAAATACATTAAAATATAGTTCACATTGACGTGTATGTCCCAAGCTGCAACCAAAAGATTAGCAGCATAAAATTTACCCTTTCGTGTCCGGATGTGGTTATCTAAGCGGAAGCTTCAATCCAAGATTTTCTCAGGATTATGGACAATATATCCACCGAAAGATACAGAGACTGTGACATTTTTTATATCACGTATACACTAGTGGATACCTGGGAGTGAGGGGTTAATGTGAGTTGCTACGGGCTCGTAATTTTGAATACCAGTATTCTCGAAAAGTTTTCGACCTAATAAATATCAGAATATTTCAATAAAATAAGACGAAAACAGTGCGTCTTTCTTTTGCGATCGGTGATTTTCAAAAGTAAGCACTCATACGAAGCCTCTGTGCTAGGTCCAGTAACGGACTCACTGTACGTTGAGTATAGGTGCCAACTTTTCAGATTTTTTGTTACAACGTATTTAAATAAATTCTGCGATGAAATGCGAATAAGGTTTCTATTCTCATAAGGTAATAACAAAAAATCGTAAAATTCTTCAATTATGGTAGAGGTGTTTATTTTTGATTAGCACTATTTCCGAATATTAATCTTCGACATATTTAATTTCAGTATTCTGCTATTAAAAGTGTTGAGCGTGCCTGATACCTCTCAAAAATAATTTTCATTACACAAGAAACGGATATTTCATTAGAGCAATTTTAATATTTAAATTTTCTCCTAAATTCTGGCCCAAATTTCTCATTAGTTCTCAAATTATATTTAATAAAATCTCCGTAGCTTTTATAGAAAGACTATCTCGATCTCCAGATATTTCTTTTATCCTTAAATATGTTTGAATCGAAATGTTTTGAAGAATAATAATAAAAAGCAGAAACGTTTTCTGCCAAAAGAAAATACTTTATTCAATTTGTCTGTATTATTCGATTTGTCTAACTTCATATAAAAAGAAGTATAAATATTTGTATATAATGGCACTAGAGACAATATAAATAGAATAAGCGTCCGATGTTTTAAAAAATTTGGTAGGTCGAGCTATTTTTTAACATACAATATTTTTTATTCTTAAGTTAACAATTCATTTTAGTTCTTTCTCATAAATACTGGAAATGTATGTGCTCAAGACATTTTACTGAGCTTCAAAATATAAGATTGTATTTTTTAGTTTGATGCTACACGTATATGTTAATAAAAGTTGTGTTTTTATAGATTTTAAGCAACACAAAATGTCGGTACTTTCTACGGTCTCAATACAATGACTTTTAACAGTGTCTGGTTACCACAGTGTACACACATTAACCAGTATCTTTGAACAGTAATCGTCCACATTTTTAACAGCAGAATTTTAGTCATAAATAGTGTGAAAACTTTTATATGGATATATTGACCACTCTGCGCCCTTGCTATAATCACATTCAGACTATTAAAAGTTCTACGTTGACTGTCCAAAGATCAAAACTGCGGAATTACTTTAGGATTATTAAAATTTTTTAAGGATAATTAAATTCATGAAAAAAACACATGATTAGTCACTAAATTAGATATCTTCAAGTTTTTGACTTGAAAGTCGTTTATAACCACTAAATTCCAAAATTAATACTTATTTAAATAACTTATTTAACCCTTTATCTACTGACGGTACTTATAAGTACCATTCACTTTAAACTTTTATACCATAGTGAATATTACTAATATTCTAATGGTATGAATTGAATATTTCCAACCGAGCGAAAAAATGTCCAGGCTGGGAATCGAACCCAGATCCTTGGCTTACAAGGCCAATGTTTTTCCGTTTAAGCTAACTGGGCCGACAACCAGCCAGCATATTTCGCTCAGATAACCTTATTGGTAGTAACATCTGGTCTGTCATGTAAACAGCTCAACAGAATAAACCGCAGGTAAAGGAACTCCATATAAACGATGGATACGTAGATCAACTATTATTTAAACACAATCAAACTGATTGGTAAAGTTATCATACGAATTGAATATTTCCAACCGAGCGAAAAAATGCCCAGGCTGGGAATCGAACCCAGATCCTTGGCTTACAAACATTGTAAGCCATTCATTGTGATCTTAGAATACAATATGACTAGCTATTTTAGGTGAACGGTATATGTATTTGATTTAACAGTTGAATTACTCGGTGGTACTTATAAGTACCGCCAGTACACTGGGTGTTGTAGAAAAACTTCTTATTTTCTTTTCGTCTGTGTAGTCAGGGCCTGATTATCAACGGGGCACACTTACACCAATAAATTTTAAAAGAAAAGTTCGCCTTATCTAAACGCCGTATTCATGTAAAATTTCTGCCAGGAATGAGGCAAAATCTCCTGTTTATTTTTAGTGGTAGGAATTTGCCCGTGGGTAATCAGGCTCTGTGTGTAGTTATCCATCGTTTTCACCTGCTTTAAAATGTAATTTCTAAAATGTAGTGTAGTAATGATTTCCCTGGTATTTCTTTTCTGTTTCATTGTTATTTTTTATAGGAAAATGAAAAAGTTGTGGCACCGGCTCGTTTTTGGAATACTAAAAATGGCATATGTAAATTCATATATAGCATATGTGGAGATGCGAGAGAATATGTTGCCCCTGGAATATAGACGTCACATAACTAAAGGCCTGCTAAAAAGATAGAAAACTAAAAAAAAATTGTTTTTTTTTTTTAACCCTTTCAGCAGCAAAGCATTTTTAATTCTTATGTATTGAAATAAATGATTGGCACCGGAATTCGCCAAAAGATTTATTTGTAACTATGAAAAAAGGGGGCTTCTATTTCACATGCTTATTAAGTCGAAAATATTTTCTGGTGCCATTTGAAATAACTTGTGGGTTTTCTTTTGCGATATTTTAGTCATAGTGTGCTGACGGTTCTTTAAAGTACCACTTTAATTAATTACCTCTAAATAATTAAAATTCTCACGGGTGAGTATTTTTTATGTTTATCCTTTAATTTTCATTGTAGTAACTGAAAAAATACATATTATATAAAAAATTGCAGGAGATCATAATGCAGTAGATAAAGTGTTAATCACATAATTATTGTTATTAAATAAAACTTTTTCTGTTATCAAAGAGTGGTAGCTCGATAACTCCGGAGAAGGAACACAATCACGTTTAGCCATGATCATATCACAGTTCACCATAATTAACCCTTAACGGACTTATCTTTAATACTAGAACTACCGTGAGCCGTCATTTTGACGGCTACTATATGAACATGTTCCGGTTCAAACCAGAAATTTGATTATGAAATTTTAAAAGATACAAAGAAGAAAAACGTTAAATAACCAAGTTAAACTGTTTTAAATCAAAATTATGGTGTGAATTATTTTTATAAAACTTGACTCAAATTTCTGATAGTTCTCGTGTTAACACAACACTAAAGTAGCTGTTTCAGCAACTCTTATGCAAATATTGCCGTCTTGATCGAGATTTTGCAATGTGCTGTCTAAAGTTTTATGCATGTAGCGAATTACGAGAATTAGAACATTCTGCAAGACAAGTTGGGAATGTCATGTCAAACGTAGCAAATGAGATGCATTCGTACTATAACTACTTTTATAAATATGTTTTGCACCGCATATTGTACTGAATGTATATTTTAGTTCACTTAGTAAGTGCATATCAATTTCTTTCTGTTCGAAAGGCTGTAACATCATTAAAATGCACCTGAAATAAATTTTTTCCATTGGCCGTAATGTCATGGGCAATTTGACTTTCCCTGTAATTAAACTATACATCCGATTTCCATAAAATATGAAATCACTCGACAAAATTCTGCAACAATTATATATTTAAAATTACAGACAATTCGGTTGCGTAGTTTTTGCTGTGTTATATGCGGATAGACGGACAGACGGACAGACAGACTGACAGACGGACCGAACGACGAGTATAGTTGCCACATATTTATATAATTACGAAATCACCTGAAAAACGATTGATTTTAAATACATTTAAACTGTAATAAAGGACATAATATAGAAAACAAAATCACATTATCCAGTCCACAAAAATTTTAAGCGAAAGATAATGGTTTGCAAATCCCTCTCATGGAACCGTTAAATATAGCTGAGGCTTTCAGTCTTTCATTAGGCTCAACTAAAAATGCACATGTTCATATTTTAAAATGTACGTATCAAATAGATCTTGATTAACATATTAAAATTAAAACCAAGACCAGACACAATAATTATATATATGCCACGTGATATCTTGGTGTGTACAGTACAGCGGCCAGACCAAAATTAGTGGTTGGTTTTATGTGTACTTTCACTTCACCGAGTTTACGGATAGATTTAATGCCAAATTAAAATTAAAAAAAAAGAACTTTTACTTTTAAAATTTTTCGATCTGACAGCTCACAGCCTAATACTTTCATCAGATAGATATTTTTTCTCGTGGCATGACGTATCTCCTGTTGACTATTAATAGATTGATGTATTACACGCTTACAACTCATTTTTAACATTTTCCAACACATTTAAATGTTTAGACTGCTTAAGTAATTGTTGTCAATTTGCGCAGAATTCTTTAGTAAAGCACCGCAAGGAACAAACAACCTCCACATAGCATCACCATGGAACTATGAATAAAGACGAAGTGACTTATCCTCAAACTGGTGAAGCATCAACTGTAACCGCTCTCGCAGTGGCTCATTACCGCCTGGGTCAACTCCCACCATTAAATTTTAATAGAAAATTTCTCCTTATTTAAACGCCGTGTTAATTCAGAATTTCAGTCATAAATATGCCCAGAAACATGCTTTCATTTTTATTAGTGGATGTTTACTTTGGTGGTAGTCGGAACCTGTGTTCCCTCCATATTGTGACAGTCGAAACAACTTCCTGTCGGTGTCAGTGAAAAATATTATAATACCGGGCCAACTTCCACCAGTAAATTTTGGTTGGTTGTATAGGGTTCTATGGCGAAAAATTCCTTTAGGAACATGCTGCGCCAACTTCCATCAGTTAAACATGAATAAAATTTTTTACCATATTTGTCAGAGAAATTTTGCATTAATAAGGCGACATTTTCTGTTCAAAATTTATTTTTAGATGTTTCCTCCAGCGATAATCGAAAGCTGTTGATTCGATGTAAAAAAACAGCTTCCATCTTGTGCAAAATTCTTTACTTCACTCGCAACTGGTAAACTCTCACTATATGTCACCTCCTCTTTATACATAACTCCATTGGCAATACATACGAAGTCGAAACATAGTAAGTTTAGCGCAGCTGCCAACTTCAGGATATATTCAGGTAATTCGTATCAGAAAAATACTCTAGCTGCATGCAGGGTTTGATTACCAACGGGGCAAACATCCACCAGTAAAAATGAATAGAAATTTTTACATAATTTATGACAGAAATTCTGCACGAATAAGGTGTTTGAACAAAATTTTCTATTAAAATTTACTGGAGGAAATTTTGTTAGTTATCAGGCCCTGACTGCATATAGCGATAGGCACAGTGTTGCCAGATTGGGAACTTTTTTCCCCCCGATTGTTGATTGTCACTGCGTTTTTGAAATAGAAATATTCGGCCTACTTAAAAATGGATTACAAATTCTGAAAAAATAAGGTGAATTATATTAATTTTAAAAAAATGTTGACAGTCAAATAATCTGAATTAAAAGAATCCTCAATCTGGTAACACTGGATAGGCAGAATATATGATTTTACTTTTCGAATGAATCATTCGGACATGGGCAAAAACAGAGTTTCCAAACTTTGTAAATATTTTTAATCAATTAGCACCAGTAATTTTGAGGGGGAAAAAAGGCAAAAACACAGCTAGCGACCTTCGCATTTTCTTAATCAATTATCTTCAGTAAATTTGAAGAGAAAAATAATATATATTTTTTATGGCGTTCTTGAATACATTTTAATTAAAAAAAGAAACTACTTGTTTGATGCAAAATTTTTATTAGACATTTAATAAAAGAAATTAGGGGTTGGCAGCTATGCTTTTGCGCATGCCCGAATAATTCATATGAATAGTAAAATCATTCATTCTACCCAACACTGGCTGCACATGTTCATTTTACTTGTCTCAAGTGTACGAGTATCCAGTACAATTTTCAGCGTATATGTCGCCAACTTAAATAAATATGTATCAAACAAGAATTTTTTTTAATAAAAAATAAATTATTTATACTTGACAATTATATGACTTCATCCATTAAGTAAAATTTTGGTTTTGAAACATACTTATATTAGCCGCGACTAGTACACTTGAAATTACAGTAATTCGTAAGGCATTTACTAGTTAACACTTTGAGCTCTGAGGGTGAATTTCTTCAAATTGCCGAAATGTCACATTGACTATTTTCAAATAAATTTGGATGAATATTTCGGGGCCAATGTGACATTTGCAGACTAAAATTAAATGGGAAGAAATTCACCCATCAGAGCTCAATGGGTTAAGAGATTTTATGGTAGAAAATATTTATCAGCATGGTATGTCTGTCAATCTGTTTATACGACTGCCTGTTTGTCTGATTCTCCGTACCTTATCAGTAACGTGTCCGAAAATTACGGGCAGGAAAAGAAACTTTTCTTTCAAAAATGCTTCATTAAATGTCAGAAATCTATTGGTTTCCGACATTTCTGATAAGGGAGTGCTTTCCGGAAATGTTGGTTACTCTGAAGAAATAATACATTTTCGCAAACGTCATGTTAAAAAACATTTGTCTTTTTTATGGTGTAGTAATATTTACTTTATGTTGGAAATATATGAAATGTATCCCAATACTCTGATCGGAATATTGGAATTACACTGTCAAAAATCGCTTTGCAAGTTTTGTCGAAATATTAACAAAATCTAAACACCTCAATATCGAGGGAATATAGAAAAATATCGAGGGAAAATTTATGCAAATTTTCAAATTTTGGCTAATATTGGCTTAATATATATATATATTTTACTTTTGTATATTTATTTCTTTATAAACTTCAGAAATAGGGATTATTTATTAAACATACATTAAACGGCTTCTTATGAATTCTTAACTTGAATGCCTGTTATTCCAAAAACTACATTCTGTCTTATTTTAATGAAAGGTATTGCCATACAGTAAGATGAAAATTCCTCTTCGTAAATGCTGATATTATAAAGGAAGCACCTGTACAAACCCTGTCTTATCATTGTTATATTTTTAAATAATTATGTATATGCCCTTCGTATTTTAAGTTCCCCAATCATTTAATATTTTTTAGTAATTATTATGCATACTAGTTATAATTTGTACATATTTTTTATTAATTATTTCGTATACTAGATTTTATTTGTACGTATTTCCCAAAAGTAATTGCTTTTGCCTCTTATTAACATTCGTTTTCAATTTTCATTATGTCAGAAACATAACTTAATTCCATAGATAAAGAAGTTTCATTTCTATATTTCGTTGGAAATGAGTAGAAATTAGATTCCTTATTGTATTTACTTGTATATATCCAGATACATTTATGTGTACCACAATCCCGAACGTGTTCTTTTTATTTTTATTGTATATCAGTATTTTTTCTATTAGACATCTAATAGATTTTTTCAGTAAAAGAACAGGCAAGTTTAGAAATTCTTCGAAGAAAAATATTTGTTCGTCATAAGATTTATGGAACTTAAAATCTTTCCTTTTTTCCCCACGTAGATTCCAAACATCTCTTGTTAATTTTCTTTTTAATGTTCACAAAATATTTTTTGTTTGGAAAGATGTTTTTTTTTTCCTTTCTCAAGTATGATATCATATCGTATAATTTTTTTCTCACAAATATCAATAACTATTTTACACATAGAATAGTATAAATAATAACTAATGAATTATAATAGTTATCCATTTCTATATGCCAAAAAATTATTTCATGGTAAAATTAATCTGTTCAAAACTATATTTTTCATGAAATAAATAATACGTATAATATAAATATTGTCATCAACATTAAAATTGATTTTGAAAATTTAGTAAATTATTAAAAAAATACAATTTTTTTTAACCCCTTAACCCTCTCACTGCGTAATTGTTTTATCAGAGTTGCTTCAAAAATTGCGTATTTAACCCATTCTCGAAGAGCGTATTTTAGAAATTTTTATTCTTTTGTCACCGGTTTTTCAAAACAAAAATTTTTGTCTGACTTAATCGGGAAAATGCTCCGATTAAAAAAAGGTAAAATTTTCAATAAAAAATAACTGGTGGGCATATTCAAGGGGGGCTAATTAGACCGAATAAATGCATCCCCGAGGAAATCTCGGGTTTAGCAAATTTTGCTGCATTTACGTTGCCTGGGGAAATCTCGGGTTGCGCAGCGAGAGTGTTACCGATCGCATTAAATTATGGTTTAAAAATTCAAATTTCTTATCGGAACCACCTTTTTCAAACAGAAATATTCACTTTATTTAATGGCAGATAAAATGATAAAATAATAAATCCAATTACGTTGTTTTATAAAACATTTTGGAATGAAACAATCTGAATAACTGACACAGCCCGTGAATATCACGGGTTCGAGTATTAAGGGGTTAATATATTCGCATGGTTGCCAACATCTTACGCTTTCTTGAACCACAAAAATTTAATAGAAATTTTTGCTTTTTTAATCGCACAGATTATGACGACCTAAGAAGGTAAATTCTTTTTCTAAGTTTTTGTAGTACAAAAAAAAAGTAAGAGTTAGGTTTTCGTTTTTAAACTGATTTTTTAAATTATTTTTTTTTATTTTTTTGGAGCATGCATTATGCAATTTATGGGTAAACCCAGAAGCAGAATTTTCTCAGTCAGTCTGCAGCAAACTAAAATTTATCTGCGACCTAACAATGCTAGACTAAGCTTACTATCATACGAAATAATATAAACCCATAAAATAAGAAAAATTTGCATTTATAAAAAAACTATAATTAAAGGATAACACAAAAACCATAAATCTAGAGACTTAAAGTAAATTTTAGCTATTTTTTTATCTCAACATTACTTTTTAAGCTTGTAGATTGATCTGCAAGGTTTAAAATAATCTGCAGCGCCCGCTTCCGTGCTGCACTGTTTCTGCTACTGGGTGGGTAAATAGAGATTTTACATTTAATTTATGTTTGCAACACAACGTTTATGGAATGTTAAAGTTCGTTAATATCCGCCAACAGTTTTTTAACGAATGATGCTGGTTATTGAAGTGCAAATGTTCGATTGTTTTATTCGATATATGTTTTGAAATCGGGTAAATATTTCTAATACGGAAATAACCAACCTCAAAACTTAATAAAACTTAAAAATATCTTTTATTTGTTATTGTGAATTCTTCTGTCTTTTTTCAAAAATGAAAATATTCCTATAATAAAATTTCTACGTGATGCTCTAAAATGTATAAAATAATATCATAAATTTGTGCTTTTTAAAACTCTAGAATAAAATATATCTGATTTTTTAAATTATCTGATATTCATCCTTCTGAATTATCTTTCTAAATTGAAAATATTTGTTCGGTTAAAATTATTGCGTGACGCTAACATTAATCAAATCATACCATTTTTTTCTAAAAATTTTCTTTGACGCTAAAGTTCATGAAGCCATAATTTTTGTTTCGTATATCAAATTGTAATTTTGTGATTTCATAAATTAACGTTAAATTAATTTGAAGTAATTTCAGATGCGTTAATTTGCATTGTGCTTTTTTAACTTCAACAATTGTTGAGTTACCCCTATCTTTTAACTGAAATGTTCACCATAAATAATCACAGAACTTCTGTACTTAAATAAAATGTATTGACATATCCTCGAAATTGTGAAGCTTCAACTCTAACCGGTACAACCAATGCCACCGGAATACTCAAAGCCAACTGACACGACTGTGGCATCATTGCTAATATACCGGAAAGGATTAACCCGAGCAGAAAATTTTGAAAAGCAATTTTATTTTATCTTATTTATGGAATATCTGTCATATTATGAAGCAAAAATAACTATTAAAACTTACTGTTGAGAATTTTGAATGCCCGAATAAAAAATCAGCCAGATGCGGCAACAATCAGTGTCAACCACCATCTTGTGACAACCTCCTCAGTTACTTCACCCGGAACTGGTAGACTCTGCACTACATTTTTCCTCTTCATTATTCATAACTCCTTTGCATTGCGCTGGAAATTTCTGTAAGTAATATCACGGAAAACTAAAACTACGTCATAAAATGGAACGTAGCGGAAAAAGCGTCATGACCGCTTTAACCCTTTATCTACTAACGATACTTATAAATACCACTCATTTTAAACTTTCATTCCATAGTGAATATTACTAATATTCTAATGGTACTTTGCAAAACCACACTTTTAACTCCACTTTATTCAGATACATAGCATTAGTAGTTCTAGAGGCTCTCTTTGACGCAGACGATGAGTTTTGTGCCGATATTTTGTACAGATTGCCAAGTTCGTCTTTTTATTGCTGCAAACACAGTGAAGGATATTTGATAAGTGTTGGATTTTTTTTATGTGTTCATTATGATCTTAGAATACAGTTTGACTAGCTATTTTGGTGAATGTATAAGTATTTGATTTAACAGTTGAATTAATCGGTGGTACTTATAAGCACCGTCAGTACACTGGGTGTTGGAAAAAATCATCTTTTTTACTTTTCGTCAGTGTAGTTATCCATCGTTTTCATCTGCTTTAAAATGTAATTACTAAAATGTAGTGTAGTAATGATTTCCCTGGTATTTATGTTCTGTTTCATTGTTATTTTTTATAGGAAATTGAAAAAATTGTGGCACCGGCTCGTTTTTGCTATTCTAGAAATGGCAAATGTAAATTCATATATTGCATATGTGGAGATGTCAGAGAACAGGTTGTCCCTTGAATATAGACATCGCATAACTAAAGGACTGCTAACTGGATCGAAACCTAAAAAAAAATAGTTTTTTTAGCCCTTTCAGGGGCAAAACAATTTCAATTCTAAAACGTTGAAATAAATGATTGACACCGGAATTTTCCAAACGATTTAGTTGGAAATATGAAAAAGCCTATATTTCATTTACTTATTAAATCGAAAATATTTTCTGGTGCCACATGAAACACTTTGTGCGTTTTCTGTTATGATATGTTAGTCATAGTTTACTGTCGGTACATTAAATACCACTTTCATTAATTACCTCTAAATAATTAAATTTCTCACGGGTGAGTATTTTTTTATGTTTATCCTCCTTTAATTTTCACTGTAAAAAAATACTCCATGAAAAAAATATTTCAGTAGATCATGATGCAGTATATAAAGGGTTAAAGCACGTGGAAGTGCCACGAACGTAAAAAACAAATCACTTTGCTTAACAGTTTACATTTGGTATAGCTGTTTTAAAAAACAGCTACATCTGGAATACTAGATGGTATTGATTTGATAGATGAATACAGCTGTGATAATAGATTTAATTTTTCGTAGTTCGTCTCAATAATTGTTCTGGTGTAAAACACAGCTATAATTTTGAGATCAATACGAAATTCCTTACAATCACATGGAAATTAAAATTTTGTAGAATATAAATAGAGGAGTGTGTGTGTGTGTGGGGGGGGGGGGGAGATCGTGATATCCGTTTTTCGTCTCCCAGTGAAAATATGCTTCACGGGATATAATTCTCCTGTATTATTTTTCCTTATTTTCTGTATTTCTCTGCGATAATAATTTGAAAAATCTGGAGATAGAAAATTTCAGTTCAACGGTGTCCAAAATGTTAAACCGCAAAACATATTTAGTGAAATATTTCGTGTTTTTTGTTGTTATTAATTTGACGAATTGCTACGTTGTGTAGCTTATGAGCGATTCTTACATAGCCGTCAACTTTTACGCTTTTTTGTTACCACTAAATTGTAACAGAAATTTTTGTATTATTTAATCGGTGTATTTCGTCGATTAAATAAGATTACATATACAGCTAAATTTTAGGGGTGAGAAAAAGCGTAAATTTAGCAGCAATGTTTCCATAAATATAATGTGATAGGTCGTGACAGGGTTGCCACTTTTGCCTCCGTTTATATTCGGAAATTTCAAAATCATACCAGAAAAGACGAAGAGAATTTTCAGATTTATTTAATGACTTGGACTTCGAGGAGAAACTGAAACAGAGTGCCTGGAGACTCTCCATACCAAAGCGATATAAGTAAGCGTCCTATCATAAATGGGAGAGGTAACCACAAGATTAAAGGCAAGGCCACATCAATCAAGGTCGCACGTCACGTAGCGGACGGGGTTAATCAACAGGAAGATGCCTAACTGTTTTCTTGCTCCACACCACTAAAATTGTAAAGTTTTTTCACCTTGATTAATGGCTGAAACATTTCCGGAAAGGCGAAGAAAACTTCGAAATGTCACGTGCGTCTGGTCGTTCCTCTCGTTACGCCATTATTTTGCAATATATGTAGTAAGCAAAATTCAGTTCCTTGAGTGACTAAAGATATAGAAAATATGCGCTGATGGTAGACATCCTGTCATATAGGACGCCACACTAAAAGCGCGCGTATGTGGATTACCACCCCGTCCCCAAGGCGCAACTGTGTGAGTTTACGCCCGATTGCAATATTAAGTTTGTACGCTTACTTATATCGCTTTATTCCATACCTCTAATAGAGCAATGAAATGTGGAGCAGTTTAATTCCTTAATTCTCACTCCCGTCAATTTTACGTTCTGAGGTATTCGTTCTTTTTTTCTCGTGCCCGTCATATTTCCGGGCTGGAAATTTATTGCTGGAAAAGAACTTTCGAAACCAGAAAAATTTAACTGGCATTTCCGTGGGAAATCTTCAAATATTAGCGTTCGGGTTCGGGTTCGGTTTTTGGCGCTGATTGAGATGTTGACCATTGTATTGCATGTTTCGAAATATATCACAATCAGATAGCTGCCAACATTCCTCTAATCCTCCGTAAAGTCTGGATTAATTTGACGCAGGTTGACCAAATTTCGAACCAGAAAACTTATTTAATGAATGTTTATTTATTTAAATCCAGGATTCTACGTGGAGCATAATTATTTACATTTCTTTAAAAAAATTCTGGTTCGAAACGTATTAAACCAGGGTCAAATTAACTCAAGTGTTACGGAAGATTAGTTTGAGGTTGGCACCTATGCACTCCAAAAAGAAAAATTAATAATCAAAATTTAATGTATATTATATTATTTCCAATATAATTTGTAAAAAAATTGTTTGATGATAATAAATAAATTCTAAGATGTGAAAAATAGAGGTCTTATTCGCATTAATTTGTATGGTGTAAAACAAACATTAAAACACAGAATTCTCGCATGATGGCTGTTCGACAAACGTGAATTTGTTCTATAACATCTTTTTCTTTCGCCTTAAGAAAAAGTAATTGCATATTTTATATAGAAACCTTAAAATTATTCAATTTCTGTAATAAAAAATAGGTACTTTTTTGATGGTTTTTTCAAATATTAAGCGACCGTTAACCCCTTGAGGGACGGTGGGATTTATTTTATCCCGCCTACGATTAATGAAGATTCATACCAGAAAAAAATTATGAAATTTTACTTATCTAACTTTGGTGGAAAAAAGTCGTAAAATTGCTTTTAATTATTTTGAAATATTTTTTTTCTAATTTTCCGGTGGGAATTGAGCATTACCCAAACGTAATTACTTGCCCCTCAAGGGGTTAAGGGGTTAATGTCATAGCCAAAGCCTGGTAAACAGAACAACAGAAACGTGCAAAGAGTAAAACCGGCAAAATATATAAAAACCAAAGGCCTTTACAGGCGCTATAAATTTTAAATGCATAAAAGGTTACAGTAAGAGATTAATTAATGAATAAAAGGTAGTGCAAAGATTAATACGATAAAAAAATATATAAAAATAGATAAATAGATAGATAAATAAAGAAAAGAAAAGAATATTTGCAAGAATATATGCAAAATATACAAACGAATATTAGCGTTCAGGAAGGCAAAGCCCTATCAAAGAAAATAAAACTACGGAATTATCCTGGGTCTATGATGGAGTGTTGCCCTTGGTCAATAATATTTACTTTATGTTGGAAATATATGAAATGTATGCCAATATTCTGATCTCAATATTGGAATTACACTGGCAAAAATCGCTTTGCAAGTTTTGTCGAAATATTCACAAAATCTAAACACCTCAATATCGAGGGAATATAGAAAAATATCGAGGGAAAGTTTATGTAAAATTTAAATTTTTGGCTAATATTCGCTTAATATGTATATTTTTTTTTACTTGGGTATATTTATTTGTTTACAAATTTCAGAAATATGGATTATTTACTAGACATACATAAAACGGGTTCTTACGAATTCTTAACTTTCATACCTGTTATTCCAAACACTAAATTCCGTCTTATTTTAATGTAAGGTATTGCCATATAATAAGATGAAGATTCCTCTTCGTAAATGCATATATTATAAAGGAAGCACCCGTACGAACCCTGTCTTATCATTGTTATATTTTTAAATAATTATGTATATGCTGTTCGTATTATAAGTTCCTCAATCATTTAATATTTTTTTGTAATTATTTCGCATACTAGTTATAATTTGTACATATTTTTTATTAATTATTTCGTATACTAGATTTTATTTGAACGTATGTTCCAAAAGTAATTGCTTTTGCCTCTTATTAACATTCGTTTTCAATTTTTATTATGTCAGAAACATAACTTAATTCCATAGATAAAGAAGTTTCATTTCTATATTTCGTTGGAGATGAGTAGAAATTAGATTAATTACTGTATTTACTTGTATATATCCATATACATTTATGTGTACTAGAATCCCGAACGTGTTCTTTTTATTTTTATTGTATATCAGTATTTTTTTCTATTAGACATCTAATAGATTTTTCAGTAAAAGGACAGGCAAGGTTAGAAATTCTTCGAAGAAAAATATTTGTTCGTCATAAGATTTGTGGAACTTCAAATCTTTCCTTTTTTTCCCACGTAGAATCCAAGTTTCTGTTGTTAATTTTCTTTTTACTGTTCTCAAAATATTTTTTGATTCTTTGAAAAGATGTTCTTTTGTTTCCTTTCTTAAGTGTGATATCATATCGTATAATTTTTTTCTCACAAATATCAATAACTATTTTACACATAGAATAGTATAAATGATAACTACTGAATTATAATAGTTATCACTTTCTATATGCCAAAGAAATTATTCCGTGGTAACCTTAATTTGTTCAAAACTATACTTTTTCATAAAATAATAAATACATATAATATAAATATTGTGATTAAACATTAAAATTGTTTTTGAAAATTTAGCAAATTATTAAAAATAAACAATTTTTCTTTAACCCCTTAACCCTCTCACTGCGTAATTGTTTTATCAGAGTTGCTTCAAAAATTGCGTGTTTAACCCCTTCGCGAAGAGCATATTTTAAGAATTTATATTCTTTTGTCGCCGGTTTTCCAAAACACAAATTTTTGTCTAATTTAATCGGGAAAATTCCCCGATTAAAAAAGGTAAAATTTTCAATAAAAAAATAACTGGTGGGAATAATCAAGGGGGTTAATTAGACGGAAAAAATGCATCCCCGAGGAAATCCCGGGTTTTGCAAATTTTGCTACTTTTACGTTGCCTGGGGAAATCTCGGGTTGCGCAGCGAGAGTGTTGCCGGTCTCATTAAATTATTGTTTAAAAACTCAAATTTCTTATCGGCACCACTTTTTTCAAAAAGAAATATTAACCTTATTTAATGGCAGATAAAATGATAAAATAATAAATCCAATTCGTTATTGTATAAAACTTTTGGGAATCAAACAATCAAAAGAAATGACACAGCCCGTGAATATCACGGGAACGAGAATTAAGGGGTTAATATATTCGCATGGCTGCCAACATCTTACGCTTTTTTGAACCACAAAAATTTAATACAAGTTATTGCTTTGTTAATCGCAAAGATTATGACGACCTAAGAAGGTAAAATTTATTGCTAAATTTTTGTGTTACAAAAAAAAGTAACAGTTGGCAGCTAGGTTTTCGTTTTTAAACCGATTTTTTAAATTAATTTTTTTTATTTTTTTGCAGCATGCAGTTTGCAATTTATGGGTAAATAGAGATTTTACATTTAATTTATGTTTGCAACATAACGTTTATGGAATGTTAAAGTTCGTTAATATCCGCCAGCAGTTTTTTAACGAATGATGCTGGTTATTGAAGTGCAAATATTCGATTGTTTTATTCGATATATGTTTTGAAATCAGGTAAATATTTCTAATACGGAAATAACCAACCTCAAAACTTAATAAAACTTAAAAATATCTTTTATTTGTTATTGTGAATTCTTCTGTCTTTTTTCAAAAATGAAAATATTCCTATAATAAAATTTCTACGTGATGCTGTAAAATGTATAAAATAATATCATAAATTTGTGCTTTTTAAAACTCTAGAATAAAATATATCTGATTTTTTAAATTATCTGATATTCATCCTTCTGAATTATCTTTCTAAATTGAAAATATTTGTTCGGTTAAAATTATTGCGTGACGCTAACATTAATCAAATCATACCATTTTTTTCTAAAAATTTTCTTTGACGCTAAAGTTCATGAAGCCATAATTTTTGTTTCGTATATCAAATTGTAATTTTGTGATTTCATAAATTAACGTTAAATTAATTTGAAGTAATTTCAGATGCGTTAATTTGCATTGTGCTTTTTTAACTTCAACAATTGTTGAGTTACCCCTATCTTTTAACTGAAATGTTCACCATAAATAATCACAGAACTTCTGTACTTAAATAAAATGTATTGACATATCCTCGAAATTGTGAAGCTTCAACTCTAACCGGTACAACCAATGCCACCGGAATACTCAAAGCCAACTGACACGACTGTGGCGTCATTGCTAATATACCGGAAAGGATTAACCCGAGCAGAAAATTTTGAAAAGCAATTTTATTTTATCTTATTTATGGAATATCTGTCATATTATGAAGCAAAAATAACTATTAAAACTTACTGTTGAGAATTTTGAATGCCCGAATAAAAAATCAGCCATATGCGGCAACAATCAGTGTCAACCACCATCTTGTGACAACCTCCTCAGTTACTTCACCCGGAACTGGTAGACTCTGCACTACATTTTTCCTCTTCATTATTCATAACTCCTTTGCATTGCGCTGGAAATTTCTGTAAGTAATATCACGGAAAACTAAAACTACGTCATAAAATGGAACGTAGCGGAAAAAGCGTCATGACCGCTTTAACCCTTTATCTACTAACGATACTTATAAATACCACTCATTTTAAACTTTCATTCCATAGTGAATATTACTAATATTCTAATGGTACTTTGCAAAACCACACTTTTAACTCCACTTTATTCAGATACATAGCATTAGTAGTTCTAGAGGCTCTCTTTGACGCAGACGATGAGTTTTGTGCCGATATTTTGTACAGATTGCCAAGTTCGTCTTTTTATTGCTGCAAACACAGTGAAGGATATAAGATAAGTGTTGGATTTTTTTTATGTGTTCATTATGATCTTAGAATACAGTTTGACTAGCTATTTTGGTGAATGTATAAGTATTTGATTTAACAGTTGAATTAATCGGTGGTACTTATAAGCACCGTCAGTACACTGGGTGTTGGAAGAAATCATCTTTTTTACTTTTCGTCAGTGTAGTTATCCATCGTTTTCATCTGCTTTAAAATGTAATTACTAAAATGTAGTGTAGTAATGATTTCCCTGGTATTTATGTTCTGTTTCATTGTTATTTTTTATAGGAAATTGAAAAAATTGTGGCACCGGCTCGTTTTTGCTATTCTAGAAATGGCAAATGTAAATTCATATATTGCATATGTGGAGATGTCAGAGAACAGGTTGTCCCTTGAATATAGACATCGCATAACTAAAGGACTGCTAACTGGATCGAAACCTAAAAAAAAATAGTTTTTTCAGCCCTTTCAGGGGCAAAACAATTTCAATTCTAAAACGTTGAAATAAATGATTGACACCGGAATTTTCCAAACGATTTAGTTGGAAATATGAAAAAACCTATATTTCATTTACTTATTAAATCGAAAATATTTTCTGGTGCCACATGAAACACTTTGTGCGTTTTCTGTTATGATATGTTAGTCATAGTTTACTGTCGGTACATTAAATACCACTTTCATTAATTACCTCTAAATAATTAAATTTCTCACGGGTGAGTATTTTTTTATGTTTATCCTCCTTTAATTTTCACTGTAAAAAAATACTGCATGAAAAAAATATTTCAGTAGATCATGATGCAGTATATAAAGGGTTAAAGCACGTGGAAGTGCCACGAACGTAAAAAACAAATCACTTTGCTTAACAGTTTACACTTGGTATAGCTGTTTTAAAAAACAGCTACATCTGGAATACTAGATGGTATTGATTTGATAGATGAATACAGCTGTGATAATAGATTTAATTTTTCGTAGTTCGTCTCAATAATTGTTCTGGTGTAAAACACAGCTGTAATTTTGAGATCAATACGAAATTCCTTACAATCACAGGGAAATTAAAATTTTGTAGAATATAAATAGAGGAGTGTGTGTGTGGGGGGGGGGGGGGGGGGAGAGATCGTGATATCCGTTTTTCGTCTCCAAGTGAAAATATGCTTCACGGGATATAATTCTCCTGTATTATTTTTCCTTATTTTCTGTATTTCTCAGCGATAATAATTTGAAAAATCTGGAGATAGAAAATTTCAGTTCAACGGTGTCCAAAATGTTAAACCGCAAAACATATTTAGTGAAATATTTCGTGTTTTTTGTTGTTATTAATTTGACGAATTGCTACGTTGTGTAGCTTATGAGCGATTATTACATAGCCGTCAACTTTTACGCTTTTTTGTTACCACTAAATTGTAACAGAAATTTTTGTATTATTTAATCGGTGTATTTCGTCGATTAAATAAGATTACATATACAGCTAAATTTTAGGGGTGAGAAAAGCGTAAATTTAGCAGCAATGTTTCCATAAATATAATGTGATAGGTCGTGACAGGGTTGCCACTTTGGCCTCCGTTTATATTCGGAAATTTCAAAATCATACCAGAAAAGACGAAGAGAATTTTCAGATTTATTTAATGACTTGGACTTCGAGGAGAAACTGAAACAGAGTGCCTGGAGACTCTCCATACCAAAGCGATATAAGTAAGCGTCCTATCATAAATGGGAGAGGTAACCACAAGATTAAAGGCAAGGCCACATCAATCAAGGTCGCGCGTCACGTAGCGGACGGGGTTAATCAACAGGAAGATGCCTAACTGTTTTCTTGCTCCACACCACTAAAATTGTAAAGTTTTTTCACCTTGATTAATGGCTGAAACATTTCCGGAAAGGCGAAGAAAACTTCGAAATGTCACGTGCGTCTGGTCGTTCCTCTCGTTACGCCATTATTTTGCAATATATGTAGTAAGCAAAATTCAGTTCCTTGAGTGACTAAAGATATAGAAAATATGCGCTGATGGTAGACATCCTGTCATATAGGACGCCACACTAAAAGCGCGCGTATGTGGATTATCACCCCGTCCCCAAGGCGCAACTGTGTGAGTTTACGCCCGATTGCAATATTAAGTTTGTACGCTTACTTATATCGCTTTATTCCATACCTCTAATAGAGCAATGAAATGTGGAGCAGTTTAATTCCTTAATTCTCGCTCCCGTCAATTTTACGTTCTGAGGTATTCGTTCTTTTTTTCTCGTGCCCGTCATATTTCCGGGCTGGAAATTTATTGCTGGAAAAGAACTTTCGAAACCAGAAAAATTTAACTGGCATTTCCGTGGGAAATCTTCAAATATTAGCGTTCGGGTTCGGGTTCGGTTTTTGGCGCTGATTGAGATGTTGACCATTGTATTGCATGTTTCGAAATATATCACAATCAGATAGCTGCCAACATTCCTCTAATCCTCCGTAAAGTCTGGATTAATTTGACGCAGGTTGACCAAATTTCGAACCAGAAAATTTATTTAATGAATGTTTATTTATTTAAATCCAGGATTCTACGTGGAGCATAATTATTTACATTTCTTTAAAAAAATTCTGGTTCGAAGCGTATTAAACCAGGGTCAAATTAACTCAAGTGTTACGGAAGATTAGTTTGAGGTTGGCACCTATGCACTCCAAAAAGAAAAATTAATAATCAAAATTTAATGTATATTATATTATTTCCAATATAATTTGTAAAAAAATTGTTTGGTGATAATAAATAAATTCTAAGATGTGAAAAATTGAGGTCTTATTTGCATTAATTTGTATGGTGTAAAACAAACATTAAAACACAGAATTCTCGCATGATGGCTGTTCGACAAACGTGAATTTGTTCTATAACATCTTTTTCTTTCGCCTTAAAAAAAAAAAGGAATTGCATATTTTATATAGAAACCTTAAAATTATTCAATTTCTGTAATAAAGAATAGGTACTTTTTTGATGGTTTTTTGAAATATTAAGCGACCGTTAACACCTTGAGGGACGGTGGGATTTATTTTATCCCGCCTACGATTAATGAAGATTCATACCAGAAAAAAATTATGAAATTTTACTTATCTAACTTTGGTGGAAAAAAGTCGTAAAATTGCTTTTAATTATTTTGAAATATTTTTTTTCTAATTTTCCGGTGGGAATTGAGCATTACCCAAACGTAATTACTTGCCCCTCAAGGGGTTAAGGGGTTAATGTCATAGCCAAAGCCTGGTAAACAGAACACCAGAAACGTGTAAAGGGTAAAACCGGCAAAATATATAAAAACCAAAGGCCTTTACAGGCGCTATAACTTTTAAATGCATAAAAGGTTACAGTAAGAGATTAATTAATGAATAAAAGGTAGTGCAAAGATTAATACGATAAAAAAATATATAAAAATAGATAAATAGATAGATAAATAAAGAAAAGAAAAGAATATTTGCAAGAATATATGCAAAATATA
Source organism: Maratus speciosus (assembly GCA_963932465.1). Taxonomy (NCBI): domain Eukaryota; kingdom Metazoa; phylum Arthropoda; class Arachnida; order Araneae; family Salticidae; genus Maratus; species Maratus speciosus. The sequence continues at coordinate 193,766,984 of OZ010796.1, forward strand.
CAAACGAATATTAGCGTTCAGGAAGGCAAAGCCCTATCAAAGAAAATAAAACTACGGAATTATCCTGGGCCTATGATGGAGTGTTGCCCTTGGTCAATAATATTTACTTTATGTTGGAAATATATGAAATGTATGCCAATATTCTGATCTCAATATTGGAATTACACTGGCAAAAATCGCTTTGCAAGTTTTGTCGAAATATTCACAAAATCTAAACACCTCAATATCGAGGGAATATAGAAAAATATCGAGGGAAAGTTTATGTAAAATTTAAAATTTTGGCTAATATTCGCTTAATATGTATATTTTTTTTTACTTGGGTATATTTATTTGTTTACAAATTTCAGAAATATGGATTATTTACTAGACATATATAAAACGGGTTCTTACGAATTCTTAACTTTCATACCTGTTATTCCAAACACTAAATTCCGTCTTATTTTAATGTAAGGTATTGCCATATAATAAGATGAAGATTCCTCTTCGTAAATGCATATATTATAAAGGAAGCACCCGTACGAACCCTGTCTTATCATTGTTATATTTTTAAATAATTATGTATATGCTGTTCGTATTATAAGTTCCTCAATCATTTAATATTTTTTTGTAATTATTTCGCATACTAGTTATAATTTGTACATATTTTTTATTAATTATTTCGTATACTAGATTTTATTTGAACGTATGTTCCAAAAGTAATTGCTTTTGCCTCTTATTAACATTCGTTTTCAATTTTTATTATGTCAGAAACATAACTTAATTCCATAGATAAAGAAGTTTCATTTCTATATTTCGTTGGAGATGAGTAGAAATTAGATTAATTACTGTATTTACTTGTATATATCCATATACATTTATGTGTACTAGAATCCCGTTGTGTTCTTTTTATTTTTATTGTATATCAGTATTTTTTTCTATTAGACATCTAATAGATTTTTCAGTAAAAGGACAGGCAAGGTTAGAAATTCTTCGAAGAAAAATATTTGTTCGTCATAAGATTTGTGGAACTTCAAATCTTTCCTTTTTTTCCCACGTAGAATCCAAGTTTCTGTTGTTAATTTTCTTTTTACTGTTCTCAAAATATTTTTTGATTCTTTGAAAAGATGTTCTTTTGTTTCCTTTCTTAAGTGTGATATCATAACGTATAATTTTTTTCTCACAAATATCAATAACTATTTTACACATAGAATAGTATAAATGATAACTACTGAATTATAATAGCTATCACTTTCTATATGCCAAAGAAATTATTTCATGGTAACCTTAATTTGTTCAAAACTATACTTTTTCATAAAATAATAAATACATATAATATAAATATTGTGATTAAACATTAAAATTGTTTTTGAAAATTTAGCAAATTATTAAAAATATACAATTTTTCTTTAACCCCTTAACCCTCTCACTGCGTAATTGTTTTATCAGAGTTGCATCAAAAATTGCGTGTTTAACCCCTTCGCGAAGAGCATATTTTAAGAATTTATATTCTTTTGTCACCGGTTTTTCAAAACACAAATTTTTGTCTAATTTAATCGGGAAAATTCTCCGATTAAAAAAGGTAAAATTTTCAGTAAAAAAATAACTGGTGGGAATAATCAAGGGGGTTAATTAGACGGAAAAAATGCATCCCCGAGGAAATCTCGGGTTTTGCAAATTTTGCTACTTTTACGTTGCCTGAGGAAATCTCGGGTTGCGCAGCGAGAGTGTTGCCGGTCTCATTAAATTATGGTTTAAAAACTCAAATTTCTTATCGGCACCACTTTTTTCAAAAAGAAATATTATACTTATTTAATGGCAGATAAAATGATAAAATAATAAATCCAATTCGTTATTGTATAAAACTTTTGGGAATCAAACAATCTGAAGAAATGACACAGCCCGTGAATATCACGGGAACGAGAATTAAGGGGTTAATATATTCGCATGGCTGCCAACATCTTACGCTTTTTTGAACCACAAAAATTTAATACAAGTTATTGCTTTGTTAATCGCACAGATTATGACGACCTAAGAAGGTAAAATTTATTGCTAAATTTTTGTGTTACAAAAAAAAGTAACAGTTGGCAGCTAGGTTTTCGTTTTTAAACCGATTTTTTAAATTAATTTTTTTTATTTTTTTGCAGCATGCATTTTGCAATTTATGGGTAAATAGAGATTTTACATTTAATTTATGTTTGCAACGCAACGTTTATGGAATGTTAAAGTTCGTTAATATCCGCCAACAGTTTTTTAACGAATGATGCTGGTTATTGAAGTGCAAATGTTCGATTGTTTTATTCGATATATGTTTTGAAATCAGGTAAATATTTCTAATACGGAAATAACCAACCTCAAAACTTAATAAAACTTAAAAATATCTTTTATTTGTTATTGTGAATTCTTCTGTCTTTTTTCAAAAATGAAAATATTCCTATAATAAAATTTCTACGTGATGCTGTAAAATGTATAAAAGAATATCATAAATTTGTGCTTTTTAAAACTCTAGAATAAAATATATCTGATTTTTTAAATTATCTGATATTCATCCTTCTGAATTATCTTTCTAAATTGAAAATATTTGTTCGGTTAAAATTATTGCGTGACGCTAACATTAATCAAATCATACCATTTTTTTCTAAAAATTTTCTTTGACGCTAAAGTTCATGAAGCCATAATTTTTGTTTCGTATATCAAATTGTAATTTTGTGATTTCATAAATTAACGTTAAATGAATTTGAAGTAATTTCAGATGCGTTAATTTGCATTGTGCTTTTTTAACTTCAACAATTGTTGAGTTACCCCTATCTTTTAACTGAAATGTTCACCATAAATAATCACAGAACTTCTGTACTTAAATAAAATGTATTGACATATCCTCGAAATTGTGAAGCTTCAACTCTAACCGGTACAACCAATGCCACCGGAATACTCAAAGCCAACTGACACGACTGTGGCGTCATTGCTAATATACCGGAAAGGATTAACCCGAGCAGAAAATTTTGAAAAGCAATTTTATTTTATCTTATTTATGGAATATCTGTCATATTATGAAGCAAAAATAACTATTAAAACTTACTGTTGAGAATTTTGAATGCCCGAATAAAAAATCAGCCATATGCGGCAACAATCAGTGTCAACCACCATCTTGTGACAACCTCCTCAGTTACTTCACCCGGAACTGGTAGACTCTGCACTACATTTTTCCTCTTCATTATTCATAACTCCTTTGCATTGCGCTGGAAATTTCTGTAAGTAATATCACGGAAAACTAAAACTACGTCATAAAATGGAACGTAGCGGAAAAAGCGTCATGACCGCTTTAACCCTTTATCTACTAACGATACTTATAAATACCACTCATTTTAAACTTTCATTCCATAGTGAATATTACTAATATTCTAATGGTACTTTGCAAAACCACACTTTTAACTCCACTTTATTCAGATACATAGCATTAGTAGTTCTAGAGGCTCTCTTTGACGCAGACGATGAGTTTTGTGCCGATATTTTGTACAGATTGCCAAGTTCGTCTTTTTATTGCTGCAAACACAGTGAAGGATATAAGATAAGTGTTGGATTTTTTTTATGTGTTCATTATGATCTTAGAATACAGTTTGACTAGCTATTTTGGTGAATGTATAAGTATTTGATTTAACAGTTGAATTAATCGGTGGTACTTATAAGCACCGTCAGTACACTGGGTGTTGGAAAAAATCATCTTTTTTACTTTTCGTCAGTGTAGTTATCCATCGTTTTCATCTGCTTTAAAATGTAATTACTAAAATGTAGTGTAGTAATGATTTCCCTGGTATTTATGTTCTGTTTCATTGTTATTTTTTATAGGAAATTGAAAATATTGTGGCACCGGCTCGTTTTTGCTATTCTAGAAATGGCAAATGTAAATTCATATATTGCATATGTGGAGATGTCAGAGAACAGGTTGTCCCTTGAATATAGACATCGCATAACTAAAGGACTGCTAACTGGATCGAAACCTAAAAAAAATAGTTTTTTTAGCCCTTTCAGGGGCAAAACAATTTCAATTCTAAAACGTTGAAATAAATGATTGACACCGGAATTTTCCAAACGATTTAGTTGGAAATATGAAAAAGCCTATATTTCATTTACTTATTAAATCGAAAATATTTTCTGGTGCCACACGAAACACTTTGTGCGTTTTCTGTTATGATATGTTAGCCATAGTTTACTGTCGGTACATTAAATACCACTTTCATTAATTACCTCTAAATAATTAAATTTCTCACGGGTGAGTATTTTTTTATGTTTATCCTCCTTTAATTTTCACTGTAAAAAAATACTGCATGAAAAAAATATTTCAGTAGATCATGATGCAGTATATAAAGGGTTAAAGCACGTGGAAGTGCCACGAACGTAAAAAACAAATCACTTTGCTTAACACTTTACACTTGGTATAGCTGTTTTAAAAAACAGCTACATCTGGAATACTAGATGGTATTGATTTGATAGATGAATACAGCTGTGATAATAGATTTAATTTTTCGTAGTTCGTCTCAATAATTGTTCTGGTGTAAAACACAGCTATAATTTTGAGATCAATACGAAATTCCTTACAATCACAGGGAAATTAAAATTTTGTAGAATATAAATAGAGGAGTGTGGTGGGGGGGGGGGGGGAGGGGGAGAGATCGTGATATCCGTTTTTCGTCTCCCAGTGAAAATATGCTTCACGGGATATAATTCTCCTGTATTATTTTTCCTTATTTTCTGTATTTCTCAGCGATAATAATTTGAAAAATCTGGAGATAGAAAATTTCAGTTCAACGGTGTCCAAAATGTTAAACCGCAAAACATATTTAGTGAAATATTTCGTGTTTTTTGTTGTTATTAATTTGACGAATTGCTACGTTGTGTAGCTTATGAGCGATTCTTACATAGCCGTCAACTTTTACGCTTTTTTGTTACCACTAAATTGTAACAGAAATTTTTGTATTATTTAATCGGTGTATTTCGTCGATAACGTTACATAGCGACCGTTAACCCCTTGAGGGACGGTGGGATTTATTTTATCCCGCCTACGATTAATGAAGATTCATACCAGAAAAAAATTATGAAATTTTACTTATCTAACTTTGGTGGAAAAAAGTCGTAAAATTGCTTTTAATTATTTTGAAATATTTTTTTTCTAATTTTCCGGTGGGAATTGAGCATTACCCAAACGTAATTACTTGCCCCTCAAGGGGTTAAGGGGTTAATGTCATAGCCAAAGCCTGGTAAACAGAACACCAGAAACGTGCAAAGGGTAAAACCGGCAAAATATATAAAAACCAAAGGCCTTTACAGGCGCTATAAATTTTAAATGCATAAAAGGTTACAGTAAGAGATTAATTAATGAATAAAAGGCAGTGCAAAGATTAATACGATAAAAAATATATAAAAATAGATAAATAGATAGATAAATAAAGAAAAGAAAAGAATATTTGCAAGAATATATGCAAAATATACAAACGAATATTAGCGTTCAGGAAGGCAAAGCCCTATCAAAGAAAATAAAACTACGGAATTATCCTTGGTCTATGATGGAGTGTTGCCCTTGGTCAATAATATTTACTTTATGTTGGAAATATATGAAATGTATGCCAATATTCTGATCTCAATATTGGAATTACACTGGCAAAAATCGCTTTGCAAGTTTTGTCGAAATATTCACAAAATCTAAACCCCTCAATATCGAGGGAATATAGAAAAATATCGAGGGAAAGTTTATGTAAAATTTAAAATTTTGGCTAATATTCGCTTAATATGTATATTTTTTTTTACTTGGGTATTTTTATTTGTTTACAAATTTCAGAAATATGGATTATTTACTAGACATATATAAAACGGGTTCTTACGAATTCTTAACTTTCATACCTGTTATTCCAAACACTAAATTCCGTCTTATTTTAATGTAAGGTATTGCCATATAATAAGATGAAGATTCCTCTTCGTAAATGCATATATTATAAAGGAAGCACCCGTACGAACCCTGTCTTATCATTGTTATATTTTTAAATAATTATGTATATGCTGTTCGTATTATAAGTTCCTCAATCATTTAATATTTTTTTGTAATTATTTCGCATACTAGTTATAATTTGTACATATTTTTTATTAATTATTTCGTATACTAGATTTTATTTGAACGTATGTTCCAAAAGTAATTGCCTTTGCCTCTTATTAACATTCGTTTTCAATTTCTATTATGTCAGAAACATAACTTAATTCCATAGATAAAGAAGTTTCATTTCTATATTTCGTTGGAGATGAGTAGAAATTAGATTAATTACTGTATTTACTTGTATATATCCATATACATTTATGTGTACTAGAATCCCGTTGTGTTCTTTTTATTTTTATTGTATATCAGTATTTTTTTCTATTAGACATCTAATAGATTTTTCAGTAAAAGGACAGGCAAGGTTAGAAATTCTTCGAAGAAAAATATTTGTTCGTCATAAGATTTGTGGAACTTCAAATTTTTCCTTTTTTTCCCACGTAGAATCCAAGTTTCTGTTGTTAATTTTCTTTTTACTGTTCTCAAAATATTTTTTGATTCTTTGAAAAGATGTTCTTTTGTTTCCTTTCTTAAGTGTGATATCATATCGTATAATTTTTTTCTCACAAATATCAATAACTATTTTACACATAGAATAGTATAAATGATAACTACTGAATTATAATAGTTATCACTTTCTATATGCCAAAGAAATTATTTCGTGGTAACCTTAATTTGTTCAAAACTATGCTTTTTGATAAAATAATAAATACATATAATATAAATATTGTCATTATACATTAAAATTGTTTTTGAAAATTTAGTAAATTATTAAAAATATACAATTTTTTTTTACCCCTTAACCCTCTCGCTGCGTAATTGTTTTATCAGAGTTGCTTCAAAAATTGCTAGTTTAACCCCTTCGCGAAGAGCATATTTTAAGAATTTTTATTCTTTTGTCACCGGTTTTTCAAAACAAAAATTTTTGTCTAATTTAATCGGGAAAATGCCCCGATTATAAAAAGTAAAATTTTCAATAAAAAAATAACTGGTGGGAATAATCAAGTGGGTTAATTAGACGTAAAAAATGCATTCCCGAGGAAATCTCGGGTTTTGCGAATTTTGCTACGTTTACGTTGCCTGAGAGAATCTCGGGTTGCACAGCGAGAGGTTCACCGGTCGCATTAAATTATGGTTTAAAAATTCAAATTTCTTATCGGCACCACTTTTTTCAAAAAGAAATATTAACCTTATTTAATGGCAGATAAAATGATAAAAAAATAAATCCAATTCGTTATTTTATAAAACTTTTGGGAATCAAACAATCTGAATAAATGACACAGCCCGTGAATATCACGGGAACGAGAATTAAGGGGTTAATATATTCGCATGGCTGCCAACATCTTACGCGTTTTTGAACCACAAAAATTTAATACAAGTTATTGCTTTGTTAATCGCACAGATTATGACGACCTAAGAAGGTAAAATTTATTGCTAAATTTTTGTGTTACAAAAAAAAGTAACAGTTGGCAGCTAGGTTTTCGTTTTTAAACCGATTTTTTAAATTAATTTTTTTTATTTTTTTGCAGCATGCATTTTGCAATTTATGGGTAAATAGAGATTTTACATTTAATTTATGTTTGCAACACAACGTTTATGGAAAGTTAATGTTCGTTAATATCCGCCAACAGTTTTTTAACGAATGAAGCTGGTTATTGAAGTTAAAATGTTCGATCGTTTTATTCGATATATGATTTTAAATGAGGTAAATATTTCTAATACGGAAATAACCAACCTCAAAACTTAATAAAACTTAAAAATATCTTTTATTTGTTATTGTGAATTCTTTTGTCTTTTTTCAAAAATGAAAATATTCCTATAGTAAAATTTCTACGTGATGCTCTAAAATGTATAAAATAATATCATAAATTTGTGCTTTTTAAAACTCTAGAATAAAATATATCTGATTTTTTAAATTATCTGATATTCTTCCTTCTGAATTATCTTTGTAAATTGAAAATATTTGTTGGGTCAAAATTATTGCGTGACGCTAACATTAATCAAATCATACCATTTTTTTTCTAAATATTTTCTTTGACGCTAAAGTTCATGAAGCCATAATTTTTGTTTCGTATATCAAATTGTAATTTTGTGATTTCATAAATTAACGTTAAATTAATTTGAAGTAATTTTAGATGCGTTAATTTGCATTGTGCATTTTTAACTTAAACAATTGTTGAGTTACCACAATCTTTTAACTGAAATGTTCACCATAAATAATCACAGAACTTCTGTACTTAAATAAAATGTATTGACATATTCTCGAAATTGTGAAGCTTCAACTCTAACCGGTACAACCAATGCCACTGGAATACACAAAGCCAACTGACACGACTGTGGCGTCATTTGTAATACACCGGAAAGGATTAACCCGAGCAGAAAATTTTGAAAAGCAATTTTATTTTATCTTATTTATGGAATCTCTGTCATATTATGAAGCAAAAATAACAATTAAAACTTACTGTTGAGAATTCTGAATGCCCAAATAAAAAATCAGCCAGAAGCGGCAACAATCAGTGTCAACCACCATCTTGTGACAACCTCCTCAGTTACTTCAACCGCAAATGGTAGACTCTGCACTACATTTTTCCTCTTCATTATTCATAACTCATTTGCATTGCGCTGGAAATTTCTGTAAGTAATATCACGGAAAACTAAAACTACGTCATAAAATGGAACGTAGTGGAAAAAGCGTCATGACCGCTTTAACCCTTTATCTACTAATGATACTGATAAATACCACTCAATTTAAACTTTCATTCCATACTAAATATTACTAATATTCTAATGGTACTTTGCAAAACCACAGTTTTGACTCCACTTTATTCAGATACATAGCAGTAGTAGTTCTAGAGGCTCTCTTTGATACAGACGATGAGTTTTGTCCCGATATTTTGTACAGATTGTCAAGTTTGTCTTTGTCTTGCTGCAAACACAGTGAAGGATATAAGATAAGTGTTGGATTTTTTTTGTGTTCATTATGATCTTAGAATACAGTTTGACTAGCTATTTTGGTGAATGTATAAGTATTTGATTTAACAGTTGAATTAATCGGTGGTACTTATAAGCACCGTCAGTACACTGGGTGATGGAAAAAAACATCTCTTTTAATTTTCGTCAGTGTAGTTATCCATCGTTTTCATCTGCTTTAAAATGTAATTACTAAAATGTAGTGTAGTAATGATTTCCCTGGTATTTATGTTCTGTTTCATTGTTATTTTTTATAGGAAATTGAAAAAGTTGTGGCACTGGCTCGTTTTTGCTATGCTAGAAATGGCAAATGTAAATTCATATATTGCATATGTGGAGATGCCAGAGAACAGGTTGTCTCTTGAATATAGACATTGCATAACTAAATGACTGCTAACTGGATCGAAACCTAAAAATAAAAAAAAGTTTTTTTAGCCGTTTCTGGGGCAAAATATTTTCAATTCTAAAACGTTGAAATAAATGATTGACACGGGAATTTTCCGAACGATTTAGTTGAGAATATGAAAAAGCCTATATTTCATTTACTTATTAAATCGAAAATATTTTCTGGTGCCACTTGAAACACTTTGTGTGTTTTCTGTTATGATATGTTTGTCATAGTTTATTGTCGGTACTTTAAATACCACTTTCATTAATTACCTCTAAATAATTAAATTTCTCACGGGTGAGTATTTTTTTATGTTTATCCTCCTTTGATTTTCACTGTAAAAAAATACTGCATGAAAAAAATATTTCAGTAGATCATGATGCAGTATATAAATGGTTAAAGCACGCGGAAGTGCCACGAACGTAAAAAACAAATGACTTTGCTTAACAGTTTACACTTGGTATAGCTGTTTTAAAAAACAGCTACATCTGGAATACTAGATGGTATTGATTTGATAGATGAATACAGCTGTGATAATAGATTTAATTTTTCGTAGTTCGTCTCAATAATTGTTCTGGTGTAAAACACAGCTATAATTTTGAGATCAATACGAAATTCCTTACAATCACAGGGAAATTAAAATTTTGTGCGTTTTGTTACGCAGCATTTCAAGAATATAAATAGAGGGGAGGGGGGGGGGGAGATCGTGATATCCGTTTTCCGTCTCCCAGTGAAAATATGCTTCACGGGATGTAATTCCCCTCTATTATTTTTCCTTATTTTCGGTATTTCTCTGCGATAATAATTTGAAAAATCTGGAGATAAAAAATTTCCATCCAACGGTGTCCAAAATGTTAAACCGCGAAACATATTTAGTGAAATATTTCGTGTTTTTCGTTGTTATTAATTTGACGAATTGCTACGTTGTGTAGCTTATAAGCGATTCTTACATAGCCGTTAACTTTTACGCTTTTTTGTTATCACTAAAAGTTAACAGAAATTTTTGTATTATTTAATCGGTGTATTTCGTCGATTAAATAAGATTACATATACAGCTAAATTTTAGGGGTGAGAAAAAGCGTCAATTTGGCAGCAATGTTTCTATAAATATAATGTGATAGGTCGTGCCAGGGTTGCCACTTTGGTATCCGTTTATATTCGGAAATTTCAAATTCATACCAGAAAAGACGAAGAGAATTTTCAGATTTATTTAATGACGAGAAACACGACCAGAGTGCCTTGAGACTCTCCATACCAAAGCGATATAAGTAAGCGTCCTATCTTAAATGGGAGAGGTAACCACAAGATTAAAGGCGAGATTACATCAATCAAGGTCGCACGTCACGTAGCGGACGGGGTTAATCAACAGGAAGATGCCTAACTGTTTTCTTACTCCACACCACTAAAATTGTAAAGTTTTTTCACCTTGATTAATAGCTGAAACATTTACGGAAAGGCGAAGAAAACTTCGAAATGTCACGTGCGTCAGATCGCTCCTCTCGCTACGCCATTATTTTGCATTAAATGTGGTAAGCAAAATTCAGTTCCTTGAGTGACTAAAGATATAGAAAATATGCGCTAATGGTAGACATCCTGTCATATAGGACGCCACTCCAAAAGCGCGCGTATGTGGATTATCACCCCGTCCACAAGATGGCGCAACAGTGTGAATTTATGCCCGATTCCAATATTAAGTTTGTACGCTTAATTATATTGCTTTACTCCATACCTCTAATAGCGCAATGAAATGTGGAGCAGTTTAATTCCTTAATTCTCGCTCCCCGTCAATTTTACGGGCTGAGGTAGTCGTTCGTTATTTCTCGTGCCCGTTATATTTCCGGGCTGGAAATTTATTGCTGGAAAAGAACTTTCGAAACCAGCAAAATTTAAGTGTCATTTCCGTGTGAAGTCTTCAAATATTAGCGTCCGGGTTCGGGTTCGGTTTTTGGCGCTGATTGTGATGTTGACCATTGTATTGCATGTTTCGAAATATATCACACTCACATAGTTGCCAACATTCCTCTAATCTTCCGTAATGTCTGGATTAATTTGACGCAGGTTAACCAAATTTCGAACCAGAAAATTTCGTTCATGAATGTTTATTTATTTGAATCCAGGTTTCTACGTGGAGCATAATTATTTTCATTTCTTAAAAAAAAATTCTGGTTCCAAACGTATTAAACCAGGGTCAAATTAACTCAAGTATTACGGAAGATTTTTTTTGAGGTTGGCACCTATGCACTCCAAAAAGAAAAATTAATAATCAAAATTTAATGTATATTATATTATTTCAAATATAATTTTTAAAAATTGTTTGATGATAATAAATAAATTCTAAGATGTAAAAAATAGAGGTCTTATTCGCATTAATTTGTGTGGTGTAAAACAAACATTAAGACACAGAATTCTCGCATGATGGCTGTTCGACAAATGTGAATTTGTTCTATAACATCTTTTTCTTTCGCCTTAAAAAGAACTAATTGCATATTTTATATAGAAACCTTAAAATTATTCAATTTCTGTAATAAAAAAATAGGTATTTTTTTTCCAAATATTAAGCGACCGCTAACACCTTGAGGGACGATGGGATATATTTTATTCCGCCTACGATTAATGAAGATTTACACCAGAAAAAATTTATGAAATTTTAGTGGATTTAATTTTTGGTGGAAAAAAGGTTGTAAAATTGCTTTTCCTTATTTTGAAATATTTTTTTCTAATTTTCCGGTGGGAATTGAGCATTACACAAACGTAATTACTCGCCCAATATGGGGTTAAGGGGTTAATGTCCTAGCCAAAGCCTGGTAAACAGAACACCAGAAACGCGCAAAGGGTAAACCCGGCAAAATGTATAATAAAAAATAAAAGTGCCCAGCTAAACTGATGGCATTGAGCTCACAGGCTATTCACACTAATTGTATATTATACACTTATTTTAAAGAATAATGCCCCTCAAAAAAAAAAAAGTGAAGGGGAATTAGCCCCCGTTTCCCCCTTTATACTTAACCAGTGAACCTCCAAATCTCATCAGGGAAGCCCTTTATCATAATAAAACGGTATACCAAATTTGGAGCAAATCGAATAATCCTGAAAAATAAACATTTATCTAAATTAAGGGGGTGGATTAGCCCCCCTTTATCTTTAACCAATGAATCGCCAAAACGAATCAGGGAAGCTCCTTAACATAATAAACCGGTATACTAACTTTGGAGCAAATCGAATCATTCTGCATGAAAAACACATTTATCTGAATTAAAAGGGGTGGACTAGTCCCCTTTCCCCCTTTTATTCTTAACTGATGAACCTCCAAAACTAACCAGGGAAGTTCCTTAACATAATAAACCGGTATACCAAATTCGGAGCAAATCGAATCATTCTGCATGAAAAACCCAATTTTCTGAATTAAGGAGGTGGACTAGCCCGCCTTTTCCCCTTTATTCTTAACCAATGAACCCCCAAAACTAATCAGGAAAGTTCTTTAACATAATAAACCAGTATACCAAATTCGGAGCAAATCGAATACTTCTGCATGAAATACCCATTTATCTCAATTAAAACGGGTGGACTAGCCCCCTTTCCCCCCTTTATTCATAACTAATGAACCCCCAAAACTAATCAGGGAAGTTCCTTAACACAGTAAACCGGTATAACAAATTCCGAGCAAATCGAATCATTCTGCATGAAAAACCCATTTCTCTGAATTAAAAGGGGTGAACGAACCCCGTTTTTCCCCCTTTATCCTTAACCAATGAACTCCCAAAACTAATCAGGGAAGATCCTTAACATTATAAACCGGTATACCAAATTCGGAGCAAATCGAATGATTCTGCGTGAAAACCCCATTTATCTGAATTATGAGGGGCGGGCTAACCTCCCTTTTCACCCTTTATCCTTAACCAATGAACCCCTAAAACTAATCAGGGAAGTTCCTTAACATAATAAACCGGTATACCAAATTCGGAGCAAATCGAATCATTCTGCATGAAAAACCCATTTATCTGAATTAAGGGGTGGACTAGCCCCCCTTTTCCCCTTTATTATTAACCAATGAACCCCCAAAACTAATCTGGGAAGTTCTTTAACATAATAAAACGGTATACCAAATTCGGAGCAAATCGAATGTTTCTGCATGAAAAACCCATTTATTGAATTAAGTGGGGTGGACTAACCCCGTTTTTCCCCCTTTATCCTTAACCAATGTATTCCCAAAACTAATCAGGGAAGTTCCTTAACATAATAAACCGGTATACCAAATTCGGAGCAAATCGAATAATTCTGCATGAATTACACATTTATCTGAATTAAGGGGGTGGACTAACCCCCCTTTATACTTAACAAGTGAACCTCCAAATCTAATCAGGGAAGCTCCTTATCATAATAAACCGGTATACCAAATTTGGAGCAAATCGAATAATCTTGCAAAAAAAAAACATTTATCTAAATTAAGGGGGTGGACTAGCCCCCCTTTAGCCTTATCCAATGAATCGCCAAAACGAATCAGAGAAGCTCCTTAACATAATAAACCGGTATACCAACTTCGGAGCAAATCGAAACATTCTGCATGAAAAACCCATTTATCTAAATTAAGAGGGGCGGGCTAACCTCCCTTTTCCCCCTTTACCCTTAACCAATGAACCACCAAAACTAATCAGGGAAGTTCCTTAACATAATAAACCGGTATACCAAATTCGGAGCAAATCGAATCATTCTGCATGAAAAACACATTTATCTCAATTAAGAGGGGCGGGCTAACCTCTCTTTTCCCCCTTTACCCTTAACCAATGAACCCCCAAATCTAATCATGGAAGTTCCTTAACATAATAAACCGGTATACCAAATTCGGAGCAAATCGAATCATTCTGCATGAAAAACACATTTATCTGAATTAACGGGTGTGGATTAACCCCGTTTTCCCCCCTTTATCCTTAACCAATGAACTCCCAAAACTAATCAGGGAAGTTCCTTAGCATAATAAACCGGTATACCAAATTCGGAGCAAATCGAACGATTCTGCATGAAGAACTCATTTATCTGAATTAAGGGGGTGGACTAACCCCCCTTTTCCCCCTTTATCCTTAACCAATGAAAACCCAAAATTAATCAGGGATGTTCCTTAACATAATAAACCGGTACACCAAATTCGGAGCAAATCGAATGATTCTGCATGAAAAACCAATTTTTCTGAATTAAGGGGGGTGACTAACCCCGTTTTCCCCCCTTTATCCTTAACCAATGAACTCCCAAAACTAATCAGGGAAGCGCCTTATCACAATGAACCTAGGAAAAAATTTTGAAGCAAATCGGATGTTTCTATCAAGAGTTATCGCGTTACGTACGTACATACGTACGTACGTACATACGTACGTACGTACATACATACATACATACAGAACGGGCGGGCACATTAGCTCTCAGGCTTTGATAGCCTGTGAGCTAAAAACCAAAAGCCTTTACAGGCGCCATAAATTTTAAATGCATAAAAGGTTACAGTAAGAGATAAACTAACGAATAAAAGGTAGTGCAAAGATTAATACGATAAAAAAATAAATAAAAATAAATAAATAAATAAATAAATAGATAAATAAAGAAAAGAAAAGAA
Source organism: Maratus speciosus (assembly GCA_963932465.1). Lineage (NCBI taxonomy): Eukaryota > Metazoa > Arthropoda > Arachnida > Araneae > Salticidae > Maratus > Maratus speciosus. The sequence continues at coordinate 193,781,996 of OZ010796.1, forward strand.
TAATTACAAGAATATATACAAAATATACAAAAGAATATTAGCGTTCAGGAAGGCAAAGCCCTATCAAAGAAAATAAAACTAGGGAATTATCCTGGGTCAATGTTTTCCGGGAGATGGAGTGTTGCCCTTGGTCTACGCCATCGGACATTCTCACCATAGGAACTTAAATTTTGAATAGCAGGATCAGGGATGATGTGAATATTATCAAAGAACTTATTGGCTTGGTTTTTAATGGCCGAACGAACAGGAGGAATTTTTAGATCATGTAGAATAGCAGTATTTCTACGATACCAATAAGCATGAGTAATACAACGAAGAGTTTTATTCTGTACCACCTGAATCTTTAGATGATTGGTTTATGCCGCATCACCGACAGACATTTCGTGATTACTTTACACGTTCACGCCGGCGTGGTGGGTCACACTCGACTGTCTCAGAGCTGGCAAGTGCCCGGCCTTTTGGATATCATTATTTTAATACAGAATATGTTGTTTTATTAAATTGGAACAATCGGGCGATTTAAAGGAACAACATTTTCGATAAAATAACAGTGGTGTGCAAAAAGCAGGAGACTTGACAACCCTGATACAGTCGAGTGTGACCCACCGCCGCCGGCGTGAACGTGTTAAATTAAAATTTCTTCTTTATGATGTTCCGGTGTGAATTCGAAATTTCGGGATGAAAATGGAGGTTGTCAATTTATCCTCCATTTTTATTCAGAAATTTCAAATTCATACCGGAAATTCCAAAACAAAAATTTTGACTTTTTGTAATCATAAAATGTCTGTCATTAAATAAAGCAAAGATTACTACTGACATTTTCTGATATGAGTTCAGAATTTTAAAATAAATCGTAGGCCAATCTGGAAAACCTGGCCAAACCGGCAACCCTGGATCGCGATGTCAGTCAAATATACTCAGTTAATTGAGTGAAAGAGTTTTATGCTCGTAATTTAAAGTCTACTGCTTTCCAGCGTACACTGTAAAAAAATCTGTAGTAGCCAGGAAAAGTAGAAGTATCTTTTTATCGAAAAAGAAATCTAGATTAAACGCGAAAATTTCGCCTTCTTTTAAGAAGAGATTTTCTATTAGATAATACTGGGGCGAAAAATATTCTGGTTTGAAATATTCAAGGAAGCGTACGTACCATGAGGCAACCACCTAATCGAGTAACAGCATAAGTTTAACAAAAAAAATTGATTGAATGGGTGAGACATTTATTTTTACTTAGTACCGTCTAACTTAAAAAAATATAATAATAATATTTGGTATTTTGTAAAAATTTTACATTTCCTGAACTTAAATTTTCATTAATTTTATTTTTATAAATCTGACTTTAAATCAATGAACATTTGTTGATAGTGGCTAGCGATTTATAATGAACTAGCTTTTCCGCTAGGTGTTGCCCTGGCCCTTGATAATAACCTTAAACACTTGATGGGCGGTGGGATAAAATAGATACCATCTAATTTTAATTGCGAAATGCCACCTTGACACCAGAAGTCAGAACTGTAAAGCTTATTTTTATTAAATACGTGAAAAGAAGATTTTACCTATTTTGAAATGCATTTGTTTTTAAATTCTGGTGTAACTCAATGATTTATATATTTTACGAATGAAAGTTCTTTACCCCTGAAACGGTTAAATGAACCTCGGATTTGTATGATTTTATAACTTTAACACGTTCACGCCGGCGCGGTGGATCCACTCGACTGTCTCAGAGCTGCTAAGTCTCCGGCTTTGTGCTACCAATATTTTAATACAGAAAATGTTGTTTTCTTTAATTAGAACAATTGGGCGATTTGAAGGAACAACATTTTCTGTAAAATAACAGTAGTGTGTAAAAAGCCGGAGACTTGACAACTCTGAGACAGTCGAGTTTGACCCACCGCGCCGGCGTGAACGTGTTAACTCCATTTTTTCTGAATTTATATATTTAAATTAAAAAATTGCAAAAAAAAAATAATAATAATTGAAAGCAAATGCTTTCGGCAATCAAAGGGCGACGAAAAACTCAGCTTTTTACAGATTTCGTAATAATTTCACACATTATATTTCGTAAAAAATATTTCTACCTGTCCGAACGTTTCCCCGTTTTTGTAGATGATCCAAATATGGCCTATTGCGATGATCTAAAATGATTGTCTTAAAATACGGAAGATTCGTTACTTTTAGCGCATACAAAATATCGTCTCCGTGATGTGCGAAGTCAACTGCGTTCACCGCCGTATTTAAAAGTGGCCAAGTTCATATTTTTAAAAACCAATTGCACTATCTATTAGAAGATTGTTTATGCTTTTTAAGCAGATTTTTGATTTATAGGCACTTCTAATATTGCGCCCTGGAGGTGCGTTGTCATAAGGAGAAAAACGTTTTGGATTTTTTTTTCAAAGGGTTAACTGCGATATTTTTTCGAATCGACTGCGGCATTTGAGATTTAATAGTACGATCTTTCGGAATATGTCTTGCAATTTAAGCTCTGCCAAGTGGTTTGACCGACATTGAATAAAACTTAACTATGAAAAACACAAAGAAATTCGCCCGCTTATGTCTTTAACCCCTTGAGGAAGAGCGACACGTATTCGTGCCGCATGAAGTGCTCAGAATCCTTGTTTTTCCTCACCAGTAAAATTTTACTGTACAATTTGCCTTATTTAATCCGCGCATTTTCTCGATTCAAAAAACACAAATTTCTGTTTTTAAAAAACGGTGGCAAAATATTAAAAAATTCGGAAAAGGCTCCCGTCGCGAAGGGATTAATACCTGCCGCTGCTTAAATACGCAGAGGTGCCAAGTTCGCACTAATCTTCCGTAATGCGAGGATTAATTTAACCCAGTTTAACAAAGTTTCGAACCAGAAAAATTATTTGATTAATCTTTATTTATTTAATTGCAGTTTTCTTCGTGGAACTCATTTAATTTTATCTCTGAAAAAAAATTCCGGTACGAAATGTATTAAACCAGGGTTAAATTAACTCATGTATTACGGAGGAATAGTGGCAACTTGGCACCTATGAATACGGTTTCTGGGCATAACGAGCGCTTTTTCCCCCTGTCGTAAGGACAGAAATATGTTTTTAATGAGAGTTCTTTGTTATTTTTAATTAATAACTCAGTTAATTATCAGAAATTTGAAATTCTGAGTCTCAGGGGCACCAGGAGACGCGTTGGACTAATCTGACACAAAGTTTCAGCCTTGTACTCGGGGTAGATTTTGCTAGCCATCACGCACAAACACATATAAACGGAGAGAGAAATTTTCTTTTATTAGTATTAATCAGGTGTGGCCAACTGTGGCACGCTCGACACCACTGAACTTTTCTATTAATCATTGCCTTATCTAATCACAGAATCTCTGCGATTCAAGAAGTTGACATTTTATGTAAAATTTTAGTGGTATCCGCGTGCCACAGTTGGCCACTCCTAGTATAGACATATATTTAATTACTTGCATTTTATTTTAGTTTTTTTTTAGATTATTTAATTATTAACCCTTAAGGGGTCAGGTACCCCTTAACCCTCTCGCTGCACAACCCGAGATATAATCAGACATGCATTTTCCCGTCTAATTAATACTATTTGGTCATATCCACCAGTTATTTTTTAGCAAACACTTTGTCTGATTTAATCAGGTCATTTTCCTCGATTACCATAGTCAAAAATTTCTGCTTTAAAGAACCGGTGGTGAAAGACTAAAAATTCTGTAAAAGACGCTCATCGCAAAGAATTAATTACGCAGTCAGAGTGTTAACGGGTCCAAAAATCGATTTTTTTTTTTTTTAATAGCTTATGATTTAATATGATACTTTAGGTCTATTTTAAAGCAAACCCCATGCAAAAAGTCGCATTAGAAGAGACGTTATGTCTAAAACACTTTGAGCTTTTTCTATATGATCAAGGTGCTGTGGAGAACTAGGCTGCTATAACGGAACCGCTCAACTACCGCTCACATATACAAATTAATGGAGAAAAGTGGGGTATGGGGATATTAATAATGTGAAACAAAGAGGCATATAAAATAAACTTGGGACAGGAAAGCCATAAGATGGAGAGACTCAACATCCTCATCAATTACCCAAAACACCAAAGTAAATTAGGTTAGCAACTCCTAATTCACAACCTCTAGTATTCATAGTGTCAACGTCAAGTTAATAACAAAATAAATTGTGATCGTTTGGTCCTGGCTAGCTTCCGAGATAATACCTATAAAAATATCCCGAAACGGGGCGGGAGACATGGATCTCAACTCTACCCCAAATTGCGTTGTGAATTTTTTTCGAACAAGAAGTAGCTTTTGGACCACTCAAAACTAAATTAACTATACCAAAATTAAACATTAGTAATTCTTAAGGAATTCAAATTTGACCTGGAATAAAATCTAATATTAAAGTAATTTACAAGACTTATGGTTGAAAAATGACATAATCAAATTCTAACAATTAACAAAAAAATTATTTACATAATATATACAATTTAGGAATAAGTATCGCAAGGCATCCTTGATTTAAATTATACATCAAAACAGTAATTTTATTATAGAATTAATTTTAAGTTACTTATCATAAAATTGTTCGAATACCTGGTTACTAATTATAGAATTATCGTCCCTAATCAATGAAAAAATACATAAACTTATACAGGGAACAAAATATAGTAAAATAACCATACCTTCACTAGTCACAAGCATAGCAATAGACCACGCTCATCAGATTCAGGCAAGAGATACTTAATCCTTGTTAAAGTCTTTCACTACATACGTTTAGCCCATAACTAATTCTTATGGAGGTCATCATAACAAACATAGCTCTTCAACCGAGCATCGTGAAGCGATCCTACTACTAAGACAAGCGGACCGATCAACCTAGGAATATATCTCCCGGGTTGGTTTACGGGTCAGGCTGGGTGTCATTCAGCACTTGGGAATATCGTAAAAAGGCTACAAGTTACTTCAAATTTTTTTGATCATCTCATCTAAGATTCCTTTTCTCTTACTAAAAACTCTTACGTAATTAGACTCTACTGGACACTAGGGTATTGGGCTTAAACGCCCATCATTCAATCAGCGAACGAATATAACTGCCCCCTCAACAACTTCCCGGCAAAGTGTCTGATTCGATGCTTCGGGGCTGACGGTGTCTACAGAGCTCCCAAAAGCGGGTTCCCAGGGTGGGTGCTTACTTACTTACTTACCCTCAAAGGGGTGCACTACGGCGAGAGCACGTGCCTGATTAGAAGTGTGTGTGGTCTATTTTACGACACGTAATAATAATTTTTTCCATAAATATACTTTTGACTATAACGTCAAAGTATTGTTACATGGCCGACTACTTGGCTCTTACTCAAAGATCCCCTTAACAGATAGCCTCCATCTGCTGCCCTCTACTTAAATCGTAAACAACTTAATACATTACATATATATACATAACCATCTAATACCTTTTTATACATAGTTTAATAAAACATGAAAATAAAACATGAAAATAATAATAATAATACTTCTGAATTAGCATAAATATAATACAGGTACATTAATAATACAGGAAAATGTCTTTAACCTGTTGGAAACATTAGTGTTGCCAGCACAAGGGGTGATTCAATCTTTAAAGTAAATTTTCTCAAAACAGCGAGTTTGATCATTGCGCGCACGATATCTGAAAAACGGTTACCCAGAATTTCACGAAATTTTCGGTAGATGTATTAAACGTACAGAAGCACAAAATGACCTATTATTATGTTTATCAAGTAAGAAGTTTAGATTCACGACTACTTTTGTATATAAAAAAATCTGGATATTTCGAATTTCTTTAAAAAAAAATTCCTCGGGATCTACAAACTTTATTTTTTTTCATTGTAGGTCATTTTGAAAACACTTTATATCTATACTCAGTACAAAAATCTTGGCTTGTTTCTGCCATTCAAATGGGGAAAATCATGCGCGCAATGCATACAAGATTAATTCTTCAGTAAAAATTGTATTATCTTTAAAAATAAATTAAATATATATATATATATATGTATACATTTTAACAACTTTAATTGATAAAATAAATCGTTCCAAACATGTGTTTTTAATTTTATAATTAAAAGTTAATTAGTTAAAGAGTGACTGCAATTCTTACAGAGGTCACTTTCCATGTACTTTATTGGTTCAAAGGGTACCTGACCCCTTAAATGCAAAGTGATGCAAATTTTCATAACTTTTTATTCATTTTTAATAAATAAATTAAGTTATTCGAAACCACTATTTTTATATAGGAATATTAATCCTTTAAAAATCCCATAAATATGATATTAAATAAAATTTAAAATATATCTCAAAATTTCTAGTGTTTAATCCTTAACATACGTATGAAAACACAATTGCAAAAGATAAATTCATGCATTTAATTGTTAAACACCGGATATCAGGGAAATTCCTTTTATAGATTTTCTTAATATTTTATTTTTTTATGATAACAGAAATTACTTCATAATTCACAGATATGACACAAATAAATAAATTAAAAAGTTATAAAAAAAATTCCCGTGTGAAATATTTGTATAAAGCTTTAGAAAAGTTTTTGGGCGTTCGATTGTTATTAACCAATTAGTTCTCGCTCCCGTGATATTCACGGGCTGTGTCTTTTATTCAGATTGTTTGATTCCTACCAGTTTTATAAAATAGTGTAATTAGCTTTATCATGGTATCATTTTGTCTGTCATTTAATAAGGTGAATATTTCTTTTTCAAAACAGTGGTGCCAATAAGCAATTTGAATTTTTAAACCGTAATTTAATAAAATCCTTAACCCCTTAGAACCTAAGCCGGCCCATAACGGCCCTGCAACTTAACGCCTAGCTCGGCCGTTCTGGGCCGTTTGCGAAGAATTTAGGGGTGGAGGGTAATAGAAAGATATGCGTTTCACTCCGTCCGTACGGATGTGTCTCTATTGTCGCCGACTGTTTTGTTCGGATGACATTGATGGAATATACACATGTGGTTATATTTACCTCTTTTAGCACTTAAAAGGATTCTTCTGAGGGGAGCTTTTCTTTTTCTAAAGGTTTTAACTTCAAGAGCATGATATCATGTTTTCTGAAGTTTATTATTTATCAGCGCTAATATTTAATTACATTGTATTCAAAATGAATAAAAGTATGAGAAAGGTGAAAGGCAGTTAGAAAGAGTAGCAATATTGTTTGGATCAGGTGATAGAGAAAATAAAAGTAATGGATTGTTAAAGAAGCAAAATGGAAATTTCACTATTTTTTTACAATAAAAGCACCCTCCCCCTACCCGATTTACAAATTCCCGCCAAGAGAAAAGTATCTAAATTCAAAACTGGCCACCATTTTTTTTTTTTTACAATCACGGGCGCATTTAATATTCGGGTAGACCTTAAAAAAAAAAAAAAAAAAAAAAAAAAAAAAAGGGGGGGGGGGCTTTACATAAAAAAAGAAAAAGGGCTTCACATTTGCAAGGGATTAATTGCGATTGAAATGATTTGCAGTGGGAATTTTTTTTTTATATATTTATCGATGAATTGATTACATCTTTATTTCCGAGCGATTATTGGCTCAGGATGATTATTGTCAGCGCTGTCGCATTAAGGAGTTGGTTTAAAACGCCAACTTTGAAAGTATTTTGCTTTTAATAATAAAAAAAAATTTCATTATTTTTTTGTTTCAAATACTCATAAATAATATTGTTATTTTAAATGTTTGTATATAAATTTAGATATAACTTGTAATCTTTCAAAAGAGATTACATTTTTTTTTTTTTTTTTTTTTTTTTTAACAAATGATTTAGCTATCTGTTTCAATGTAAAAAAAATTACCGATTCGGACGCAATATAGAGGTTGATGCTGCATTTGTGCATTATATTTCTTATTTAATATAATGTTTTATTTGCAGATTTTTTTCTAAAATTGTACCTAGCTACCTTTTGAAACATATTTGGATCAGGTGATAGAGATTTAGAAAATAAATACAATGGATGATTAAAAAAGCAAAATGGAAAACACACTATTTTTACAATAACAGTTCCCCCCCCCCCCCCTCTCTCTCCGATTTGCAAATTCCCGCCAAGAGAAAAATATCTAAATTCAAAACTGGTCACCAATTTTTTACTATCACGGGCGCATTTAAAATTCCAGCTGTCCTTTAAAAAAAAAAAAAAAAAAAAAAAAAAAAAAGCTTTTCATTTGCAAGCGATTAATTGCAATTGAACAGATTTGCAGTGGAAAAGGTTGTTTCATTTATCTATGAATTAGTTACATTTTTATTTATTTCCGAGCGATTATTATCTCAGGATAATTATTTCAACGCTGTCGCATTGAGGAATTGGTTTAAAACGCCAACTTAAAAAGTATTTTGCTTTAACCGAAAAAAAAAAAAAAAAAACCATTTTTTTTTTCAAAAATACCCATAAATATTATTGTTATTACTATTATTACTGTAAATGTTTGTATATAAATTTAGATATAGCTTGTAATCTTTAAAAATAGATTACATTTTTTTTTTTATTTATTTAACAAATGATTTAGCTATCTGTTTTGATGTAAAAAATTTAAGGAATCGCATGCAATATAGAGGCTGATGCTGCATTTGTGCATTATACTTCTTACATAATATAATGTTTTTTTTCTGATTTTTTTTTCTTTTATAAATTTGTACCTGGCTACTTTTTTAAACATATTTGTATCTCTGAATGTGCCAAATATCTACTAGTATAGAGTATAGTATTAGAGTATATTAGTACTAGAGTATACTAGTTTAGATGCTAGCAAATCAAATGTTTTCTTTTTTTTTTTTTTTTTTGTAAATGCAAGCATTTTTTATAAAATTATGTCAAATTTGGCGCTTTAAGCCAATCTTTAAGATATCAAAATCCGCGAAAGACCTGCGCTATGAAGAACATTCTAATATAACTACTTATTATTAATTTTTATCCAGAACCTTTATTAAAAGTTGAAAAACGCTTTTCGATTCCAATTCACTCCGTTAGTTATGCTTGCAGTTTTTATGCTTTTATGTCTAACAATGATTTCGCGTATGTGTGAGTAGAGAAAAACCTTTCCTTTTTTTTAGAGCAGATTTAAGATAAATTTCAAATATAGTAAAAGCATATGAAAACGGAAACAACATTTTTCGTCTTAAGAGAATTTTACTTTTAGGAAGGTATAAGTTTAAGATATACCTTCATGATATCCTTGAAATTTTCCCATTTACGACATGATTCCGTTAAATACAAATTCCGTTTAAAGAAGCTTTATTGTAGCATGGCGATGAGATGACCATCAAAACCCTTAGCGAGATCCGAACAGACACTTACTGGAGTAGAAACCAATAGTTCACCACTAACAATTTAGTTACAGTTAGAAACTTCATTCACTGGATTATTATTTCAGTTTAGTTTTGGTAATGAATGCCAACTGAAAGAAAATCTAAAATATTTCAGATAAACTCTGAGTTCTTTGAGTTATCGTTTCATTTATTAGAGACTAAGTCTTGATAATTAGTAGGAATTTTACCATTTATTATTACTGTTCATTTTTATATTAAAAATATACTGAGATGTTCCAATGTGTTACATTATTTTGATTACCTAGTACGATAAAACCTCTAGAAACGGAACCGTTTAAGGACAGGAAATAGCTTTAGTTTAGACAAGTTTGGAATTTAACAAGGGTCTTTCATTGGAACTCGAATGTTTTTCTGTTTCAGACAGAATTCCGTTATAGACAGGTTTCAGATTAACAGGCTTTTGCGAAATATTGATTCATAAAATGAGTTTAGGTAAATTTTAAAACAACATAGTCACCTGAATTTATTATTACTGCTAAATGCACTTTTTTATGTTCAGGTGCTTTTATTCAGAAACTATGAAAGCGAACAGCTTTTTCCATTTTACGATAGATGCACGTATTCTTTTAAAAATACTGTCGAAATTGACGTTTTCAACCAAAATCCCTGATGGGAAGCAAAAGAAAAGTCGTCATGTGACAAAAATTGATTAGAATACAAGTTGTAATGCATTTATCGAAGAAAAAGGAGAAATAAGAATCATTCAAAAGCCATGACTGAAATTTCGTGATTTTACTTTAAAAAATAAATTCATAAATATCACAGAAAATTTCGTAATTTTGAGAAGGGAAGAACATGTGTTTAGAATCACCTTAAAAGTACTTACTCTTAAATTCTACCGTGAGAGGTTTAGGGGAGGACTTTAATTACTATTTGTTTTACTTTCAGAATTTTAAACCATTAAATTGAGTATGAGCCCTCTCTAATGTAAGCAAATTTTAAATTTTTTGATCTCATACTCTACTGGATGGTACCGACCTATTTACACCATAATAAAAAGAATGAGGTACAAATTTGCTGAATTATTCTGGTATTTTCATTTTATTGCCCATATAGAATGTTTGCCGAATTTTGTTTTTCCAATTATAATTTTACAAGGATTATGCGTTTTTCTGCATCATTCTTGGCCCCACCAGTGGCTGAAAGGTTCTGCTCTCAAAGCTGGTAGACGAGAGGTGATGGGTTCGAGCCCCATTCGCGCTCGTCGGCTTAATCGTTCGGAGTTTTCCGTTGTTTTCTTTGAACCTTGGTTAACCTTGCATAAATACGAATACCTTAGAAATACCCCCAACGGAGGGTACTCCTCCTCGGACCTATATCCCTCGTGTAGATAATCGGCCATCATAAATAACACCTAACACACACCTGTGTCATTCTTGCTATTTTTCGTTGTTCTGTGATTATTACCATTTTTATTATATGAATACATAATTTTCCGCGTGAGGAGGTTCGTGCGAAAATATTTTTGCACACAGGCGAATGTCAGAGAACAACATTAGAAGCCTTTCTTCCAAGCCTTATAGTTTATAAACATACGTTTCCAATAAAATAAATAGAGTAAGAATACAGTGTAAATATTTCTTACTATAGGTGGATAGGGATAAATAATTTTTTTACTAGAATTAACATTCCAAACAAATAAACAGATCACTGCTGTCCTTTCTCAGTTGTTTCCGACAGAGAAAAGGGCGAAAATATCAGGGGGAGAAGAAAAAACATACATCAAGTTGACATTTCAACCACGCCTCTCCCATATACAACTATAGGAAACTCAAATGGACGGGTTCATTTTCCAAAACTGTTCCTTTTAAACGTCAGGATTTAAACGTAGTATTTTTTTCGTTTTTGTAGGTTTTAAAGAGTTAAGGGTTAATTCAAAATTTACTATTACATTTCAGTGAGAAGAAAAGGGAATAAAAGTTGGCAGTTATGGTACACGTATCAGATACACATGCTGCAAAAGCGCTGCAACCTAAAATCCCCCAGTCATTCTGCTATCCGGTCTCTGACCAACATAACTGTTCACAACGCACAGTCATGGAAGTTTTCGTGGTGTTACGCGGCAAATTTCACCCTACACTAGGGAACGCGACCTGTGCTCCATGCTTTACCAAGCTACGCATATATTGGAATAAAAATCGTTTTTAAAAATTACATATAATTTGCGATGAATAAATTCGAAGAGAACAATTTGGAAATTCTTGTGGCAAAATACATTCTGACTAAAAGATTGGTAAGCCCTACTGCCGGCACAGCAATGATTCATAATGACAGACATTGTATGATGCAGGGGAGCTGGAGAATAAATAGGACAGGGGATAGATGCGACATTCTCAATATTTCATGCAATGAAGCTTTTTTTTTTAATTTGATTTCTATTCTCATATATGACTCTACCATAGTGTGCTTTAGAACCAAAAGCAAAACCACACGGCTCTTTTGATTATTTTGCAAAGATGCATTTTTTGAAACTCTGCTTAAAAGTAACTTTTTTTAAAATGTGAAGTTGTCAAATGTTTTATACAATATAAACAAATAAGATATGTTGTATTTATTTATTTGGAGGTCAATATTGTTAATTAAAATGAGTGCATATTAACCAATGTGCAAAAATAATTTCTGAGGCAAAATAGCGGACAATTGAAGCTATGTATCTTAAGGATGATTGGGACAATTTAAATGGGGATGAATGGGACAGTCTTTCTCATCCCCAGAGATGTTAAAACATTTATTTATTAACTAAAAAATATTATATAGCTTTATAAATTAATGATTTATGTTAATTATTAGTATTAAACTGTACTCGTATTATAGAGGTTGTTTATTATTAAAAATTATATTGAATCTTAATTATTGTATTGTAATAAAGGTTAAAGAGTTTATCAAAACATTGCTATTGAAACATTATCAAAATAGATAAAATTGTTAAAATTAGTATATGTTTATTGATTAGATAGGGTAAATTATATTGAATTTGAAACTTGTGCTTAAATAAATTCCCACTCGCACCTCCCCTAACATTATTTCATTTGCAGGGGTCGTACGCTTAAGGGATTTTTACAGGGGAAATATCACTATTTGTTTATAGAAAAATAAATCTAGGTTAAACGCGCGAAATTTCGCCTTATTAAGAAGCGATTTTTCCATAAGAAAGTACTGGTACCGAAGAATTTCCCGGTCATGAAATTTCAGGACATGTGCGACCTCTGCATTTGTGCATGATATCTAAGATACATTGAATTAATATTTATAAATAAGTTGTGAATGAAAAATATAAGCTACGCCGTATTTCCAAGAAATTTTTCACTTTCATTTTATATCTAAAATGTCTAGTAAGTCGGAAAGAGGAACATATATACAGTCAAAGTTTACATTACAAGTTAAAACTGCAGCAAAAGAAGTGCTTAGCAACGCTGAGATGTAATAGCCATATTATAGGATCATATATTACAAATATAAATACATATCAGTTTATAATTATGCATTTCAGCTAAGTAACATTGAATATAGGGAGAAAAATATTGGTGTCCCATCTATCCCTATTAGTGTCCCCTTCATCCCTGCTATAGGGATGATTGGGACAGAGAGTAACGTTTTTTAAATTTTATAATATTTTTCTGCATAAGAATAATCAAGACTAAATATGGTGCAGAAATGTAGTCAAATACCTAATGTATGAAATGTGATATATAATATTGATAATAACTTTAAAAAAGTATTAAAATGAACAGTTTTGTAAAAATGTTCCATTCATCCCCCACCTCCTCTATTCATAGAACCACCAATAAAGATAAATTGACAAATGGTGAAGCTTCAACTGTAACCGGTTTCACGCGGCTCGATTACCGCAGGCATAAATTCCACCCGTAAATTTCAATAGAAATTTCCTTCTTATTAATCACCTTCTTATTGAAAAATATCTCTAATAATTATTGCAAAGATAGCTATTCGTTTTTACTTGGAGAACTTCACCACAGCGATACTCAGCCATTATGGTTTCGTCCTACTGTGACAAACTAAACAATCGTTCTATCAATGTCTGTGAATTTTATTGATGCCAGAGCAATCTTCCACCAATAAATTTGAATAGATATTTTCGCGTATTCTAATGTTTTATTCATTGAAATTTACGTTAGAAATCAGGCAAAAATTTCCGATCGTTTTTACTGGTAGACGTTTCCCCTGAGTTAATTAGGCCTAGGTGAACATATAACAGCCGCCATCTGGTGAGTACCTCTTCAGTTACTTTACTCGCAATCAAAAGACACTACATTATCTGTCTCCACCTTATAGTATCTGTCTTTGTTCATAGATCCAGTGTTGCCAGTGGGCTACTTTTTTTTAAATCCGATTTCTTGATTGGCACCACTTTTTTGAAACGGTAAAATTCACTTTCTTTACTCCTTAATTAATATGTCATTAAATAAGGCACCATTTCAAAATCGACCATTTCAAAACCATTTCAAAAAAGTGGTGCCAATCAAGAATCTGATTTTTTTAAAGTAGCCCATCTGGCAACGCTGCATAGATCCATTTATTGTGTAAAATATTTTTTTTTCTCATTTTCCGGTATGATTTTTGATTTACTGAATTGAAAAAGGATTGCCTGGCAACTCTGCTCGATAAAAGGAAAATCTTGAAATGTATTTTCCACACAGTAATCAACACGCTGCACATGAAACGTGCTACGGTTTTCAACTTAACCATTCCCAACGACTACGAAAGTAGATGCATCGTAAACGCTCCTCCGGCTTTCCAATCAAACCAAAGCAGTAAGTAAAGTAAGCGTCCTACGTTAAATGGGAGCGGTAAACGCCAGATTAAAGAGGACTTCACATCAATCAAGGTTACGTGCAACGTAGCTGATGGCGTTGAACTACAGAAAGATGCCTAACTTACTTCCGCGTATGTTTTCTTACTTCACACCACTAAAATTGTAAAGTTTTTTTCACTTTGATTAATAGCTGAAAAGCTTATGATTACATAAGACCAAAGACATTTAAGATACACAGACCGGCATGGCAATTCCTATTCAAAAGCATGCGAAATCATCGCAACCATCTGAAGTAAATTGAAACACCTGAACCGCGAGGTTTGTACGTCTGCTGTGGTTATTTACCATTAAGTGCTATGGCTAGAATGAGCTTAAAAATTAATTTTTATCAATATATATGAAGTTTATGGCATATTTTTTTTTTTTACTTGAAGCTATTTTTCATAACTAAATATGCGTTTATTTTCAGAAATAAAGTTGAATAAGGCGATTTATTAATAATTTTATGGATGATATGTTTGAAAATGAGTACCTAATTTTAGCAAGCCCTGTAAACCTAAATAAAGACGAAATTTATATGGAAAAAGATTGTTAAACATTATATTACCTTGAGTCTAAAGTTTTGACCCTTTCGCAGAATAGTGCTACTAAAACAGCTGGCGTTCGCAAGTTAAGTGACATTTTTACATACGGTTTTCTGGTTTCGAAAGAAGAAGACGTGTGCTACAACACTGTGTATTTATTGTTTTGAAAAATTATCATCTGTAGCCTCCACGAAGCCTCGAAAATGGAACTATCATGTATCCAGCTTCAAACCATCATCTACTACGAGTTCTGTAGCAACACCGGAGCGACAGAATGTTACCGTAACATGTGTGCACGTTTAGGTGAGGATATTGTATCACTTAGTACAGTCAAACGATGGTATCAAAATTTTAAGATTAAGAATTTCGACATCGAAGATGAATCACGTGCTGGTCGACCTACTGTGATTGAAGAGACCGAATTGCGGAAATCCATTGATGAAGATCAAAATGCTACATCACGGGAACTTGCATCTCACTTCAATGTTTCTCAAACAACCATAATTCGAGCATTAAAAAACATTGGTTTGACATACAAATTCAATCGATGGGTGCCGCACGATCTGACACAAAATGACAAAGAAAAACGAAAACGGACCTGTGTAAACTTGCTCGAATATCACCGAAAGGGTGATTTTTTGAACCGGATTGTTACGTGTGATGAGAAATGGGTTTATTACGGCAACACCAGTCGAAAAGGAGGATGGTCTGAACCAGTTGTACCGGTCAGGACCGTAACCAGGCGCACATTGACCTATAAAAACATCCTCCTCTGTGTTTTCTGGGATAGTCGCGGTATTATCAACAAGGAGTACTTAAAAAGTGGCCAGACCATCGACAGTGAGTCGTACAGCAGCATGCTGCATAAAGTGGACGCAGCAATTAGGGAAAAGCGAAGTAAGGAGTTCCGACTCAAGGTGGTTATGTTTCACCAGGATAATGCCAGGCCACACGTCAGTGCGTGGACGAATTGGAACTTATACAAGCTGGAATGGGACTTAATGCCCCATCCTCCATATAGTCCGGACATGGCACCTTCCGACTACTATCTGTTTTCGCATCTGCAGCTGCACCTTAGTGGTGAAATTTTCAATTCTTCAGAAGAGGTCAAAAAAGAGGTTGACCTCTTTCTCGACTCACGTAGCCCAGAGTTTTTCAAGGAAGGCATTGAAAAACTGCCAAAACGTTGGCAGAAGATTGTCGAACTTAATGGCGATTACTATCCTCACTAATGTTTTGTATTTTTGTAAATATTTGTTGTCAACATTAAAATAAAAAAAGTGTCAAAATTTTAGACTCAACCTGATAATTCCACCTTTTTTTAAGTTTGACTTATAAAAGTAACTGGTAGGCAAGTTTAGATTAAAGGTAGCCACTGTAACATAATATAGTAATTTACAAAATTTTAAATTGTTTGTAAAGAAATCTACGTTTTTAAAACTAATTTTTATGCAAAAAGTTAATTAAAAAAATGCATATTAACGAAAGTAACACTATATTTTTATCCTTGTAAGCTGTTTATTGAAATACTTTCTTGCTATGCGAAAAAAGCAAAAAAATTATGAATAATAAGGTATATTTTTTAAAAAAAGGCCTCAATGAAATAGGGTAGACAATGGGGCCGTACAACAGCTGTGATCAAAAATCCTCAGTTTAACTGACAGTTTGCAGGTCTATGTATCTTAAAAGACTTTGCATAAGACGAAGAAAACTTCATAGTGTCTAGTGCACCTGCATCCAGCCCGCTTCTCGCTATGGCATTATTTTTTACTAAATCTGGTAAACAAGATTTAGAAAATATGCGCAGTTGGTAGATATTCTGTCATACATGACGTCACACTAAAAGCCCGCGTATGTGGATTATCAAACCCGTCCACAAGATGGCGCAGCTGTGTTAACTTACGCCCAATTCCAGCATTAAGTTTGTACGATTAATATGTATGCAATTTTGAATCAAACGGGTGATCTGCTGGGTGTTTTGCTTTTTCGAAATTCTTGAATAGAGAATTTTATGTATTAGTAAAATAACATTTTTTATTAATCAGAAAATACATAGTAAAGTCTTATCTAGTCTTCTAAACTAGTGTTTTCAGGTGTCCCGCGTAAACCAGGCTCCAAATGCCCTGGACACAACTAATTTCTTACAGTTTATGTCGCCATCTTTAATCGCAGCTAATTCTGCCATTAGTTAAGCGGGAAAATTTTTTTTTTAAATACTGCCGTCTGGAGCATTTGGTGCCCCAATTTAAAAAGAACTCCTGACAACACTGGTCTTATCCCTGCTATTGTAAAGTATTCCCTGTCGCTCTAATGAGGATAACTTACCAGAATTTACGGACAAAAGTATTTCGAAATATATAAACGCATTTAAAAAAATTGTTTCACGTAATTTTTAATGGTAAAATTTTGCTCAAAAGTTTTTGCACAAATTTTAATTCAATTAGGTGACATGTACAACCGTTCTTATGAATGTTAACTCATGAAATTCGTTACGAAATGTAGGTCTTCCAATTTAATAATAAATAATAGCGAAATATACATTTTCCAGAATCAGGCTAATATCCGTAAAGAATGGATTAATTTAATAGAAATGAAACAAGCTTAAACCAAAAAATTATTTCAAGATTAATTATTTATATGATTTATAGTTTCTTTAAGCAAACATAAAATAAATAATTTAAACAATTATTTATTGTACATATGCTGTGTACCAATACCAATTTATGTGTACACCCACATGATGTTTCTTTCCTTTTTTATTTAAACCTCAAATCTTTTCCTGTTATAAAACTGATAGATTTCTATTTACAAATACTTTCAGAAAAATACTTGTTCATCCTAAAATTTATGAAACTTCAACTCTCCTTTTCCAATACAACATCTATATTTTGGCATTAAAACTTCTCCTCAAATGTCTTTGTATATTGTTTAGAAAACATTTATTTTCTTGTTTTAAAAGTTGTTCAATTATTTGTTTTCTAGAAACCATATTGTTATTCCTCAACACATCAGATCCTGTGCCATATAAATGTTTTTAAAGAAAATATACCTATTTTATGTTTGATTTGTATAAAATATTTTCATCGTGTAAAGAAGGATGTTCTCCGAGATCTTCTTAAATATAACTTATTAATTAGCTATACAGGGTGTTTCTAAACTCATGGTACATACGCTAGGGGGTGATAGAACACATCAAGACGAGTAATAGTGAATAGGAAACCAAGGGTCCCAAACGTCTTCCGAAGGAGATAGGCGCCTTTAAAGTTTAGGCACCAAAATTTCAAATGATTATAAAAAACGGAAACATTGGTCGATTCGTTTGCGGTTTTCACTAAAACTATTCTTTATGTCAGTATTTTCTCGAAAATAAATTTTAAAGATACAGTTCAAAAAATGTCGATAGAGGGCTCTTTAGACTTTGGAGTAACCAACAACTATTTTTTACCGTCATTTTTTGTATCTCATTACATTCTTTCAAAAGCTTAGACATAAACTTAAATTTTGAGCTCAAAATCTGAATCGTTGGGAGTGGTTAATTAACGCAAACTGAACTGTGCTCAGGAGTTAAAATTTCAAACGATTATAAAAAACGAAAAAATTGGTCGATTCGTTTGCGGTTTTCACTAAAACTATTCTTTATGTCAGTATTGTTTTGAAAATAAATTTTAAAGATAAAGTTAAAAAAATACCGATAGACGGCGCTTTAGACTTTGCAGTAACGAAAAACTATTTTTTACCGTTATTTTTTGTATCTCATTACATACTTTCAAAAGCTTAGAATTAAACTTAAAATTTGAGCTCAAAATCTGAATCGCTGGGAGTGGTTAAGTAGCGCAAACTGAATTTCTCTATATGTCTCCTCCTCTTTATTCATAACTCCATTGGCAATACATAGGAAGTCGAAACATAGTAAGTTTAGCGCTGCTACTAACTTCAGAATATATTCAGGTAATTCGGATCCGAAGAATGCTCTAGCTCCCTGCAGGGTCTGATTACCAACGGGGCTAACATCCACCAGTAAAAATGATTAGAAATATTTACATTATTTATGGTAGAAATTCTGCATGAATAAGGCGTCTGAATAAAATAAAATTTTCTATTAAATTTACTGGTGGAAATTTCGTTAGTTATCAGGCCCTGACTGCATATAGCGATAGGCACAGTGTTGTCATATTGGGGACTTTTCCCCCCAGATTGTTGATTGCCACCGCTTTTTTTGAAATAGAAATATTCGGTGTATTTAAAAATGGATTAAAAATTCTGAAAAATAAGCCGAATTACACTATTTTAAAAAAGTGGTGACAGTCAAATAATCTGAATTAAAAGAATCCTCTATCTGACATCACTGGATAGGCAGAATGAATGATTTTACTGTTCGAATGAATCAATCGGTCATGCGCAAAAACAGAGTTTCCAACTTTTGTAAATATTTTTAACCAATTAATACCAGTAATTTTGTGGGGGAAAAAAAGAAAAAACATAGCTGCCGGTCTTCGCATTTTCTTAATCAATTATCTTCAGAAAATTTGAAGAGATCAACAATGTATATATTTTTTTAATGGTGTTCTTGAATATAATTCGAAATATGAATAAATATGAAAGAAACTTCTTTTTTGATGCAAAATTTCTATTAGAAATTGAATAAAAGAAATCAGGGGTCGGCAGCCATGCTTTCGCGCATGCCACAATAATTCATTTGAATAGTAAAATCATTCATTCTAACCATCACTGGCTCCATATGTTTATTTTACTTGTTTCCAAGTTTAAGAGTATCCAGTACAATTTTCAGCGTATATGTCGCCAACTTAAATACATACGTACCAAACAAGAATTTTTTTTAATAAAAATTAAATTATTTCTACAGGACACTTATTTGACTTCATCTATTAAGTAAAATTTTGGTTTTGAAACAGACTTATTTTAGCCGCGACTAATACACCTGAAATTACAGTAATTCGTAAGGCATCTACTAGTAAACACTTTGAGCTCTGGAGGTGAATTTCTTCAAAATGCCGAAATGTCACATTGGCACCAGTATTTTGTGAACAAATTCGGCTTATAATAAACAGGAAAAAAATACATTGATCTATTTTCAAATAAATTTGGATGAATATTTAGGTGCCAATGTGACATTTGCAGACTAAAATTAAATGGGAAGAAATTCACCCATCAGAGCTCAAAGGGTTAAGAGATTTTATGGTAGAAAATATTTATCAGCATGGTATGTCTGTCAATCTGTTTATACGACTGCTTGTTTGTCTGATTCTCCGTACCTTATCAGTAACGTGTCCGAAAATTACGGGTAGGAAAAGAAAATTTTCTTTCAAAAATGCTTCGTTAAATGTCAGAAATCTGTTGGTTTCCGACATTTCTGATAAGGGAGTGCTTTCCAGAAATGTTGGTTACTCTGAAGAAATATTACATTTTTCAAATTTTATGTTAAAAAACATTTGTCTTTTTTATGGTGCAGTAATATTTACTTTATGTTGGAAATATATGAAATGTATGCCAATATTTTGATCTCAATATTGGAATTACACTGGCAAAAATCGCTTTGCAAGTTTTATCGAAATATTAGCAAAATCTAAACACCTCAATATCGAGGGAGTATAGAAATATATCAATTCAAAATTTATGCAAAATTTCAGATTTTGGCTAATATTGGCTTAATATATATATATATATATATATATATATATATATATATATATATTACTTGGGTATATTTATTTCTTTACAATCTTCAGAAATATGGATTAATAGTAAACATACATAAAACGGGTTCTTACGAATTCTTAACTTGAATACCTGTTATTTCAAAAACTAAATTCCGTTGTATTTTAATGTAAGGTATTGCCATACAATAAGATTAAGATTCCTCTTCGTAAATGCTGATATTATAAAGGAAGCACCCGTACAAACCCTGTCTTATCATTGTTATATTTTAAAATAATTATGTATATGCTCTTAGTATTATAAGTTCCTCAATCATTTATTATATTTTAGTAGTTATTACGCATACTAGTTATAATTTTTTCATATTTTTATTAATTATTTCGTATACTAGATTTTATTTTTACCTATTTCCCCAAAGTAATTGCTTTTGCCTCTTATTAACATTCGTTTTCAATTTTCAGTATGTCAGATACACAACGTAATTCCATAGATAAATAAGTTTCATTTCTATATTGCGTTGGAGATGAGTAGAAATTAGATTCCTCATTGTATTCACTTGTATATATCCATATACATTTATGTGTACTACAATCCCGAACGTGTTCTTTTTATTTTTATTGTATATCAGTATTTTTTTCTATTAGACATCTAATAGATTTTTTCAGTAAAAGAACAGGCAAGTTCAGAAATTCTTCGAAGAAAAAAATTTGTTCGTCATAAGATTTATGGAACTTCAAATCTTTCCTTTTTTTCCACGTAGATTCCAAACTTCTCTTGTTAATTTTCTTTTTAATGTTCACAAAATATTTTTTTATTCTTTGAAAAGATGTTCTTTTTTTTCCTTTCTTAAGTGTGATATCATAGCGTATAATTTTTTTCTCACAAATATCAATAACTATTTTACACATAGAATAGTATAAATAATAACTACTGAATAATAATAGTTATCAGTTTCTATATGCCAAAGAAATTATTCCATGGTAAACTTAATTTGTTCAAAACCATATTTTTTGATAAAATAAAAAATACGTATAATATAAATATTGTCATGAATCATTAAAGTGTTTTTGAAAATTTAGTAAATTATTAAAAATATACAAATTTTCTTTAACCCTTTAGTCCTCTCGCTGCGTAATTCTTTTATCAGAGTTGCTTCAAAAATTGCGTATTTAACCCCTTCGCGAAGAGCGTATTTTAAGAATTTTTATTCTTTTATCGCCGGTTTTTCAAAACAAAAATGTTTGTCTAATTTAATCGGGAAGATGCTCTGAATACAAAAGGTAAATTATTCAATAAATAAATAACTGTTGGGAATAATCAAGAAGGGTTAATTAGACGGAAAAAATGCATCCCCGAGGAAATCTCAGGTTGCGCAAATTTTGCTAATTTTAGGTTGCTTGAGGAAATCTCGGGTTGCGCAGCGAGAGGGTTAACGGTCGCATTAAATTGTGGTTTAAAAATTCAAATTTTTTATCTGCACCACTTTTTTCAAAAAGAAGTATTCACCTTATATAATGGCAGATAAAATGATAACGTAATAAATCCAATTACGTTATTTTATAAAACTTTTTGGAATGAAACAATCTGAATAACTGACACAGCCCGTGAATATCACGGGTTCGAGTATTAAGGGGTTAATATATTCGCATGGTTGCCAACATCTTACGCTTTCTTGAACCAAAAAAATTTATTAGCAATTTTTGCTTTTTTAATCGCACAGATTATGACGACCTAAGAAGGTAAAATTTATTGCTAAATTTTTGTGGTACAAAAAAAAAGTAAGAGTTGAAGCTAGGTTTTCTTTTTAAACTGATTTTTTAAATTATTTTTATTATTTTTTTGCAGCATGCATTTTGCAATTTATGGGTAAATAGAGATTTTACATTTAATTTATGTTTGCAACACAACGTTTATGGAATGTTAAAGTTCGTTAATATCCGCCAACAGTTTTTTAACGAATGAAGCTGGTTGTTGAAGTTCAAATGTTCAATTGTTTTATTCGATATATGTTTTTAAATGATGTAAATATTTCAAATACGGAAATTACCAACCTCAAAAATTAATAAAACTTAAAAATATCTTTTATTTGTTATTGTGCATTTTCTGTCTTTTTTTCAAAAATGGAAATATTTCTATAATAGAATTTCCGCGTGATGCTCTAAAATGTATAAAATAATATCATAAATTTGTGCTTTTTAAAACACTAGAATAAAATATATCTCATTTTTCAAAATTTGATATTCTTACTTCTGAATTATCTTTCTAAATTGAAAATATTTGTTGGGTTAAATTTATTCTGTGGCGCTAACATTAATCAAACCATACCATTTCTTTTTCTAAAAATTTTCTTTGAAGCTAAAGATCATGAAGCCATAATTTTTGTTTCGTATATCAAATTGTAATTTTGTGATTTCATAAATTAACATTAAATTAATTTGAAGTAATTTCAGATGCGTTAATTTACATTGGGCATTTTCAATTTCAACAAGAGTAGTGTTGCTACTTTCTTTTAATTGAAATGGTCACCATAAATAATCTCAGAACTTCTGTACTTAAATAAAATGTATTGACAGATCTTTGAAATTGTGAAGCTTCAACTGTAACCGGTACAACCAATGCCATCGGAATACTCACAGCTAACTGACACGACTGTGGTGTCATTGCTAATCCACCGGGAAGGATTAACCCGAGCAGAAAATTTTGAAAAGTAATTTTATTTTATTTTATTTATGGAATATCTGTCATATTATGAAGCAAAAATAACTATTAAAATTACTGTTGAGAATTCGGAATGCCTAAATAAAAAATCATCCAGATGCGACAACAATCAGTGTCAGCCGCCATCTTGTGACAACCTCCTCAATTACTTCACTCGCAACTGGTAGTCTGTGCACTATATTTCTCCTCTTCATTATTCATAACTGCTTTGCATTGCGCTGGACATTTCTGTAAATAATATCAAGGAAAACTAAAACGCTTTAACACTAGAACACCCGGACATTTTACTCAAGTTTCATAAATATATTTGACACCAGAATTTTTATTTAAAATTAATTGACAGATTTATTTAACATAGATCGGCGTGCTTTATATTAACCCCTTAACGGTGACATTTGTTTTCTTAGAAAAAAAAAATTAAAATGGGGCTGGACACCACTTTTTCCATACTAAAATATTTACCTTACTTAATCGAAAAATATCTGACAATCAATAAAAATAAATTTACAGTTACAAATTAGTGGTATCAAAATGCTTTTAATAACGAAGCAAGCAAAGTGTTCTTGCCCGAATCCAGTTCGTGCCATACTGTTAAGTGGTTAAACTTATTTTATGAAATAATGAGTTATGAAATTATGAGTCGGATAGACTCCTTCCGGGCGTTCTTGTGCTGAACTACACGGAAGCGGCACGAACGTAAAATACAAAACACTTCGCTTAATAGTTTGCACTTGGAACAGCTGTTTCACAAACAGCCACATCTTGAACTTTTAACGTTAAGCACAAATTTGAACTATACTCCTGTGATAATAGATGTAGATTTTCAAAGTTCGTCTCAATAATTTTTCTGGTGTAAAAATATCCCATAATTTTGAGTTTAACACGAAATTCCTTACAACATTTCAAGAATACGCAACATTTCAAGAATATAAATAGAGGGGGGGGGGGGGGGGAGATCGTGATATCCGTTTTTCATCTCCTAGTGAAAATATGCTTCACGAGAAATAATTCTCCTCTATTATTATTCCTTATTTTCGGTATATCTCTAGGATCATAATTTGTAAAATCTGAAGATAATAGATTTTAAACTACAAATGTCCAAAATATTAAACCGCAAAAATACTTTTAGTGAAATGTTTCGTGTTTTTTGTTGTTATTAATTTGATGAATTGCTACGTTCTGTGGCTTATAAGCGATTCTTACATAGCCGCCAACTTTTACGCTTTTTTGTTACAACTAAATTGTAACAGAAAATTTTGTATTATTTAATCGGCAGATTTCGCCGATTAAATAAGATTACATATACTCACAGCTGCCAACCTCCCACTATTCTTCCGTAGTATCTGGATTAATTTAAACCAGTTTAACCTCTTTCAAACCAGAAAATTTATTTCATGAATCTCTATTTATTAATTTGAATGTTTCTATGTGGAACATATATAATTTCATTTCTTAAGCTAATTTCTAGTTCGAAATGTATTAAACCAGAGACAAATAAAAGCACGTATTACGGAAGATTAGTTTTAGGTTGGCACCTATGCATACACTGCTAAATTTTAGAGGTGAGAAAAAAGAGTAAATTTGGAAGCTATATTTTACAGGGTGGCCCGGACGAGTAGATCATAGTGTTGCCAGTGGGATCCTCTTTTAAATCAGATATCTCGATTGGCACCACTTTTTTGAAATAGTAAAATCCGCCTTATTTAATTATATATTAATTAAGGCGAAAAAGCGGGAATTTTTCCATTTCAGAAAAGAGGTGCCAAACAAGAAATCTAAATTTAAAAAAAAAAGCCCTCTTGAAATACAGGAGTAGATACTTGGATCCTCCGGGCCACTTTTATTTACCCCACCTTGTATAAATATAAGGTGATACATCGTGCCATGTTTGCCAGTTTGGCCTCCGTTTATATTCGGAAATTTCAAATTCATACCAGAAAAGACGAAGATAATTTTCAGATTTATTTAATGACTTGGACGCGGACGCGAAACTGGAACAGAGTGCCTGAAGACTTTCCATACCTCTAATAGAGCAATGAAATGTGGAGCAATTTAATGTCATAGCCGAAGCCTGCTAAACAGAACACCAGAAACGCAGAAAGCCTGCAAAATATATAAAATCCAAAGGCCTTTAATGGCGCGATATATTTTAAATATAAAAAAGGTTACAATGAGAGAATTAATGAATAAAATGTAGGGAAAAAGTTAATACGATAAACAAATAAATAAATAAAAAAGAAAAGAAGAGAATATTTACAAGAATATATACAAAATATACAAAAGATTGTAAGAGTTCAGGAATGCAAAGCCCCATCAAAGAAAATAAAACTAGGGAATTATCCTGGGTCAATGTTTTCCGGGAGATGGAGTGTTGCCCTTGGTCTAAGTCAAAGGACATTCTCATCATAGGTAGTTAAATTTTGAATAGCAGGATTAGGGATGTTATGAATATTATCAAAGAACTTATTGGCTTGGTTTTTAATGGCCGAATGAATAGGAGGAACTTTTAGATCATGAGGAATAGCAGTATTTCTACGATGCCATGGGGCATGAGTAATACCACGAAGTGTTATATTCTGTATCACCTGAATCTTTTGAAGATTGGTTTTTGCCGCAGCACCGACAGACATTTCGTGATTACTTAAAGTAAAGTTCCTTCTTTATGACGTTTCGGTGTGAATTCGGAATTTCGGAACGAAAATCGAGACCAAACTCGAGGTTGGCAGTTTAGCCTCCATTTTTTTCAGAAATTTCGAATTCATACTGGAAATTCGAAAAGAAAAATTTTGACTTTATGTAATCATAAAATGTCTGTCATTAAATAAGACAAAGGCATTTTCTGGTATGAGTTCAGAATTTTTAAATAAAAACGTAGGCCAAACTGGCAAACCTGGCCAAACCGGCAACCTTGGATCGCGATGTCAAAAGTAAATATGAAGATTTTCTCCTACACCCAGTGTAGTGACGGTACTTACAAGTACCACCGAGTAATTCAACTGTTAAATCAAATGCATACACCGTTCCCCTAAAATAGCTAGTCAAACTGTATTCTAAGATCATAATGAACGCATAAAAAAAAAAACCTCAACACTTATATTAAATCCTTTACTGTGTTTGCAGCAATAAAAAGACGAACGTGGCAATCTGTACAAAATGTCGGCACAAAACACATAGTCAGTGTCAGCCTCCTTCCTCGCTAAAATAACAAACATAGAACTACTGCTGCCATGTATCTGGATAAACTGGAGTTAAAAGAGTGTTTTTGCAAAGTACCTTTAGAATATTCACTATGGGATGCAAGTTCAAAGTGAATGATACTTATAAGAACCGTCATTAGATAAACGGTTAAAGCACACGGAAGTACAAAAAAACATTTCGCTTAATACTTTGCACTAGGAATAGCTGCTTCGAAATCAGCCACATCTTTAACATTAGACATTAAGAAGTGGTTAAAATAATGCAGCGGTGATCATGGATCTAAATTTTTGAAGTTTGTCTCAATAATTTTTCTGGTGTAAAACACAACCAAAATTTTCTGATTTATACGAAATTCCTCACAATTACTGGGAAATTAAAATTTTGTGCGTTTTGTTACGCAAAATTTCAAGAATATAAATAGAGAGGGGGGGGGGGAGATCGTGGTATCCGTTTTAAGCCTATCATCTAAGCCTATATTTCATTTATTTATTAAATCGAAAATATTTACTGGCGCAACTTGAAATACTTTTGGTTTTTCTTTTATATGTTAGTCATAGTGTACTGACGGTAGTTTAAATACCACTTTAATTAATTACCTCTAAATAATTTAATTTCTCGCGGGTGAGTATTTTTTTATGTTTTTCCTCCTTTAATTTTCAATTTAAAAAATATTGCAGTAGATCACGATGCAGTATATAAAAAGTTAAGGAACATGGAAGTGCTAAGAACGCGAAAAACAAAACACTTTGCTTAACAGTTTGCATTTGGAATAGCTGTTTCAAAAACAGCCACATCTAGAAGATTAGATGATAATGTGTTAATTGAAGAATACCGCTGAGATAATAGATTTAATTTTTCGAAGTTCGTCTTAATAAATGTTCTGGTGTAAAACACAGCTATAATTTTGAGATCAATACGAAATTCCGTACAATCACAGGGAAATTAAAATTTTGTGCATTTGTTACGCAACATTTCAAGAATTATAAATAGAGGAGGGGGGGGGGGGAGAGATCGTGAAATCCGTTTTCCGTCTCCCAGTGAAAATATGCTTCACGGGAAATAATTCTCCTCTATTATTTTTCCTTATTTTAGGTATATGTCTGCGATCATAATTTGTAAAATCTGGAGATAATAAATTTCAATACAGCGGTGTCCAAAATGTTAAACCGCAAAATATATTTAGTGAAATGTTTCGTGTTTTTTGTTGTTATTAATTTGACGAATTGCTACGTTGTGTGGATTATAAGCGATTCTTACATAGCTGCCAACTTTTATGCTTTTTTCTTATCACTAAATTGTAACAAAAAATTTTGTATAATTTATTCGGCAGTTTTCGTCGATTAAAGAAGATTACATATACTCATAGCTGCCAGCTTTCCACTAATCTTCCATAATATCTGGATTAATTTAAACCAGTTTAATCACTTTCGAACCAGAAAAATTATTTCATGAATATGTATTTATTAATTTGAATGTTTCTATGTGGAACATATTTAATTTCATTTCTTAAGAAAATTTCTGGTTCAAAATGTATTAAACCAGGGTAAAGTTAAAGCACGTATCCCGGAAGAATACAGGCACCTATGCATATACTGCTAAGTTTTAGAAGTGAGAAAAAAGCATAAGTTTGGCAGCTATGTTTTACAGGGTGGGGCAAATAAAAGGGGTCCGGACGAGTGGATCAGTGTTGCCTGTGGGCTACTTTTTTAAATCAGATATCTGGATTGACATCACTTTTTTGAAATAGTAAAATTCGCCTTATTTAATTACATTGATTAAGTCGAAAACAGGGGGAATTTTTCCATTGCAGAAAAGTGGTGAAAATCATGAAATCTGAATTTTAAAAACGTAGCCCACTCGCAATACTGGAATAGATACGTGGATCCTCCGGGCCACTTTTATTTGCCCCACCCTGTATAGATATAAGATGATGGATCTTGCCATGGTTGCCAGTTTGGCCTCCGTTTATATTTGGAAATTCACACTAGAAATGACGAAGATAATTTTCAGATTTATTTAATGACTTGGACTTGGAGGAGAAACTGGAACAGAGTGCCTGGAGACTCTCCATATCTCTAACAGAGCAATTTAATGTCATAGCCAAAACCTGCTAAACAGAACACCAGAAACGCGAAAAGGGAAAAGTCTGCAAAATATATTGAAAACTAAGGCATTTACAGGCGCCATACATTTTAAATATATAAAAGGTTACAATAAGAGAATTAATGAATAAAAGGTAGTTAAAAAGTTAATACTATAAAAAAATAAAAATAAAGAAAGAAAGAAAAGAAAAGAATATTTATAAGAATATATACAAGATATGCAAAAGAATATAAGCGTTAGGAAGGCAAAACCCTATCAACGAAAATAAAACTAGGGAATTATCCTGGGTCAATGTATTCTGTGAGATGGAGTGTTGCCATTGGTCTACGCCAACGGACATCCTCATAATAGGTAGTTAAATTTTGAATAGTAGGATTAGGGATGATGTGAATATTATCAAAAAACTTATTGTCTTGGTTTTTAATGACAGAAATAACTGGAGGAATTTTTAGGTCAAGTGAAATAGCAGTATTTCTACGATACCTTGGAGCATGAGTAATACAGTGCTCAGCAAAAGTTTAGACAATGATCAATTATGCTTCTGTAGTGAGAAGTATGTAATGAATTGTTGGAACTCAACTGTCATATATTAGTGGGGACTTATCTATAATACACAAACAATAAATTTTAATTTATACACATTACATAATATATAATGACAAAAAAAAACAAATTTAACATTGTAGCAAAAGTATAGACAATTCGTCTGTTAACAGAAAAGTATTCATAAATTAAATTCGAACTGCACCTACATTGTCTGCTATTAATGCAACAATGTGAGTTCCCATCGAAAAAGTTAAATCCTGCATCACTTGGTGGTCCATTTCGTACCAAACAGGTTCAACAGCAGATCGACGTTCATTATTGAGGAGTATTGTCAGAAAAATGCATAAACCGTATGAGATATGATGCCACAAAAGTTTTCGATTGGGTTCAGATCAGGGCTACACGCGGGCCAGTAGAGAACAGTAATATTTTTAGAGTTAAATTATTTTTTTGGTTTGTATGCTACATGAATAGACGCATTATCTTGCTCAAATGTATACTTTGGAAGAGCTAAAAGTTCACCAAATGGCTCTCCAATGTATTTATGTAGTCTTACGCTGCTTGGCGACCATTGGGAAACTACAGAGATACTTGAGAATTAAAACAAAGTGAGGCCCAAATCATTAACTCTTTCGAGGGCGGTGTCCTTAAAAAGCACACTTAATTTTAATTCCAAAACTGACAGACGGCACCAAGAAGAATTAATTAAAATTTTTCGTTTATAATATACGTGGAAATAAGCAAGTTCATGCTTTCTAATAAATTCGTTTATAAATTCTGATTTCAGTCCATTATTTCATCCGTTTTATAAACAGAATTACTCCGCAACGGAAAGGGGTCAATTTGTTGTAAGATTTCAAGGCTGGTTGTTTTATCATTTTCATGTAAACTAAAGTGCATCTTTCTATAATTCATCTACGAAGTAACCGTTGACACAGAAAGCTCTGACTCAGTTTTAATACGATTAGCAGTCTTCATTTGTCTAGATACCAGTTTATGGTTCCTTCAGTAATCTCGTTTTCTGGCCACACGAGGCCTTCCAGATTTATGTTTTGCTTTAAAAGAGTCACCCTTAGAAAGTACTCAATAGATAGACTTCTTTGGACGATTCAAAGTGGCTGAAATTTCTGAAAAAGCCTTCCCTTTCCATTTCAGCTTCCATGCTTTAATTACTTCATCTGACTGAAAATTTTTTCTAGCTTGCGGCATCTTCACTAACCAATATTATCGCGAGGTGCACTTAAATACTTCATGCATGTGACGTCATAAGTTTGAAATTTGCGTTTTTCCGTCAACAGTTGCCAAAAAATCAAAAAAGTGTCTAAACTTTTGCAATATGCAAATTTCACTTTTTTCAGTTAAATTAAATTATATCCTGCATTAAAAGCGTTATTTTTGTCCTAAAACATTTAAAATATATTAAAAAATAAATACAGCTATTTGTATAACCCAAGTGTTCGTACTTTTTATTTAAAGGTTAAAAATCACCAGTATCTAAACTTTTGCTGAGCTGTGTACTACTCAGGGTTTTATTCTGTACCACCTGTTTCTTTTGCAGATTGGTTTTTGCCGCATCACCGACAAAAAGTTCGTGATTACTTAAAGCAAAGTTTCTTCTGTGTGATGTTCCAGTATGAATTCGGAATTTCGGAATGAAAATGGAGGCGAAACTCAAGGTTGTTAATTTGGCCTCCATTTTTATTCAGAAATTTCGAATTCATACCGGAAATTCCAAAAGAAAAATTTTGATTTTATAAAATGTCTGTAATTAAATAAAACAAAGATTACTACTGACATTTTCTGGTATGAGTTCAGAAGTTTTAAATAAAAACGTAGGCCAAACTGGCAAACCTGGCCAAACCGGCAACCATGGATCGCGAGTTCAATCAAACATACTCAATTAATTGAGTGAAAGAATTTCATGCTCGTAATTTAAAGTATACTTTTTTTCAGCTTACATTGTAAAAAAAAATCTTTAGTACTATTGACACACAGCACAGACACATGTTTCGTACGTATACCGTTATTTCTCCAAACGTACTAAATTAATCAAACGTACTAAATTAATTGCGGAAAAAATTTCATGCTCGTAATTTAAAGTATACTGTTTTCAGCGTACACTGTAAAAAAATCTATAGTACTATTGACCGGGAGCCGGCAGCAGAGACACATAGTTTGTACATATACCGTTATTTCTCTGGGAAACTACCAATATATTTTTATAGAAAAAGAAATCTAGGTTAAACGGGTAAAATTTCGCCTTCTTTAGAAGAGATTTTCTATTATATAACACTGGTGCCGAAAAATATTCTGGTCTGCAAATTTCAAGGAGGAATATTTACCGTAAGATAACCACCTAATCGAGTTACAGCATACGTTTAATCCTTTCAGGGGCAAGGTACTTGTATTCGTAAAATGTTCAAATAATTTAGTGACACCAGTATTAACAAGAGATTTTATTTGCAAACAAGTAAATGTAAATTTTCGCGCACTTAATAAAGATGACATTTTCATCATAAAATTCCGGTGCCAATGTGGCAATTTGGAACTAAAATTATGTGTTGCCGTGACGGCATCACCGCCCTTCAAAGGGTTAACTAAAAATATTGATTGGATGTGTGAGACATTTATCTTTACTTAGTACCGTTTAACTTATAAAAATAATAAAAATATTTGGTATCTTCTAAAAATTTTAAATTACCTGAACTTAAATTTTCATTAATTTTATTTTTATAAATCTGACTATAAAACAATGAACATAAAATTTGTTGGTAGTGACTAGCGATTTATAATAAACTAGCTTTCCCGCTATCTGTTGCCCTGGCCCGTGATAATAACCTTAACCCTTTGATGGGCGGTGGGATAAAATATATCTCAGCTAATTTTAATTGCGAAATGCCACATTGACACCAGAAGTCAGAACTGTAAAGCTTATTTTTATTAAATACGTGAAAAGAAGATTTTACCTATTTTGAAATGCATTTGTTTTTAAATTCTGGTGTAACTCAATGATTTATATATTTTACGAATGAAAGTTCTTTACCCCTGAAACGGTTAAATGAACCTCGGATTTGTATGATTTTATAACTTTAACACGTTCACGCCGGCGCGGTGGATCCACTCGACTGTCTCAGAGCTGCTAAGTCTCCGGCTTTGTGCTACCAATATTTTAATACAGAAAATGTTGTTTTCTTTAATTAGAACAATTGGGCGATTTGAAGGAACAACATTTTCTGTAAAATAACAGTAGTGTGTAAAAAGCCAGAATTCAGAACTATAAAGATTAATTTTATTAAATAGAAAAGAAGCTTTTACCTACCGTAATTTCCCGCGTATGCGCCGCAGCTCAGATAACTCGATTTCCTACCAGAATTCGTTTAAAATAAAATGTGACTTGCCTTTGCTTAGAATTTACCTGACTTCATTTTTTAATTATAATTCCCGGTATCAAAAAGACTTAATTTAGATGCAGCGTATACGCGGGAATTTACGGTATTTTGAAATACATTTGTTTTTAAATTCTGATGTGACTCAATCATTTTAGTATTTAACGAATGAAAGTTCTTTGCCCCTGAAAGGGTTAAAAGAAACTCGGATTTGTATGATTTTATATCTTTAACTCCATTTTTTCTAAGTTTATATTTTTAGATTAAATAATCGCGAAAAAATATTGAATTGAAAGCATATGCTTGCGGTAGTCAAAGGGCAACGAAACACTCAGGTTTTTACTGATTTCGTAATAATTTCACACATATTTCGTAAAAAATATTTCTACCTGTCCGAACGTTTCCAAGTTTTTGTAGATGATGTAAATATGGTCTATTGAGATGCTCTAAAAAGACTGTGTTAAAATACGGACGTTTCGTTACTTTTAGCGCATACAAAATATCGTCTCCGTGAGGAGCGAAGTGACCTGCGTTCACCGCCGTATTTAAAAGTGTTCAAATTCATATTTTTAAAGCCCAATTGCACTATCTATTAGAAGACCGTCTGTGCTTTATAGGCATATTTTTGATTTAACGGTACTTCTAATATTACGGCCTGGAGGTGCGTTGTCATGGGGGGTGGGGGGAAACGTTTTTCGGAAAAGCGACTCTTTTGGAATTTTTTTTTTCAAATGTTTAACAGCGATATTTTTCAAATTGATTACGGCATTACACACTTAATAGTACTATCTTTTGGAATATGTCTTGCAATTTAAACTGTGCCAAGTAGGTTTGACCGCCATTGGTTAAATCTTAACTATGAAAAAACACAAAGAAATTCGCCCGCTTAGGTGTTTAATACCTGCCGATGCTTAAATACGGTTTCTGGACATTCGCGAGAGCTTTTTCCCCTCTCATAAGGACATATATAATTTTTTAATGAGCGTTCTTTGTTATTTTTAATTAATAACTCAGTTAATTATCAGAAATTTGAAATTCTAAGTCTCAGGGGCACCAGGAGATGCGTTGGACTAATCTCACACAAAGTTTCAGCCTTGTACTCGTAGTAGATTTTGCTAGCCATCACGGACAAACACACATAAACAGAGAGAGAAATTTTCAATTATTAGTATTAGTCATGGGTGTCCAACTGTGGCACGCTCGACACCACTAAACTTTTCTAGTAATCATTGCCTTATTTGATCACAGAATCTCTGCGATTCAAAAAGTCGACATTTTCTGTAAAAATTTAGTGGTATCCGGCGTGCCACAATTGGCCACCACTGGTTTAGCTATATATTTAATTACTTGTATTTGATTTTAGTTTTTTATACATTAAGGTCATTGTGCCTAAATGCGACGCGATTCCCCATAGTTTTGTCGCATCTAGGGTATATTTGGGATTTTGTTAATAAATTTATATTTTAATAAGTAGAAAATTGTTGAATACTCAGCCTTTAGTTCAAGACTAACTTGTTTCGTAAAAATTAAATCGTTATTTTTACTATAAGCCAACAATATACCATTGTCGTATTTAAGTCATTTTTGTCGCATTTACTGTAGTTAAATCCTAAATGAGACACTCAATGTCCTAAATGTGACAGGGCGTTTTACACATGTCATTTCATCTTAAAATATTCATTTTATTGCTATACATATTTTAATTACTTAGTAAAGAGTTGAAATACCTCAAATTGAATGTTGGATAGCTTATTATTGAACAATTGAATAAAATAATAATTTACATAAAAATCATAACGCTACATAATCTTGAATACATTTTACTTAAATAATGCATACTTCAGAATCCATATTTAACAGACTTTTAACTTTGACCATCGATAAAACAGGAAGTAATTAATGAATGACTGATACAACAAGTTTTACCAAATATTTTAAGTTTGATTTTAACGCATTTTGAATTTTCACCTTCCGTGTAGGCCTTTATTTTTCTTTTTGATATCTGAATGGTATGTATCTATATACGATTAAGGTTTAAGTTGTTGAAGATTTACTTCCAGATTGTTTTAGTGACTGACTTCAGGCTTTTAACAATTTTGTTTTTGAAATGCTGATTTTGATTTTTTACGGTTTAATTATGCTCTCTTTTTCACTTTTTGATGCTGTTTTTGCTTTTTCATTGTCCTATTTTTGTATATTATGCTACAGTTTTTAAACATGCAGCAAAATGTGACTCTACGGATTTTCGCATTTTGGTAGAATTTTGAAATGTCTGCGAAAATGTTTTCATAAACCGACTTTCAAAAGCAAAGGATGGATTAGTTTCCGAGAAGCACGACAACCCGGGAAAGTCTCTTAGTTCCGTTTCACATGAGCATTTGACATTACGTGGGATGAGGCTGTTTACATTCGAGGAACACACCAAGACTTCGCAAACGTAAGCCCAAACACGTTAACTAAATTTATATTTCAACGTTACTTTTAGTGGAAACTGGTGGCAATGAAGATTTTCATAAGCAGATTAAAAACATCACATTGTAAACATATTTGAAAGCAGAACATTGTAACCTGTGGCGTAGCCAGAGTGGGGGGTCCAAATGATCTGGATACCACTAATATTCAAAAGTTTTCTTCGTATTAATGAATAGCAAAAAATTCTCAGATCTAATAAGGCGAAGAAAACTTTACAAAACTATTGGTACACAGAGCATCTGGACCACCACCCTGGCTATGCTACAGATTTCCACCTTTAGACTTGAAAACAAATAATAAAATTCCACGTATATTCCAAAGACGTTTGTTCTTTTGAAACTTTTTTATAGGAATTACAGCATTTACAGCATTTCTAAAAAATTCTTTTTTTTTCTTTTAAACATTAGTTCCATAATTTCTGTCATTAAATAAATTGCTCTTCAGAAATAATGATAGCCGTCTGTCCACTGGCAACGTGTTTGCCACCCTTGCTTTACAAAATACAGATTTGTTTTATGAAATTTAAAATGTTTAACAAGTTTCGAAATTGTTTACGATATAATACTTTTTCCCGGATTTGACTAACAAATAAAAATTTGTATTCCCACCAGTTTACATTAAAAGCATTTTTCAGATATTTATTTCTCTCTGTGTCTCCGAATTCACGCTAGTACCGGGAGAAAAAGACACGCCCGTAATCCGTGATTCTTCATTTTGAAACGCTCTCTACAGTGCGAATTGTGTTTGCTGGGGGTGAACTCAAAGCGATATAAGTAAACGTCCTCTCTTAAATGGGAGAGGTCCCATAAATCAAGGTCGCACGCCACGTAGCGGAGGGAGTTAAACTACAGGAAGATGCCTAACAGTTTTCTTACTTCACACCACTAAAATTGTAAAGTTTTTTTCACCTTGATTAATAGCTGAAACGTTTCTGACAAGGGGCAGAAGACTTCGTGGTGTCAAATGCATCTGGACACACCTCTTGCTGCGCCATTATTTTGCAATAAATGTGTGAAGCAAAATTCAGTTCTATGAATGACTAAAGATTTCGGAAATATACGCAGATGGTGGATATCCTGTCATATATGACGTCACTACTATATGCCCCGAGGCTAACGAAAAAGACAGGCTACCGCGGTGGGTCCGATTCTTCTTTTTTTACAGACCGCTGGAGTCACGTGATGCTCGAATGCACCAATGAAGGTGTGCGAAAAGAGCATCACGTGACTCCAGCGGTCTGTAAAAAAAGAAGAATCGGACACACCGCGGTAGCCTGTCTTTCTCGTTAGCCTCGTAAATGCCCGCGAATGTGGATTATCACCCCGTCCACAAGATGGCGCAACTGTGTTAATTTACGCCTGATTCCAGTATTAAGTTTGTACGCTTACTTATATCGCTTTGGGTGCATTTGCATTGCGCTGTATGTCTTTATTTGGAAACGCTAGGAATGTTATAGACTAACTTAAGATTTTCTAAATAATCCTGGAACGTTCTACTAAAAAATCTGTAATATTCCTGTGAAATGAATAGATACATTGATGGTGAGTTAATTGTTACCCGTACATACGAGTAGTAGGAATATTTCAGAAAGAAAAGTAAAAATTCCTGTTATAAAAACTTATGAAAAGCGAAAACGATCCCGGAATAAACGCGGAATGTTACCATTGTTTTACGGTGCACTGACTGAATTAGAAAATGGCCTTTTTAAAATTAAAAATTTTAAAGATGAGTATTTTTCTATTTTGCTCATTTCAAATACACGTTGTGTTTGGTAAAAGGAACACTATTGGAGGATCATCTTGAAATTCTTAATTTATTGACTCAACACAGCTTATTTAAACACAATTTTTGCTTTAAGCATAATTTTAATGCAATTTATGAAAATACCATATAAATATGCCTTAGTTTATATCTTGAAAGTCTCTCCGAAATCAAAGCTTAAACTTTTCCGCTTTTTCGTACCACAAAAATTTAATAGAAATTTGTGCCTTATGTAATCGGCAAATTACAGCGATTTAAATAGGTTAAATTTACTATAAAATTTTTGTGGTACAGAAAGGCGTAAGATGTTGGAAGCTATGCCGAATTTAGGACATTATCTTTGTCGCTAATAGGCAACTGAAGAAAACAAGTTGCCTAAATGCGTGGAAAACTTTAGAACTCAAATCTTAAAACTTTTCGCGTTTTCGCGAGCTAACTTTGCTGGTAAATGAAACACACATGGCAGCCATTGACTTCTGTAGTTTTATTTGATCTTCAAAGTTAACAGAAAAAAAACTTGAACCAATTTTGGGATTTTTTATTGCATTTAGGAAACACTGGGGCGCTATAAATTGAGTGATGTCCATTGGAATGGGAATTTGTTTAATATAAAACGTTTTAAATGTAGATAAATGTTTCGGGTTTTGTTCATTAAGATCGGATGCCTCATTATACAGCATTTATTTATAATTCTTGCATTAAGATTAGAAGGAAACGAACATCAGCGCATTTAGAGGTCATCACATTTAGGCGCACTGACCTTATATAATTATTAACCCTTAAGGGGTCAGATACCCTTTAAAGGGTCCAAAAATTGATTTTTTTTTAAATAGCTTATAATTTAATATGATTCTATAGGGACATTTAAAAGCAAACACCATACAAAAATTCGTATTAGAAGAGACGTTATGTGTGAAACACTTTGAGCTTTTCTATATGATCAACGGGTGGTTTAATATTTAAAGCCAATTTTCTCAAAACAGCGATTTTGATCATTGCGCGCATGATATCTGAAAAATAGTTACCTAGAATTTCACGAAATTTTCGGTGGGTGTATTAAACGTACAGAAACACAAAATGACCTATTGTTATGTTTCTCAAGTAAGAAGTTTAGATTCACGACTACTTTTGTATAAGAAAAATCTCGATATTTCGAATTTCTTAAAAGGAAAAAAAAAATCCTCGGGATCTAAAACTTTTATTTTTTACATTGTAAGTCATTTTGAAAACACTTTATATCTGTGCTCATTAAAAAGATCTTGGCTTGTTTCAGCCATTCAAATGGGAAAAATCATGCGCGCAATGCATGCAAGAATAATTCTTTCGTAAAAATTGTATTATCTTTAAAAATAAATTAAAAAAAAACTATATACGTGTGTACCTTTTTTAAATCTTTAATTGATAAAATAGATCGTTCCTAACATGTTTTCAATTTTGTAATTAAAAGTTAATTAGTTAAAGAGTGACTGCAATTCTTACAGAGGTCACTTTTCCATGTACTTCATTGATTCAAAGTGTACCTGACCCCTTATATGCAAAGTGATGCAAATTTGCATCCCTTTTCATTTAACTTTTAATAAATAAATTAAGTTCTTCGAAACCACTATTTTTATATGGAAATATTAATCCTTTAAAAATCCCATAAATATGATATTAAATAAAGTTTAAAATATATCTCAAAATTTCTAATGTCTAATCCTTAATATACATATAAAAAAACACAATTCTATAAGAAAAATTCGTGCATTTAACGGTTAAACACTGGATATCAGGGAAATTCTTTTATAGTTTTTCTTAATACACTGCTGGCCATCCAAAATGCAACACCAAGAAGGATAAGAGCTATCAAAGCCAAATTTATTTTAGAGATTACATATAGTATCAGTGTTAACTGATTCCAAAGAGGGCCTTTTTTGAAGTGAGGTATACAGGAAAACCAGTAAGAACTGTTACCTAACTGTCTGTCAATAACCGGTGCTACACGCTGCGGTATAGTGTGAAAGAGGCTTTTGGTGTGTTGTTGGAGAATGGCATCTAACGCTGCCTCCACACGTAGCCAAAGTTCATCTTTTGTACTCACGGGTGCGGCATTCCGGGACAGACGTTCTCCAATCATTGACCAGACATGCTCGTTGGGTGATGGATCTGGGGAACAGGCAGACCAGGGTAACAATGGAATATGGTGAGCTAAGAAGAAAGCTGGAACATTGCGTGCAACTTGTGGTCGTGCATTGTCCTGTTGAAACGTTGCGCAGAGAAGCCCTGAAGGTAAGGAGGAGAACAGGCTGCAAAACCTCAGAGATATAGCGCTGGATGGTAAGTGTACAATTAATGCGTACTAGGGATGTGCGGTAGTTGAATCCAATACCACCTCACACCATAACACTGGTTGTAGGACAAGTGTGATCTGATCATGCATAACACAGCAGTTGAGCAGCTTCTCCCCATGGTGTCTCCAAACTCTAATTCGACCATCGTGGTACTACAGGTAGGAGCGTGATTCATCCAAAAACACAATGCTATGCCAGTCAGCCGAACGCAAACGCATGTGGTTTAATTCCAAATGTATGCGAAGCAATGGACTCCTGTCGGGCAATCCACTGTACTTCAAACGATTTCGAACTGTACGTGCGGATGGCCATTGTTGTATTAGAGACGGCATTCGTTGTGTAATGGTTGCGGATGTGGCAGTACGTTCCATCAGTGCCATGCGCACAATATCCCTGTCTTCCAGTGGAGTGGCGTGACAAGGCGCTTTCAATCGCTCCTGTCTATCTGTCGTTCCCTCCTGCATCCTTTGATTCCATATTCTCATGACTGTTACTTGGCTACATCCAATATGATGACCAATTTCTCGGAAGGATAATCCGCAATCTCTGTATGCAACGATTCTTCCGCGATCGAAATCAGAAACGTGCTCGAATGGTGCTCGTATTTTTCTACGAGGCATACTGAATCCGTACACACAAAAAATCGCATAAGAAAACAATTCACGTTCTTCAAAACGACAATCTTTCTTCCATTTATATACAGATTGTAAGGGGCGCTGCAGTCGCCCACGATGTGCGCGAGCGCTGAATTTGTAATCATTTGCATATCCTACCGAGGTGTATACATGGTATAAATTTTACGCTGTTTGGTTGATCCCTTCATGGTGTTGTATATTGGATGGCCAGCAGTGTATTTCATTCTTTTATGATTTCAGAGATTACTTCATAATTCACAGAAATGACACAAATAAATAAATTAAAAAGTTTTAAATAAAATTCCCGTGTGAAATATTTGTATAAATCTTTAGTAAAATTTCCGGGCGTTCTATTGTTATTAACTCCTTAGTTCTCGCTCCCGTGATATTCACGGGCTGTGTATTTTATTCAGATTGTTTGATTCCCACCAGTTTTATAAAATAGTGTAATCAGCTTTATTATGGTATCATTTTATCTGTCATTAAATAAGGTGAATATTTGTTTTTTCAAAAAAGTGGTGCCAATAAGCAATTTGAATTTTTAAACCGTAATTTAATGCGATCCTTAAGGGGTTAATTCCAAATTTACTATTACATTTCAGTGAGAAGAAAGAGCATAAAAGTTGTCAGCTATTGTATACGTATCAGAGATACACATGCTGCAAACGCCGCACCCTAAAATCCCCCAGTTATTCTGCTATCCTGTCTTTCACCAAAACAACTGTTTACAAAGCACAGTCATGAAAGTTTTAGTGGTCTTACGTGGCAAATTTCACCCTACAATAGTAGTCCAAGAGCCTGCAGCACTAAAACCTATGTTATCAAGCACAAGAAAAAACCTTTAGTTTATGGAAGAGTAGAAGTACGGGAATCTAATGATCCATGTCTGCCGGAAGTGAAGTGTTGCATAAGCCAAAAAATTAATACCACCATTGGTTGACACGTAGGTTTATCATTGTGTTTTACTGCTCCCAGTCCTCCCTGTTTTCATAGCTTTCTTTGTAGGACAAACACAATCATAAACCTTCGAGTCAAATACTAGTGGTATTCATTTTTGGCTTATGCACCACTTCACTTCCGGCAGACATGGATCAATAGATTCCCTTACTTCTACTCTTCCATAAAATAAAGATTTTTTTCTTGTGCTTGATAACATAGGTTTTGGTGCTGTCGGTTCTTGGACTATAGGGAACGTGTCCTGTGATCCATGCTTTAACAAGCTACGCATATTTTGGAAGAAAAATGGTTTTTATAAGTTACATATAATTTGCGATTAATAAATTCGAAGAGTACAATTTGGAAATTCTGGTGGCAAAATACATTCTGGCTAAAAGATTGGGCAGCCCACGCTCGACATATCAATGATGCATAATGACAGACATTTTATGATGTATTCATGGAACCACCAATAAAGATAAATTGAAAAATGGTGAACCTTCAACTGTAACCGTATTAACACGGCTTATTACCGCAGGGATAAATTCCACCAGTAAATTTCAATGGAAATTTCCTTCTTATTTAAACACCTTATTTATGAAAAATATCTCTAATAATTATTGCAAAGATGCATAAGCCATTGGTGCATAAGCCATTCGTTCTTACCGGGGGAACTTCGCCACAGCGGTACTCAGGCATTATGGATCCGTTATAATGTGACAAACTAAACAATCATTTCATCAATGTCTGTGAATTTTATTGATGCCAGAGCAATCTTCCAGCAGTAAATTTGAATAGATATTTTTGCGTATTCAAATGTTTTATTCATTGAATTTCACGTTATAAATAAGGCAAAAATTTCCGATCGTTTTTACTGGTGGAAGTTTCCCCCGAGTTAATCAGGCCAAGGTGAACAAATAACAGCCACCATCTTGTGATTACATCTTCAGTTACTTCACTCGCAACCGGAAGACAGTACATTCACTGGCGCAGCGAAGGGGGGGGGGGTTGGGGTGTTTAAAACCCCTCAAAGAGCTAAAATAATTAGTGATTGCCGCTTATTTGAATCACTAGTTGAGCAAATTAGCCACTTTAATTTATCAAGACAAAAGTTAATGTTAAAACATTTTGGCTTATTCGGAATCCGTGGTTTGTTGAATAAAATTCTCCTTAGGAGTGATTCTCTTCCGAAATTTCCGAAATTTAAAAAAAATCGGTCATAAATCCGAAAATTCGGGCATAAAAAAATATCGCGAATTTTGACAAATGGTTGCTGAAAAAGATAAATTTTGTCAATCGTTTGCAGAAAAATCGCGAATTTCGTCAAAGGATAACGAGAAAAACGCAAATTTCGTCAAAGGATAGTGAGAAAAACGCAAATTTCTCAAAAAATCGCGCAAAAACCGCACATTTCGTCAAGAGATCGCGAAAAAACCTTCCTTCAAGATTTCCAAATTCCTTCAAGAAATCGCGAATTTCACCAAAAGGCCGCGGAAAAAACGCATAGTTAGTGCCGGGAGTGGATATCCCCCTCCTCCCCTTTGCCTCCCCTCCGCTCTGCTGTAAATTTTCAGAAAATTTGCTGTGAATTTCAGAATTTTTTTCTTCTCACAATCATCTCTGATTCTACTCAACAAAAGTGATTCAAGTAAAGAGCGAATATTGTGTTTAAAACTGTGAAAACGCACATTACATGCATCAGTTTTGTGAAAACTGGTCATTAGTTTTGAAAAAGGACAGCTGTCACATTTTCGAGACGTCTTAGGCTAAAAGAGTGGTCATTTCCTGCCGCACAGAAACTTTGAGTTTGTTTTTTAATTGCATTTCTGTTTATGTTCCATGTTCGAAACGATAATGGTGCATCTGGAATTTAAATTCCAGAAAAAAACGTAAAAGACATCCTTTCTAGATTTCTCGCATAGTTTCAAACGCCCTTTTTGCGTTTTTGAAAAAGTAAGAAATTAAAAAACAGTACTATAGATATATTAACATAAAAAGCTGTTTTTGACTGTGATTTTACAGATTATTGCAATCAGTGTGTCTTTTGAACCATTTTTTTCACGGTTGGGGTATATAAATTTAAAGATTGTAGTTTATTAGTTGGTAATGTAACTTGAAATTTTCTCCAGGAGGTCTTGCTGTCGGGGAGATACTGTAGGAAAGAATCACTGCTTGCAATTACATTGACGTAAGACTGCGCAATGACTGTGATTGCACATGACTGTGAGCAAGATTTTCAAAAGACAGACATTAAATGTGTAAACTTTTCTTAGAATTAATAAAAATTACTATCTATATTTTGCACACAAACTTAATCTATTTATCCAGCGAAAAAAGTAAGGTACTAGCGAAACCCTCAGATTTGCTCGCGTAATAATTGAAATATGCCTAATTAGTGGTGTTTATGGGCCTATTTTTATTACACGAAATTATACTGCTATAATTCAAAAGTTACTAACTATGCCACAGTTTGACTAAAGTTCATTATTGTACAACATTAGGCGAAAATGTGACTTAATTTAATGAGAAGAATTAAAACTAATTCTAAATAAATGATAATTTAGAATGTAATTTGAA
This sequence comes from Maratus speciosus, assembly GCA_963932465.1. NCBI lineage: Eukaryota > Metazoa > Arthropoda > Arachnida > Araneae > Salticidae > Maratus > Maratus speciosus. The sequence goes on from OZ010796.1 coordinate 193,825,037, forward strand.
GCTTTTACGCTCATTTCAGTTTTCATTTGAAGTTTTGAATTTTTTAGAAACCATTCTTAGCAAGCATTTACATCATGATGTATTCTAAGCTTCAAGTCTAACGGTTTACCACCCCCTACATAAAATATAACTTATGTTGGAACAGGAACTGTCACCATCAATTTGCCAACATGATTTTTGAAATCGGTTTTGTATTTCCTGAGATCCCATAAAAATCGTAATTTAGAATGTTTGAAACTGTCTTTAGAGAGCATTTACATCTTATAAATATCTACGATGCCAAATTTTAACTTTCTATCTTTAACAAATCCATATAAATTGAAATTCAGATAGTTTTTCGCTTATTTCACTCTTTTAAATTTCTTAAAAATAATTCTTACAGAGCATTTAAATCTTATAAGTAACTACCATGCCAAATTTATAGTTTCTAGCCCCTTCAGTATTACAAAAATCGCAAATTTAGAGCATTTTTTGCTCCTGCAACACCCTGGTGGCAGTTGCATCGACATAAAATATAGCCTATATTTGAGCTGGGGCTGTTACCATCAATTTGCAATGATTATGTTTAAAATCGGTTTGGTATTTCCTGAGATTTAATAGTAATCGTAATTTAGAATATTTTTAGAACGTTTTTTTCTCATTTCACCCTTTTAAATTTGAAATTTTAGAAACTGGCTGTAAAGATCATTTACATCTTACTCGTACCTACCACGCCAAATTTCAAGTTTTTTTCGTTAAAAATTCCATTGAAATCGTAATCTAGAAAGTCTTTTCGAACATTTGTAACCCTTTTAAATTTCGATTTTTTAAAAAACATGTCTTAAAGAGCATTTACATCTTACAACTACCATGCCAAATTTGAAGTTTTTACGTCCTTCAGTAACACAAATATCGAATTTTTGAACGTGATTTAGCCTATGTAGAAACAAGGACTGTCACCATCAATTTGCCACCATTACTTTTGAAATGGACTATATTCCAAATCTGGGTTAGAGGCTGAAAAAAGTCACATGATACTGGCAATTTACCCAAAGAATTTCTAACTGATAAGAAGGGAGGCTATTACTGCTTTCCGCATGAACTGTTTCATTGGCTGGCGGGGATTTACATTACGTGTACGGATACGGAGCCTTCCCTTCTTTACGCTATAAGTTTTTACCTTGACCACGTGATCATAACGGTTTTGACCCTTAATGTCCATTTCGGAAAAAAGAGCATTATGTTGAGACTAGAGGTCGAATTTCACTGAACAAATCAGCAATGCGTAATAATAGCATACTAATAGTGTATATTTTTTCATATTTTTTCAGCAAACGAACAAGTTTTATTGCATTTTTCTTGTTTTTAATTGAACTTTTTAATTAAGAACATATCGAAATATTTCAGTGACAACCTTCATTTGTTTACCGCAAATACTACGAGGTATGATATGTCAGTTCCAAACCTATTCGCAGGGTACATCATACAAAAAAATTTAATTTTACTTCACGGTGGGAGGGTTACCTCCCGCCGATCTCACATTTATTTATAAAGTTTGTGCATTTGGGACAAGTTTCACCGGCAAGTGAAAATAGGACGGTCGGTTATTGTTCAGACGTTGCTGATGCACTGTTCTACCTTTCACATGCCCGATATCAGTCAAAAGTGGTTCGGCCTGCCGAGATTTTAAGCAGCTTTTTTGATGAGTAAAACACGTCATCAACGAAGACAGCGAAGAAGATTGATTGTTAATTATTCCATACAAATATTAGAAACAATGGAGGGGCTCATAACCATAGTAGACCTAGTCCATTTTGAAAAAAAGGAGATAGTCTTTTTAGAAGGTGCATAAAATCAATTTTATCTACTCCTACAGTGAACCAAGCCTGTTTTCCCATGCATTCTCATATATGGCATCTGTTTATAGACTTGGTTCGCCGTTGGAGTGAATAAAACAGTTTTTATGCCTCTTCTAAATGGACTATATGATTGTTTTTTTTTTTTTTTTTTTTTTTTTTTTAAATGGACTTGATCCATTTGCTATGGTTTTAAGCCCCTCAATGAATGTTATTGCTTTGATTATTACCGCTATAATAAAACTATCATTAAGAAACCCTAAATTCTCCCCAGAAAGTTTGAATAGTAATTTTTGATTATTATAATGACAGATATTTCGTGAATAATCTAAAGGAAAATTAGAATTAAAATTTTTCTGGGGTGAATTGGACATTTTTGAATAAAAATCCGCCAGATTTGGCAACCCTGTTTGAGGCATGTATAGTGTTAACAGGGCTGCCACGCTCAGTGTTGCCAGATTGGGGACTTTTTTAATTCAGAATTTTTGCCTGTCACCACTTTTTTAAATTAGTACAATTCGCTTATTTTTCTGAATTTTTTATCTATTTTTAAATAGGGCGATATTTTTATTTAAAAAAAAGCACTGACAATCAACAATCTGGGGACAAAAAGTCCCCAATCTGACAGCACCGGCCGCGCTGTCCGTTTTTTGAACATAACCTTTTTTTTTAAAGGAAAAACTTCTCTTCATACAAACTTGCCACGATGTTTATTTTACTTGCAATTGTTACGAAAACCTACCACGAATTTCTTTTTTTAAAATTACTGGTATTCAAAAAACGGACCGGTGGGAGCCCTGTGTTTAAATATTTTTTGCAGTTAACGATAATAATCAGTTCTGGATTCCATGATTAATATTTCTCTAATGTTCTGCGCACACAGCGTCGTTTTAAAACTAGTACCAAATGCACCAGATGTATAAATATATGTGAGATTGGTGAATCTACACCGTCCCTTCCCTGGAATAACATTTCAAATTCTGTATTTGATGCACCATGCGTAGAGACTTGAAACTCACACCAAACGTGCATGATACATCTTAGTATTTGCGGTAAAAAAAATGACGGTCGTCAGTGACTTGTTTGGATAGGTTCTTAATTAAAAAGTTCAATTAAAAAGAAGGAAATGCAACGAAACTTGTTCTTTCACCGAAATAAAACTAAAAAAAATTCCACTGTTTGTATGGTAATATTACACATTACTGACTTTTTTCTGTGAGATTTGATCACTAGTTTCGTCACGATGCACGAACATTAATACCTTAACTGATTTGCCCGAGTGCTGCTCGGGGAAAAATGAATTTGCTATCTTTGATACTAAAAGCTTTTGGATACCACTTAATTTAAACTGTAGTATTTGGTTTGTTAAATGGCATTTTCGATTGTACAAAGCGAAATATTTAAGTAAAAAAAGGTTGGTGCCGGGTCCAGATTTATAATTTATTGTTTCAAAAAGAAAAGAAACTGTTAAGGTGTTAAGGGTCATAGCCGGCCATGGGTTTGAAATATATGATTAAAAAATGCTAGAAATCATCACTATTTGAAGGGCTATCGATTCATGTACGTCTTGAACTGTTTGATTCGAAGGTTTATTTCAATATGAAACTTGGGTATACTCTTTCACCGTAAATTCCAGTGCCATTGTGACATTTGAGAGCTAAAATTAAGAGGTAAGAAATTCACACACTAAAAGGCTTTAAACGATTAAATGAGGACAAATTTAGAATATTTCAATATTGGTAGTAAACCGATAAAGCGTCCCTGATAGTACGCCGTTAGTAAGAAGCACTGCTTTAACCCTTTGGACTCGAGGGCTCCGGAGCGGTGACATTTAAAATTTGTCTTTAAACTCGAGGACAATGCTAATAATTTTGTGATACCTAACTAGAAAAGACAAAATTATATATTGGCAATTGCTTCGAGAGGTATCACACTTTGGACGATTACAAAATGTAATAATTTTATATATATATATTTTGTATATATCATAACACTTGTATTTCTAAAGAATTAAAAAAATTAAAAAAGATAGAATTAAAATCGCTTCGAGTTGCTGGTAATACGAATGAAAAAAAACTTCGAGGACAAAGGGTTAATAGACAAAAAAGCAATACAAGTGAACGATTTAAGTAAACAACGTTTTGTGGAACGAAATCTTACAGAAACTATCACTTTGAATATTCAAGAAACGATCCAAATTATGTTGATTAACCACTTGAAGGGCGGTGATGCCGTCACGGCATCACATAATTTTAATCCCTAATTGCCACACTGGCACTGGAATTTTATAGTGAAAACTTCATCTTTATTAAATACGCGAAAATTTTCTTTTACTTATTTACACATAAATTATCTTGTAAATACTGGTGTCATTAAATTATTTGAACATTTTACGAAATCAAATACCTTGTCCCTGAAAAGGTTAACAGTAAGCATATTGGGAAGTTCACTGAAGTTTTATAAAACTATAACAAAACGGAATTTTTATTTAAAATTATTTAACTTTTTAACCCCTTGGGGACGAGCGACCGGTATACGTGCCGCGTAAGGTCTCAGAATCTGTGATTATTCTGAGCAGTAAATTTTTATTGCAAAGGGCATAGCCGGATAAGCATTGGAAACATGCCTTTTGATCAAATTTCCTAATTATTTTCCCAGATGTAGCTACATATCTGTCAATATATTTCCCCTATTATCACCCTATTAATATTGATATTTAATGAGATATAAATGTTTTTTCGATTTTTTAAATAACCGACTTTCTCAAAAAACTGCTGCACGGAATTTCATGCCATTAATTGAGGGCATATAGATACCAAAGATGCATAACTGGTAATTTTTGTATAAATTTCTGTTTATAAAAACTGTGTGAAATAGCGAAATAAAAATTAAAAAAAATAAAAATCATATCTAATGTTTATCCGAAAGTTACCATTTTCTTGTAAAAAATTCCCCATATGTGCCCGTATATTCTATATAAATGCCGAAAGTTTGCGTTGGGTACTACATATAAATATTTACAAATATGCACATTAAAATTATTAAAATTCATTTTAAGGCGTTATTTTGGGCGGAGCTACTGAACTTCCACACCCGAAGAATTTTTGGAATAAACAGTTACAGAATTGCTGTATTTAAAATTTTAATGAACACATGAGCAACATTCTCAACACTGTCGATATCAAAATAAACATGATGTTGAAAAACGTGGCTTATATGCTTAATGAAATCTAAAACACGTCAATTGACATATTGTCTGCTGACTCAGTTCTAAAAATTCTTCGGATGTTGGAGTTAAGTAGCTCCACCCCAAATAACGCCTTAAAATGAATTTCAATAATTTTAATATACATTTTTATAAATATTTATACGTAGTACCCAACGCAAACTTTCGGCATTTATATAGAATATACGGACACACATGGAGAATTTTTTACCAGAAAATGGTAATTTTCGGAAAAACATAAGATATGGTTTTTATTACTTTGAATTTTTATTTCGCTATTTCACATAGTTTTTATAAACAGAAAATTATACAAAAATTACCAGTTATGCATCTTTGGTATCTATATATCCTCAGTCAATGGCATGAAATTCCGCGCAGCAGTTTTTGAGAAAATACGTTTTCAAAAAAATCGAAAAAACATTTTTATCTCATTAAATATCAATATTTATAGAGTGATAATAGGGGAAATATATAGTCAGATACGTAGCCACATCTGGGGAAAAAAATCAGGAAATTTGATTGAAAGGCATGTTTCCAATGCTTATCCTATGCCCTTTTGCCTCATTTAATCCGAGCATTTTCCCGATTCAATTTGGAAAAATTTCTGTTTTGAAAAACCAGTGAAAAAAGATTAAAAATTTTCTAAAAGACGCTCGTCCCGAAGGGGTTAAATAATAACTTATTTACGTACAATTCATGTATTATTTAGTTTATAAAAAAAAAATCCTGTTTGAATCGTATTATTTTCATTTAGTCAAGAGCCGGTATTTGCTATATTTAGTGTTAATGTATATTAGTTTTTCGAAGTTCGTGTATTTAAAATTTCATGTATTATATAGACGATAATTTTGTGAAAAACAAGATGATTCTTCTTATTATTGGGATAGTAAAATTGCCTGAGTTCAATTACGCAGCAATTTAAAAAACAAACAATGTATGTAAAGTGAGACAATGCTTTCACTACATGTTGTTTTACTCCAGATAATCTTGTAAGTAATATCACAGAAAAATGGAACTAAGTTTTATAACAGGGCATATCGTCGGTACCATGTCAAACTATCCAATGTGAAAACAATGGGGTACTTTTTTTTAAATTCAGATTTCTTGATTGGCACCAGTTTTCTGCGATGGTATAATTGACCTTCTTTTGGCCTTAATTAATATGTCAGTAAATAAGGTTAAACAAGGCGAATTTCACTATTCAAAAAAGTGGTGCCGATCAAGAAATCTGAATTAAAAAAAGTAGACCGATGTTTTCACATTGGTTTGGTTTGTGTTTATGACGGCCAATTACCAACACGTATGATATAGGCCCAAGGGGGGGGGAGGGAGTGCCCTTCGTGGGGATCTCTCTAAGGGAACCTAACCCGTATTAACGTTTGGAAATCCAAGGTTCGAAGAAAAACACGAAAACTCCGAACGATTAGGCCGACGGGCGCGATTGGGGTCGAACCCAGCACCTCCCGTCTACCAGCTTCGAGAGCAGAATCTCTCGGCCGATGGTGGGGCGTTTTCACATTGGATAACTTGTCATGGGACCGACAATATCATCAAAACATGATGAACGCTCTAAATGGATATGCACGTCACGCAACAACATAAACAAAATTAATAACTTCTAAGACAACAACTGTTTCGATAACAGTCGCAACTCGAAAGCATCCCAGATTGTGATCACAAATTGCAACTTATTAAAATATGTTAATCTTTCTGATTTCCTCTATATAATATTTCTGGTTGAAGTAAAGCAATGTGATTAATAGGAAAATACTTAACCCTTTCAGGGGCAAATAATTTTGTTTCTGTAATTTTGAATTCTCACTGGAATTTACGAAGAATATTTCAAAATAAGGAATAGCAATTTTTTAACTTTTTTCCACCGAAGTTATACAAGTAAAATTTAATTAAAAGTTTCTGGGATAAATCTTAATTAAAAATAGGTGGGATTCCCACCGCCCCACAGTGGGTCAAAATCCCGAAAACCTGGCCAAAATATGAAAACGTTTTTAAAATGCCACGAAATTTCGTACGCAGGTGTTTATCAGGATGCTGATCTCGGTTCTAAAATTAAAATTGAAAATTACAAAATGGCGGATCGAATATGGCGGACTTAAAATTAAAATGCTTTGAAAGTTATTCCATTTCCATGAAATTTCGTATACAGCCACTTTTGAGGATGCTAAGTACGATTCAAAAATTAAATTTTAAAAAATGGCGAATTAAAAATAAAAACAATTAGATTTAAATAAAATATTTCGAGTTTCGAAATTAAAAAGTTTCTATACAAAACGTTACAAGGTGTTTTGAAGGAACTAAGATGTTTTTAATCGAAATTAAACGATGAATATTTATTTATGAAATACAATTAAGTACATTAATGAAAATTAAAATACTACAAGGTTTAATTTCTATATATTATTAAAATAAACGAAAGGATATTCTAAAATTCATCTTCTGAATCATCTGTAGGATACTAAGTAGACTCTTCAGAAGGGGAGGTGTCGAAATATTTTACAGAAGTCTCTGTGCCTCTAGGGGCAAGGATATTATTTTCTTCGATGGTAATTTACATAAGCTTGAAATGAAGGGATTTGATAACATTAATAGCCGCAAAAAAATCTTTCATTGTTTACGCCCTACTGCATTTTAGGGGGAAATCTTTTCAATACCTTTTGATCAATTTGTTGCACGATTCTTGAGCGTCTCCCGACATTTGCCCAACAGGCAATAATGAGGAAGCTATTATTTCTGTGCCATGAATAAATAGTTCGTGCACTGAACAGTGTTGCCAGTCGGCTACTATTTTTTAATTCATATTTCTCGATTTGCACCACTTTTTTGAAATGGTAAAATTCGTATTATTTTATACCATATTAATTAAGGTGAAAAGTAGAGGAATTTTAACATTTCAAAAAAGTGGTGCCAATTAAGATATCGGAATTTTAAAAAAGTAGCCCACTGGTAACATTGGAACTGAATTTGTCAGAACTAGGAATACAATTCTATGAATTTACAAGCTGTTTGCGAGCAATAATCCACGAAATTGGTCAAAGAAATTTTAAGAAATTACTTGTAATATGACGTGGAATCGTTAGATCAAATCTTCGTCTACGCTCCTTATGGAAGCAGAAATAGTTGCGTTTTCAAAGAATCGACGAGCTGTGTTGTAATCATTTGTGCTTCCAAATCCGAGCTTTGCTTTATAGACGAGAAGTCTTAATTGTAAACGAAAACTTTTTTGTAAATTTTGTTTTGCTATTTTACTTTTTTTTTCTCGTCAGGAGTGCACACTTGCCAAACCTTTATGCCTCGCTTGTATGCCAAATGGAAGCTACACTCAAAAGATCTTATACAGTCATGTGACGTGGATACCCCGAATTGTCATTCACTTTTAGTTTAAAAATGTCATCAAGATTATTAAACTGGTTTGAAGTTGCCTGATATAGGTATCAACGTTGAGTTGACAAATTACTGGTAATGACAATAACAATTTTACTATCAATCATCGTTAAAGATAGTTTGTAATTAACGCCTACTTATTTTCTATCAATGATTTTTTTTAAAGGAATAAGTTTACTCTTCTGATCTGTAATCTAATCCATTTCACTGACAGTAGCTTCCGTATTTTCGTGAAAAAAATGGATTCTGATGAGCCTAAAAAATCGAGGAGATGAAGATCTCGAATTTTTCCAGATAACGATTTCTGAATTATTCGCAACACTTAAGTTCTAGTGGCACTAGAGAACTGAAAAAAGCTATTTGAACCTAATTTCTACCATCATAAACGCTAAAGTTTTGTTTAGAAGTATATTGACCAGATTAACTATCACATCCCCACTTGAAAATAAAATTCAGATTGTTAATGTTCTCGGAAGTCAGATTCTTAATAATTTCGATTTGCATTAATAAAATACGTGCTGCAGTATGATCTAGCAAATATTACAATTGACAAGATAATTCTTCTAATTACGATAGAATGCACTAAATTATTAGCTATAAAGCTAAGAAAATGTATTTCTATTGTATCGAAGACAGAGAATTCTTTTCATTTTTTTTTTACTAATCTTGCTTATCAAATTCCTTTATGCTTATGATTATAATACTTATTTGTAATATCATACATAATAATCTATCAAAAAACTGAATAATCTAAAAATTTCAAAATTGTTTGCCGGCTAAATCACTGTGAAAAATAATAAATGTCATAGCTTTTGAAGCGACTAAAAAATGATATTTTTACCTCTGGTTGCAAAAAACAGCACGAAATTCAGAATGTCAGTTTTGGACAGCTATAGTTTTATGATTCATTAGATAATAGTTCAGGCTATTGTTTGCATTACATGTTGTTGCGGAATACCGTGTAACTTATAAGCTTTTTGATGTTTGAAAGCAAAAAAATAATATATTTAAAATATATATATATATATATATCAAAAATAATCATGAAATTATTAAATTTTATGTTCTTAATAAAATTTTTGTAACATGGGCAAAATAAGTACACACTATCATCGTGTGAATCCATTTTAAAGCATTAAAATCTGATGATATGGAAAAATGTAGCAAGTGTTTAGAAGGACCTTTGTTTTGCTCTTTTTGTCCGCCTCAGATGATAATTCTCCAAGCGTCACTTTTGAAATGATACAGGTTGCGAAAGCAAAACGAAAACCTTTTTATAAATATAGATTCTGACCCTCCAAACATTATTCTAGCCATCTCTACTGTCAAAAGTTCCTAAATAATAACTTTATTTTTCGACTTTTGGCAGCTTTTTGGGATTTTGCCCCACTTTGCGCCCCTCAAGGTGTAAAAAAATTATTTTACGTTCCGTTACCCAGCGTTTCAATACATTGATGACAGAAAACAACAATTCTCGTGTTTATTTAACATTATTTATCATTAACGAAAGGCGTGATATCTACTTTACTGAAAATGTATTTACCGTAATTTCCGGCGTATAATCCGCGGACCAAACAATCATTTTTCGACACAGAAAAATTTAAAAATAAAATGTAACTTTTTAAATCGCGGTAAATATTTGACTTCAATAACTAAATAAAATTTCTGGGTCCAAACAGACTTGTTTGATCCGCGGATTATACGCTGGAAAAAATAAAATCTTCTTAACCCCTTAACCTACGATTTAGTCTCAACATCTCCACGGTTTGGCAAATCCATAGCTACCAAAAAAATTTAATAGAGATTTTCGCCTTGTTTAATCATGGAATTTCGACGATTAAATTAAACTATATTTACTGTGAAATTTTAGCCGTAAGAAGAATGTACAGTCGTGGAAAAAAAAATAAACACCCCCTACTAACTTATCAACAAATTATCGAAGAAGAAAGTTACTGGTACCGAACGATTGAAAATACAGTGCTCAGCAAAAGTTTAGACAATGATCTATTATGCTTCTGTGCTGAAAAGTATGTAACGAATTGTTGTAATTCAACTGTCATATATTACTAGGGACTTATCCTTCATCCACAAACAATAAATTTTAATTTATACACTTTACATAATATATAATGACAAAAAACGAATTTAACATTGTTGCAAAAGTATAGACAATCTGTCTGTTAACAGAAAAATATCCATAAATTAAAATCGAACTGCACCTACATTGTCTGCTATTAATGCAAATATGTGACTTTCCATCGAAGAACCTAAATCCTGCATCACTTGGGGGTCTATTTCGTGCCAAACACGTTCAACATCTGATCGAAGTTCATTTATAGAGGAGTATTGTTAAAAAATTGCATAAACCGTATGAGATATGATAACACAAAAGTTTTCGATTGGGTTCAGCTCAGGGCTACACGCGGGCCAGTCGAAAACAGTAATATTTTGAGAGTTAAACCAATTTTTTGGTTTGTATGCAACATGAATAGACGCATTATCTTGCTCAAATACATACTTTGGAAGAGATAAAAGTTCACCAAATGGCTGTAAATTGTTTTCCAATGTATGTATGTAGTCTTACGCAGCTTGGCGACCACTGAGAAACTCCAGAGATACTTGAGAATTAAAACAAAGTGAGGCCCAAGTCATCAACCCTTTCGAGGGCAAAGGACACATAATTTTAATTCCAAAAATGGCAAGAATATTTAATTAAAATTTTACTTTTGTAATATACGTGAAAATAAGCAATTTCGTATTTTCTAATAACTTCGTTTCTAAATTCTGGTATCAGTCCATTATTTCATCCGTTTATAAAAAGAATTACTCCGCGACAGGAAAGGGGTCAATTTGTTGTGAGATTTCAAGGCTGGTGGTTTTATCATTTTCATGTAAACTAATGTACATCTTTCTTTAATGCAACTACGAAATTATCCGTTGGCACAGAAAGCTCTAACTCACTTTTAATGTGATTAGCAGTCATCATTTGTCTAGATGCCAGTTTATGGATCCTTCTATAATCTCGTTTTCTGGCCACACGAGTCCTTCCAGATCTATGTTTTGCTATGAAAGTGTCACCCTTATACAGTACTTAATAGACATACTTCTTTGGCCGATTGAAAGTAGCTGAAATTTCCGCAACAGTCTTCCCTTTCGATTTCAGCTTCCGTGCTTTAATTATTTCATCTGACTGAATATTTCTTGCTCGCGCATTTTCACTAACCGATGCTATCGCGAGGTGCACTTAAATACTTCATGCATGTGACGTCATAAGTTTGAAATATACGGTTTTTGGTGAACAATATCCAAAAAATCACAAAAGTGTCTAAACGTTTGCAATATGCAAATTTCACTTTTTTCAGTTAAATGAAATAATATCCTACATTAAAACCGTTATTTCTGTCCTAAAACGTTTAAAATATATTTAAAAATAAGTACAGTCATTTGTATAACCCAAGTGTTCGTATTTTTTATTTAAAGGTTAAAAATCACCAGTGTCTAAACTTTTGCTGAGGAGTGTAAAGTCTACTTTTAAATGATGCATATAAAGTTTGTTTAAGGGGGCATCTACATATTAAAACGAACCATAACTTTGTTTTTTTCAATAGCAGTACACAATTCTGACAGCATAAATGAACTCTACACCTTTCAATTAGCCTATAAACAAATTTTTATGCAATTCGTGCCATAAGTTTCCGAGAAATTAATTATTTTAAAACGAGCGTATTTTAAGGGCTGTATCCAAATTGAAGTTCCGAACTCGATTGTTAACCGAGAGAGCCGCCTTCTTGATCAAGGTACGTTTAAGCGTCAATGAAACCCGTTTGATTACGGGATAGCAGAATGAATTTAAAAAATTTACTCACTTCTATCATAGACGGCCCCTTAAACCAATATTTTGCCGTTTTTTAAGCATAATTTGAAAACTACTTGGAAGAAAAATGTGAAATTTAGGATTTCCATAAAGCAGGACTTAATAAATCTAAATCCACCAAAAAAATTGTATGTTGCAATTCATAATTTTTTCGAATATTAATTTCATAATTCATAATTCATATCATAAAATTATAAAAATTGCAAATTCAACGTATTTATGTTTGGGTATATATTAGTATTATTGCTACACAAAAAATTAGCTCATTAGGAGCATAATTTCAGGAGATATAAATAAAAATATAAAAATGTAATTTAACATTAGAAGTACTAAATTTTGAATGCCTATAATTCAAAAACTTATCATTCGAATGACTAGAAATTTCGTTTCTAGGAATATTTTGAACCGAAGATATGAAACATGTCGTTAAATTTGGGTACTGCCATTGAAAAAAATGAAGTTTAGTTTCGTTTTAATATGTATATGGCCCCCTAAGTAAATTTTATACACACCATTTAAAAGTAGACTTTATTTCCAATCGTCCAGTACCAGTAAATTTTGCCTACGATAATTTGTTGAGGAGTTAGTAGGAGGTGTTTACTTTTTTTTCCCACGTCTGTACATTTGGCTCGATCATCGTACGCGGGCTATGCCGCTGCCATCGAAACACTTAAGGCCTGAGGACACAAGTTGTGACGTCATCTCTAATCGACCGACTTCTCACTACTGTTGGAATTCACACCAGGAAATTTTGAATAGCAATTTCCTTTTATTTTATTTGTAGAATATCTATCATCTTGTAAAACTATAGTAACTATTTAAATTTACTGGTGAGAATTTGGAATACCCTAATAAGAAATCAGCCGGATGCCGCAACACTCTGGCATTCCGCATCTGGCTGAATTTTTATTTAAAGTTTCCGAATTTTCACCAGTAAGTTTAAGTAGTTACTATTGTTTTATAAGATGGTAGATAATCCACAAAAGGAACTTGCTATTAAAAATTTTCCGGTGTGAATTCCAACACTAGTGAGAAGTCGGTCGATTAGTGATGACGTCACAACTTGTGTCCTCAGGCCTTCAGTATTTCGATGGCAACGGCTATGCCCGTCATTGTAGGTTAAGGGGTTAATGACACCTCAACCCTTTCAGTGGCAAAGAACTTCTACGCGTAAAATGGTGAAATGACTGACTGGCAGCAGAATTTTACAACCGAATTAATTTTTAAATAGGTAAAAGCTTTTCTTCAGTACTTAATAGAAGGAAAATTTTGATTTCATAAGAGTGGTGTCAATGTGGCATTTAGGGATTAAAATTAAGTGGTTCAAAAATGAACCACCGCCCTACAAGGTGGTTAACCCTTTCAGCTCTGATGGCTGAATTTCTTCCCACTTAATTTTAATCTCCAAATGTCACATTGGGACCGGAATATTCAATCAAATTTATTGGCAAATAGATTAATTCATTTTTTTCGCGTATATTATGAGCCGAATCTTTTGTTTACAAAATACTGGTGCCAAAGGGATACATGGATACCCCCAGAGCTCAAAGGGTTATCCTCTTCAGAACTGTGCGTAAAATAACACTGTAAATATATATTCATTGCTTTAGTATACATGAATTGACATCATAGATGACAGAAAGAATATTTTTTCTGAAATTGATAAATTAGGGGGCTGGTAATTTAAGTTTACAAATATGGATATAAAAGTACTAACCCACTTAAAACACCAGTTTAACTATTAGTAACTTAAATTTACGCAATGACAAAATTAAGGCTCTAACAACACAATAATTAAACAAGTAAATGATCAGCCAATTCTCAAATTTTTTTTATTGTAAAGCGTTTAACCCATTAAGTGACTATAGAGATTTTCAACTTTTTTGCTGAAAAACATTTGCCATCACAAATTTTGAAAGATAATCTTCTCTATATTTAATGATCGAAGTTTCTGTCATTATTTAAGGCAATTTTTTTCATTTAAATACAGTGTTTACTTGATAGTTTATTTAAGCATGCAAATTTATTTTTAACGTTGATTATATGCAACACTAGCAGGTGATGTGTTAAGTCAAATAATCATGAGCATTTCTTACTTTTTTGGAAACACTTTCTTGAAAGCGTTTTGGTAATTCGGATGAAAATACCATTTTTTATGAGGAAATATTCATGAGTGCTTGCTGACATTTATTGGTTTTGTTTTAAAGCAAAAAACATTCAGCTATACGGAAATGAAGCTAAAATGTAAAACAAAATTCAAACATCAGTAAATAAATAAATAGAAGTGCTTAATTCATCTTTAAAAAGTTAAACTTAAACTAACACTATGTGCAAAACTACTTAAAAGATGAGACAATATTTTAAAATCCTACAATATACCCAGAATTTGGCTCTGTTTGCTTAAAGAATCATAAAACGAGTAATATTTCCCTTCCCTATAAAACGAGTAATATTTCACTTCCCTATAAAACGAGTGATATTCCACTTCCCTATATCCATGTTTTATTTTCCCAATATTTTCCAGATCTAAAAATTGACTTCCACTTTCACTCCTTTCGTCATCATCTACGTGAAGTTTGAAAATTAGACGTTAATAACTATTGTATTTCTTATATTTCTCTGACGAAGACTATGTTTTTATAGTTGAAAGTACTAAGGTATTAGTGATTTAACATCTTTTTAAATATTGTCTCATCTTTTAAGTACTTTTGCACATAGGGTAAGTTTAAGTTTAAAATTCAAACAGTTCAGTTTTATGAGGAAAAGCATAGGAGTACCCATTTGGGTTACTCTGGATTGAAGAGGTTAAAAATGAGAAAATGCGCTTCTGTTTTTCTTCATGCAGAGGCGCCAAGCTCCCACTAATCCTCCGTACTATGTGCAGGGCTGCCACAGGCGACAATTTTTATATTTTGTTCCTAAAACTATTTAAAAAAAAAAACACATTTTGAAGTATATTTCTCTTGAAAATGTTGTCAAAGCGTATGTAAAGTATCTTTGTTTTGAAAAGGTGGTGCCAAATAGAATTAAAAAACAGTCACCTGTGGCAGCCCTGTAAGTGGATTAATTTGACTCAGGTTAACAGGATGCCAAACCAGGAAATTTATTTGATGGATCCATGTTTATTTAATTTCAGGTTTATATGCGACACTTATTCTTTTATTTAAAAAAATACCGGTGCGAAACGTGTTACAGAAGATTAGTTGGAACTTGGCACTTCTGTTCATAAGACGCAAAGAATCGCTGCCATCGAAATACTCAAGGCCAGAGGACATGAGTTCTGACGTCATCAATAATCGGCCGACTTCTTACTAATGTTGGAATTCACACCGGAAGATTTTGAATAGCAATTTTCTTTTATTTTATTTTTGCAATATCTATCATCTTATAAAACAAGAATAACTATTTAAACTTACTGCTGAGAATTTGGAATCCCCCATTAAAAAATCTGCCAGATGCAGCAAAACTGTGGCATTGGCACTATATGTTCTTCCGTTTTATGGTGTAGTATGTTTGCGGGCGGTCTGGCTGTCGGGAGACGTGGCGTTTACTGCGGGAGAAGGGGGTTATGCCGGTCAAAAAACTTCAAAATTACGTCATTTTATCAGGGCTCATTTTTAAATATGTTCTTCCGTTTTATGGCGTAGTACGAATGCGGACGGTCCAGCTGGCGGTAGACGTTGCGTTTACCTGCGGGAAAAGGGTCTCTGCAGGTCAAAAAACTTCAAAATTACGTCATTTTATCAAGGCTAATTTTTCTATATTTTCTTACCTTTTATGGTGTAGTACGATTGCGGACGGTCTGGCTGACGGGAGACGTTGCGTTTACCTGCTGGAAAAGGGGTTATGCAGGTGAAAAAACTTCAAAATTACGTAATTTTATCAAGGCTCATATTTCTATATGTTCTTCGGTTTTACGGTGTAGTACGTATGCGGACGGTCTGGCTGGCGGGATACGTTACGTTTACCTGCGGGAGAAGCTGTTATGCATGTCAAAGAACTTCAAAATTACGTCATTTTAGCATGACTTTTTGTTTACAACATCTGATTCTACTAACTATTTGTGATATTAATCCATTATTGCCAGACGTTGCCAATGTCGCTAAGACCCTGCCAAATCCACATTTATAATTAGCATATAACTCTTTGGCTATCAGACAACCTATTTTTAGCAAGCTTAAAAATAACAAGATATTACTCTTTGGTTAACAAACAACCTATGATTATCTTGCCAGACACAAATTCGGTTGCAAAGTTAATGCCTGACGCCTTTAAATATGGCAACAAAAGTGCCTGTTTGAAGAGTATTTTATAGTTTAAAAATTATAAGTCATCTTTACGTCATTTTATCAAGCTTAAAAATAATAAGATATTACTCTTTGGCTAACAGACAACCTATAATTAATTTGCCAGACACAAATTCGGTTGCAAAGTTAATGCCTGACGCCTTTAAATATGGCAACGAAAATACATGTTTCAAGAGTGTTTTATAGTTTAAAAATTACAAGTCATCTTTACGTCATTATATAAATCGTAAAAATAATAAGATATTACTCTTTGGCTAACAGACAACCTATAATTAACTTACCAGACACAAATTCGTTTTCAAAGTTAATGCCAGACGGTTTTATATCTGGCAACAAAAGTGCCTGTTTCAAGAGTGTTTTATAGTTTAAAAAATATAAGCCATCTGTACGTCATTTTATCAAGATTAATAATAACAAGATATTACTCTTTGGCTGACAGACAACCTAAAATTAATTTGCCAGACACAAATTCGTTTACAAAGTTAATGCGAGACGGCTTTAAATATTGCAACTAAAATATATGTTTCAAGAGTGTTTTATAGTTTAAAAATTATATGTCATCTTTACGTCATTTTATCAAGGTTCACAAATTCGGTTGTATCTTGTAATTTTTAAGCTTCATAAAATTACGTAAAGATGACTTATAGTTTTTAAACTATAAAACACTCTTGAAACAAACACTTTCGTGGCCATATTTAAAGCCGTCTGGCATTAACTTTGCAACCGTATATGCGTCTAGTAATTTAATTATAGGTTGTCTGATAACCAAAGAGTAATATCTTGATATTTTTAAAATTGTTAAAAATAGGTTGTCTGATAGCCAAAGAGAAATATGTTACCTATAAATGTGGATCTGGCAGGGTCTTAGCGACATTCGCAGCGTCTGGCAATAATGGATTAATATCACTAATAGTTAGTAGAAACAGATTTTATAAACAAAAATCATGCTGAAATGACGTAAGTTTGAAGTTTTTTGACCTGCGGAACCCCTTCTCTCGCAGGTAAACGCAACGTTTACCACCAGCGAGACCGTCCGCATACGTACTACACCATAAAATGGAAGAACATATTGAAAAATGAGTCTTGATAAAATGACGTAATTTTGAAGTTTTTTGACCTGCGTAACCCCTTCTCCTGCAGGTGAACGCAAAGTCTCCCGCCAGCCTGATCGTCCGCAAATGTACTACACCATAAAACGGAAGAACATATAGAAAAATGAGCCTTGATAAAATCAGGTGACGAAAACGTTGCTAGCTCGCAGACTAAAGGAAAACACTATGTTTGCGCTTACGCAGTTATTTCGCAGATGTACAATTAAGGTAAGAAAGACTGGCTGCAATCCTGGGAAATATGCAAGCATTAACCCCTTCGAGACGAGAGCCTTTTACTTAAGGTTTAATGTTTAACCACCTGTTTTTCAAAACATAAAATTTTCTGTAATTGAATCGCGGAAATGCTCTGGTGATTAAATATGATAAACTTTACGATTAAAAATATCTGGTGAGAATAACGAAAGATTCTGAGCATCTTAAGCGGCACGTATATCAGTCGCTCGTCTCTAAAGGGTTAAGACTCGTTTCCTCAGAAACTACTCCACCGATTTTGATGAAATTTGAAATCCATATTCACTGGATTATACTCAAGACTTATGGCAGACGGATTTTTTCTGCAACTAGAACTTTTTATTTTAGAGCAATGGCAATTTTTCAGAAATGTTTTTTCTGAAACTAATTAATTTTTTTTAAACTTCCAGCCACACATGATCTTATGTTCATACTCTACCACTAGCGGACAAATTATTGAAAATGCTCAAGTACTTTAGGACTTAATTGGCTTTTTAGCTCAAATGTACAATTTTTAGGAGAGCTAAATAACTTCTAACTTGTGTGAAACTCTTCTAACTTGTGTGAAATTCTTGCGCAGTTTTATCAAACACATGAATTAATATATATATAAACACTTGGACAAAATTTAGTTATATATGATAAATGTGTATAAAATGTTAGAGTAAAATTAATATGAGTGGGCGTGGCGTCCCAGTCCTGTCTTCTCTTAACAGATTATAAAAAAGAAGAAAACAGTTAAGCTTCTTCCAGTATTTCAACCCCATCTGCTACGTGGTGTGTGACCTTAATTGATGTTACCTCACCCATTAAAGATAGGACGCTTAGTTTGCATCCTCCTTTGGGCCTTTAATTACGGAGAAAATTTCTATATAAATTTACAGGTGGAAGTTTCCACCTGGAGGTAATCAGCCCTTGCGAAAGCGGTTACAGTTGAAGTTTTAATATTTTTCCCCTTAATTCTCACTCCCGTGATATTCACGGGCTGTGTCTTTTATTCAGTTTGTTTGATTCCTACCAGTCTTACAAGAGAATGTATTTGGCTTTATTATTGTATCATTTTTCGTGTTACTAAATAAGGTGAATATTTCTTCTTCAAAAAAGTTGTGCCAAAGACCAATTTCAATTTTTAAACCGTAATTTAATGCGACTGTTAAGGGGTTAAGGATAAGTCAGTACCTCTTTATTAATAGTTCCGTGATGAATGCCAGAATGGAGGTACGAATAAAGTGGAGGAGACATACTGTGTACTGTCTACCAGTTGCGAGTGTTGTAACTTAGGAGGTTGTCACATGATGGAGGATGTTTTTACATCAGATGAACAGTTTCTGATTAACTCCGTGGGAAAAGTTCCCACTAGTTTAAATTGAAAAGAAAATGTCGTCTTTTTTAAGCCCCTTTTTTAAGCCCCTTTTTAAGCCCTTTTTTAAGCCCTTGAAATATTTGTTCTCAAATGTGATAAAAATTATTTATTGTATGCCTATTTGTTGTTAATGGTGTCACATTATATAGGTATTCATGGTTCGTACGGATACCGTTATTTATCCAGGAAAACTACCAGTATCATTTTATAGAAAAAGAAATCTAGGTTAAACGAGCAAAATTTCGCCTTCTTTGATGGTACATGATATTCGCCTTCTTATATTATAGAAGATATTTTCTATAAGATAATACCGGTGCCGAAAAATTTTCTGGTCTGCAAAATTCAAGGAGGCGTACGAACCATGCTATTGTAATAATTTTCACTGACACTGACTGGAGGCTATCTAGGTTGTCACAACAAAGCGAAACGCAGAGCATGTCTACCGCCAAATTAAACTTCCACCAGTAAAAGTGAATACCTATTTTTGGCCATAATTATCATTGAAATTTTGCATTAAATAGGCATTTTTTTTTAATAAGGCGGAAATTGCTATTCATAATTTTGGTGGAAGTTTTACCAGGTTGTAATCAACCCCGACGAAAGCGGTTACGGTTGAAGCTTCACTAAATTCAGGCTATTATTTCAGTTCCTTTTTATTAATACTTCCACGAAGGCGAGTGAAGTCGATTACCACCGGATCAAACTTTTACCATTAAATTCGTATACAATTTTTCATTCTTGTTCAGGGTTCGTGCGGGTCAGGGAATTTTCCAGTGTGGATATCAGTATTTTTTATAGAAAATAAATCTAGTTTAAATGCTCGAAATTTTGCCTTATTTAAGGAGCTATTTTCTATCAAAAAATGAAACATTGTCACGAAATTTTAACTTTCAGGAATAAAAATCTGGTGAAATTAAACTTAATAAAGTAACATTTTAAACTTATAGAAGAATGCCTTAATTATTCGAAATAAAGAAAAAATTGTCAGCATCGACGGTTCTTTATTTAATTTGCGAGTTTAATTTTCCTTACCGTCCTCTTAACATTTTACCTCTCTAATTTTTAATTTTCTTGTAAATTTTTACTTACAATGAATTTGCACAGTACCCACTGAACATTCAAATAAGAAATAATGACAATGTAGTATTTTTAGTAAAAAAATTTGGCATAACATTGTCTTAAAGGATTGTTAAGAAAGGGACGATAAGGAAAAAAAGGGGACGGTACGGAAAAAAAAAGAGACGGTAAGGGAAAAAGGGGACGGTAAGGAAAATGATCGTGTTAAGACTAAGTGATAGCCCCAACGTTCATTGATTTTTAGCAACAGTTATTTACATTGGATTAAATAATAAAAAAATAATATTTTTCCTTGAAAAGTGCAGTAATAAACCTTGGGGACTATAAGACTACCAATAAAGCCACAATGTTTGATATTAATATTTAAATGCTGATTTAAATTTTGCAGTAAAATTCCTGTCAAGGAATTTTAGCCATTCTTTCTCTAGCATACTTCTGCATGAGAAAAGAAATGAAAAAAATATGTTACTGCATCTGAAGTGATTTTTTGTAATATTTTAGCAAGAGGGGCGGTAAGGAATCTAAAATCCAGGGACAGAGTTAAAAAAATAATAACAACCGTAAAAACGTGCGCAGATTAATTTTTTGCAACATATTTATATAAAACAATAGTCCCAGTTTCGAAAAAAAAAATTACATCGAATTACTTTTATTGAAACAATTTTATACAGGCAGCTCCAAACTTAAAGATCAGCATCAGAGATACTGGACGGTATAGGAAATTCGTGGTATGTTATGTTTGGACATCAACATCGTCCAAAACTTATTTATCTCGATAATATTGTTATACAGTCATGCAACGGGATGTTTTCCAGAATAAGAAACACTTAAGAATATGTAGTAAAATAAAAATTATTATTCAGGGACTTAAAAGTCAAAATTATATGAGGATGCCTCAAATACTGGTACATAAGAATTTCCTGATTCAGAAATCCCAGGACCCGTAAAAACCCCGTTATTTAAGCATCTTATTCCTGCAGAATATCTGCAATAAAAATGGTAAAATGTTTTATTCCTTTTTTATTGGTAGGAATTTGTTCCGGCATTAAAATATTCCGAGAGCCGTTAAACATTTTAAGGTGGGTGTTTGAGGCACCCTGAAAATTAACACTCCTTTTGAAATGTCTGAATACAAAAACGGAGACGTGGGCGAACGGTCCTTTGACTTAGCCAAACTGCGAATTTTTAAATTTCCAAAATTTTAATTGCGCAACAAAAATCCTTGAGGCATTTTGAAATTTTAATACCTTCAAAATTAGTATTTATTAAAAAAAAAAAAACGCATGATTATTTAGTCAGGTAAAGATGTGCCAGGCGGTTTCACGTAGTATTTCATAAATATCGAAAAAAAAGTATTTAAGGCAAGCTTAGATATAGACATAATAATTTTTATACACATAAAAAATATTTTGAAAAGGACAGGTGATATTTTGGTGGAATTTTCTACCTGATAATTGGTAGGGTGTATTATACCAGAATGTGAGTAAAGCTGCACTTACGGTGCCTCACGGAAGATTAATTTACTGATTTGCGATATAAACAAAGCGTAAACCGTACATGGGGGTTATGAATAAATAGGAATTGACATATCCTCAATATAGTGAAGCTTCAACTTTAACCGGTTCCGTATTGGTTCATTAACGCTATGGTAATCTTCACCAGTATATTTGAGCAGATTGTACTTATTTAATTTACACATCTTATAAACGCAGAATTTCAGTCATATTTATGGCTAAAAGCGTATATTTATTCTTACTGGAGGAAGTTTATTTCTGTGATAATCCGGCCCTGCGTTTCCAAAATATGGTGAAAACCTAAACAACCTCCTGTTAATGTAAGAGTAAAATATTGCAGTACATGCGCCAACTTCCACCTGTAAAAACGAATATTAATTTTTACCACATTTTTTAAAGAAGTTTTGAATGAATAAGCCGTTATATAAGGCAAAATTTTATGTTCAAAATTTACTGGTGGAAGTTTGCTCCGTCGGAAATCAGTAACTGTTGATCCGATGAAAAAAATCAGCCACCATCTTGTGATAACCTTTCCAGTTATTTCACTCGCAACTGGTAGACTCTACACTATTATCGGTCCATTATCCAGTTATGCCCTTTCTATTTTTTTTTAAGAGTTTCGGGCTACAATGTTGTAAAAAAATCATCTTTCATATTAAAATTATTCTTCTCAATAAAATTAACGGTTTAATCCTTTGAGGGGCAAGTAATTGTGTTTCTGTAATGTCAAATTCACACCGGAATCTTCAAAAAACTTTATTGCAAAAAAGGAAAAGTAATTTTTGCGACCTTTTTCCTCCAAAGATAGAAATGTAAAATTTGTTAAAAATGTTTTGGTGCGAAACCTCATTAACCGTACGTAAGATATAATATATCACTTCAAGTGGTTAAGATACCGGGGATCCCAGAAATGACTGATGCATTTTTAAATTCAATAACTTGCAAACGGTGACAGATATTAAAATAATTTTTGCAGGATAGTTATGTAGAATGTCAGGAGATTTTATGCTGCGATTTCCAGTTTTAGTTACAAATAGCAGCGATATATGGCGCTGCAAGTAATAAGCTCTAAATACAGGCTCGATTTTTCGGCTTTTCTTTTCTCCCATGCGAAAAAGGGGGATTAAAAGTTTTTGAATGGATCCCGAACAACCAAAAAATCGGTTGTGGAATTAGCACATACTTCTCTCAGCGCCATCTATTGTTTGAAATTCTAACTAAAATCAAGAATCATTGTAAAACATCTCCTAACATCATACATAACTCTCCTGCAAGAATTTTTTAAATATCTGCCATCGTTTGGAAGTTATTGAATTTTAAAATCCATTAGTCATTTTTGGGACACCCGGTATATTTGTTTTACTTGAAGAAAATCAGAGTATTGGATTTTGCAACTATACATAACATATGTGCGCATAATATTTAACATTTAGTTAAATCGATCTTTTAAAATTTAAAGTTAGAAAAAACATTATATTAAAATAGTTCTGAGTTACGTAAAAAAATATTCTTATTTTCGTGAATCTTTCCCTCCCAAAGAAACTCTTGAACATCATAAATCATACGATTTTAGAAAAGTTTTAGTTTGAAGATTTTTCAACATACATAAATAATGGTTTCTTAAAATAATTAGCAAACTTTCAGCTAACGAGAAAGAATTTAAAAGAAATAATAAATTCTTTGGATATCAAGTAACATGCAAATTCTTTCATTAAAATTAGCGAAAAACTGTTCCATTCTCATATATTTGCGTTAATAAATTTGTTTAAGTGTGGCAGTAGAAGTTTTTAAAGTTAGTTTTAATCTAATTATTTTAAATGTCTCTCCATAATTATTCCCTTTAAAATGATGTTACATGACTATGAAAATTGTAATTAATGTTTGTAGATGTGTAGTAACATAACGTCATACCATCACTTTTAATACATGTGATGGTTAGCCCCCTGTATTCACGAAAACTAATCTTCGCCTTATTTAATCATAGAAAAAAGATTGAACGGAATTTAAATACCGGTATTTTCAAATATATTTTTTTCTCTTTTTAATAGCGTTATGTAATTTAGAGAGAAAATAAAGATAAGAAAAGTTCTACTAAAAGTATTAGATCGTTCTAACACTCAGAGTTCACCTAAAAGTTAATTTTACATTAATTTACGCGCACAATTTTAACAAAGATAAATTTTGGAATTTTAATAATATTTTGTTTTATTTTTTTATAAAAATTTTTAGAACGCGAGATTCGTTAAATAGTAAAGGAGAAGACGCATATTGATCTACAAGTTTGCAATCTTTCTGCGATTGGAATATTCCCAATTGTGAATCGAGTACACATTTTGCTTTGTTTAATCGTATAACGCTCAATGATTAAATAAAGCCAAATTTTCTATATAATAGTGCTGGTAATAAAATGATCGATCCTCCTCCAAATACTACGCCACTGAATACGTGTATAGTGGTCGTTGCATTTATGCAAATGAAAATCAATGGTGTTAAGCAATGTGGTTCAACTGCGGTCCGTTTTAATGAAGTATACACATAAAAAATCTTTAGGCTTCATTAATTTCAGAAATTATGCGATTAAACAAGGCGAAAATTTCTGTAAGAAAATATTGTTTCTACAATGATTACCAGTTTGCCCAAATTTTTTATTCAGTAATTCCGAATTCACACCAGAAATTAAAATAGTAATTTTTGATTTTATAAAGACAGAAATCTATGATAATTTTGTATATGAACCGGGAGTTTCTGATTATGAAATGACTCCAATCTGGCAACCCTGGTTGGACGTCACTGGCATAGAAAGTCTCTTTGTAGCCCATTTCTTATACTGTTTTTTTTATTAAAATTTTCCTTTTCTTTACTTACATTAATTAAAATTTCTAACAAATGAACATTTGTGTTATTTGCCTAGAAGCCAAGTATTGTGGATTTTTATTACCATTATTTCCAAATTTTTTATTCAGTAATTCCTAATTCACTCCAGAAATTAAAATAGTAATTTTCGATTAAATAAAGAAAAAATTCTATGATAATTTTGTATATGAACCGGGAATTCCTGATTATGAAATGACTCCAATCTGGCAACCCTGGTTAGACCTCACTAGCATAGAAAGTCTCTTTGTAGCTCATTTCTAATACTGTTTTTTTATTAAAAATTTCTTTTTCTTTACTTACATTAATTAGAATTTCTAGCAAATGAACATTTGTGTTATTTGCCTAGAAGCCAAGTATTGTGGATTTTTATTACCATTATTTCCGAATAGATATTTTTACCCTAGTTAATAACTGATATCTCCGAATAATTAAAGCTATGTTTATTCTTCGAAAATAGGGGTATCCTTTATCCTTAGTCTTAGTGCATATGTATTCAAGATATTCATGGAATAAACAAATATTTTAATTCAAATATAAATTTAAGTAATTAAAAATAGATCGAGAAGCAAATTTTAACGATCTTTTAAAACTTAAACGTTTCTAAAGCAATGTGAGATTTTTGTATATATAACTTTGAGCACAAAAGGAACATTTTATTTACCTCAAAATAGGCAAATTAGCCGCAGTTAAAAAAACCCGGTTTATAAAGAGAAATTGTATTTAACACATTCACGACGGGAAAGAGAATTCTCGTTTTCATTTAAAAACATCATTGACTAAGGGCGTGTCTTCTACCTTACAGAAAATGCATTTATATCATGTTGTCCATATTCTTTTTAAAAAATTGTAAGACATTTTATATTAAGAATTCGAACCCGGGTCCGGACATTTTTCGCCCAGTTGGAAATTTACATCTAATATGATTTGTTTACCAATTAGAATAATTGTGTTGAAATAAATCTAGTATTCTGAACGTACCTGTCGGGTCCATTGGACGTATCTGGTAGGCGGAGAGTTAAACAGGGATTCTACAGGTCAGGGAATTTCGCTGCCTCTAGGTCAGATAAACACCAATATTTTATTAGAGAAAAACTCGCCTTTCTCAGTCGCACGATTATATGTAGTTTTTTTCTGATTGAAAGTACTGGTATTTCAGATGAAAGTGCAGGAACCCTTTACCTCATAAACATTTCGACTGGGGCGTTCCCTACACATATTTTATTCGACTGACACCAATTCTTTAAAAAAACTTTCCTTCGAGTACATAATATCAAAAATGTTTTAATTAAATAAAGCACATTTTATTTGCCTTTATTACTGGTGCCGAAAACAAATTTTGCAAAGAAAGATGATGTCCAGTCAGACATTACATTCGAGTGCAAAGGGTTAATGTAGCGTTTAAAAGGAAATGTATGATATTGCCTATAGGCGATAAACTTCTGCGTTCATTTACTTAACAAAAAAAAAGGCTTCTCCACATCTGTTTGCATTATTAATGGATATTTATAAGGCTAAGATGTGTTATTATCCCACCCTCCGCGATGCTGAGTATTTGGTGATTTTTATCGCTCTGGCAACCCCGGCGTTTGGCGTCTAGTAACTTATTATGGCAACCCCCTTTTTTACGACGCGAGAGCGTGCTTTTTGCGTGAACATCTCTCGTGCTTGACTCTTGTACCAGGTTGTATCTTTTTTTTTTTTTTTTTCATTTTATTTTGAGGATACGCGACAGAGAATTGTTTTTTAGTTTTTTAAAAGAGATTGGCTTATTGAAATCTAGCATGTGTTGTAATAAATGTAGCGGCAATTTGAAAATTAGAAAAAGAACGCAATTCTCTGACTGTTGCACGTGGGTTTGTCGTAATAGGAGAGTTGTGGATGGTCAGAATAAAAAGTGTAACACTGAAATGTTTTCTAGATATGGTTCCTGGTTTAGTGGTTGTAGTAAATTGACGATTGAGGAGATTTTTTTGCTAACGTTTGAAATTGTTATTGGGACAAAGACAAATCAAATTGTATCGCAGTATAAGTTTAATAGTCATACTATGGCCGATTGGAGGCAGTTTATCAACGAGCAGGTGTTGGAATATATTGAGAGTAAGTCAGATTTTTTTTCATATTTTAAGTTATCGGGAAGATACAACCTGGTATCGGAAATATAACTTATTATAATCCAGAATTTTCATTTTTTAATTTTTTCGGAATTTTTTTATTTAAAGTGTGTATTTCAAGTCGGAAATATAACTTATTATAATCCAGAATTTTACTTTTTAATTTTTTCGGAATTTGTTTATTTAAAGTGTGTATTTCAAGTGTAAAAAAAAACCCAAAAAGGTAAGTAATCTTGAAAATCTAATATTTTTATGTGTATTTTTCCAGAAATATTGGTTTTATTACAGAGAATCTAATGTCATTTTTGTATTTTTTTCGGAAATATTGCTTTTAATTTAGAGGGGAATTAATTTTGGTTACATTTTCTTTAATGTGTTTTTTAGTGATTTGTGTGTATGTTAGGCTTAACGAAAAAAAAATGTAAATTAGACAAATTTACATTGTTTTTGTTAAGCCTAACATGCGCATGTTTTCTTCATTATTTACATTTTTTTTTCGTTAAACCTAACATACGCATATATCGGTACTTGGCGACATTTTCTACTTGGCGAAAAAGGGGTTTTCTCGCCAAAAAAAAATCCAAGATGGCGGAGGGTGGGATAATAACACATCTGTTCCATTTATAATAATGATCAAATTCCTAAACAACACATTTCTATGCAAAGTGACTGATTGCAAAAATACGAAATTAATGTAAAATTTTCAGAATTAATGAAAACACATAGGGGAGACTGTGGTACAATACAACACTTTTGTAAATTTTGACTGTTTACTCTCAAAGTACTGTTTTTTTCTGTTTGAAAAAATCGATGCATATTATCTATATATTATGGTTTAAGTTGCACAAACTGAAAACAAATAATTATGCATACTTTTTAAATTTATTTTTTTAAATACCACGTGACAAAGTTGACTTTTGTACCCCAAGCCGGAGTACAATGGTCCACAGCAAGGATCTATGGACCACAAAAAAAAAATACATTTATGCAATGCATTGTTTAATATCCCAAAACACAGAATGTATTGGGTAGTTCGGAAAGTCTCTCCGTTTGGGAAAATCAGTACGCACCGGAAAAATCTGCCCGGTAATTATTAGACATTAGATATCGGGAACAATGTCTAATAATTAAATGATACGATTTTCCGGTGCAAATTGGTTTTCCCAAACAGACACGACTTACCGAACGACTCAATATTATATTTGTTTATTCATGGCCTCAGTTTGTGCAAATAGCGTAAGTTGAATGACTATCAAAGTTACCAAACACTAAAAGAATTTTGTTTCTGGTCTGTTTTCTTGTGAAGCAGTAGGTTTCGGCAGATTCATTGCAATTTCTAGAACATTTACAAAAGATTTATGAACATTATCGAGAAAAATGAGCACATTTTGATTAGGTTTTCACCGCAAGATTATTACAAATAATCTTTTTTTTTTACCCTGTTACCAAATCAGCCACAAAAAAAAAGAAACGTTATATTTTTTGTGAAAAATATGATCAAAATATAAATACCAAATTTTATTTTGTTATCAAACTTAGCATTACGCTGTGAATTAATTGTCCATTAACTTTGGCTTCAAAATGCCTATTGAACAGTATGATTTGCGTCTGTTGACCCGGCATTATTAGAGAAAAGGCTTAACGATACTGAAAGACATCGATGACATTGATGAAGGTGCTGGTAACGGCGACAAACTTAGCCAGCAAATCCGGAATCTGGCAGAACAGTGGCAGAAAATCGTGGACTATGATGGTCCAGTGTTGCCAGTGCGCTACTTTTTTTTAATTCGGATTTCTTGATTGGCACCACTTTTTTGAAACGGTAAAATTCACTTTGTTTTTGCCTCTATTAATATGTCATTAAATAAGGCACATTTTGCCATTTCAAAAAAGTGCTGCCAATCAAGAATCTGATTTAAAAAAAAGTAGCCTATCTGGCAACACTGTGATGGTCTCTACTTTAAAGAATACCCCTTGCTGCTTTTGTTGTTAATTTACACCTGACAACGCAACTTTCACAAATTTCCCAGAACTTTTTGCTCAACCTAGTAGTATAAACAGACAGTCATTCGACCTTTCTCATACATAATTTTTGCTTTTTTTTGCCTTGAAACATGTGGTGGAACCTCCAATTTTATCATCATTCTCTGTAACAGAAACCGACACTGGTTATAAATTATTTTTAGCTCTGACTAAAGCAGCTTTTTAAAAATTCTTGTCCTTCTGTTTTGCTTGTTCAATAATATTTTCCAATGCTGTATCACTCAGAATTGTTAATGCACTTTTCTTTTCTTTAACTGTTGGCATGCGCAAAAAAGCTTTTAATAAGGAATGCAATTCTAAATGTGACATGATTTTTATCTGATGATTTTTCAACTACTGATAGTTGATCAGTCATATATACTGACTGAAATTCGGCGTGTGTCAGAAACATTTTCAGTTTTCGACATGTGTAAAAGACAGTCTCATTGGATTCTCAAATGGCTGTTTCTCTTGCCTTTCCTTGACTTGTTTGTTCTCATGGCTAAAATAAATAGTCTTGTGGTAAAATATTGATTTTACATGCATAACTTGCTATGCAGCTCTGTCAATTATAAAAGGACATGTTGAAGCAAAGAGCATATTTTAAAATCTATATAAATATAATTTTAACCCCTTAAAAGTTTCATTTTTTTGACAGAAAAAATAAAAAATTGGTTCGTAACACCAATTTATCAGTACTAAAATATTTGCCTTGTATAATAGAAAAATATTCGTCAATAAATAATGCAAAAAATACAGTTATAAATTAGTGGTGTTCAAAAACTTTTCGTAACAAAGCAATTAAACGCTTCATGTCCGACCGGCATTCGGGCAAAAAAGTGAAGGGGTTAAAGACGATACTACTGAAACTACCGTAATTTCGGGCGTATAATCCGCGGATTAAACTATTATTTTCCGACCCAGAATTTTTTAAAAATAAAATGTAACTTTTTAGATCACGGTAAATATTTGGCTTCAATTACTAAATAAAATTTCTGGGTCCAATTAGATTTGTTTGATCCGCTAATTATACGCCGGAAATTACGGTAAATGAAAAAAATGTCGGAAAATACTTTCTGAACAATATTAGAAACACTATAACATTTCTTTTAATGTTAGGATATACGTGTACACAGTAGCGGTTACTCAGAGGGTTAACCCTCTCGCTGCGTAAGCAATTCTTCGCGATGAGCGTCTTTTAGAGAATTTTTAACCTTTTATCACCGGTTCTTTAAAGCAGAAATTTTTGACTATCGTAATCGGGGAAAATATCCTGATTAAATCAGACAACGTTTTCGCTAAAAAATAACTGGTGGGAATAACCAAATAGTATTAATTAGACGGAAAAATGCATGCCCGAGAACATCTCGGGTTGCGCAGTGAGAGGGTTAACTCTCACTCTGCTGCAATTATTTTAATATACTAAATTTTTCCTTGATTAATCGTAGAACTTTCCACGAATTAATAATCTCAAATTTAATCTAAAGGAATTTCTGTTAGGAAAGTGATTGTGAAACCTTTAGCCAGCCACTGCGTGTGCAGATTTCAGGTATATTCTTCTTTTAGACGATTATTAAACTGCAAAGAATTTTCTTCTGAAGAAACAATTCTTTTCAAAAATTCTTTTTATTGAATTTCATTTCTCTCAACTTTCTTTTCTAACCTCTGTTTCAATGGAAACAAATAGTTGACTATGCAAGATTTCAATTGAAAATAATTAGGCTAATAAATACTACCTAATTACAGTATTAACTATTACTATTCATCATAAAAAACATTAATATATTTTTAACACATTCATATGGGTGCAAGGGCTTGTGTACTTCGAGTACCTATATTTCTTAATAATAATCTACGCCTTATTTTATGACAGATATCGATGAACAGATAAAGTGAAGTTTACTATACAGAAATATATTTAAAATCAGTATTACTTCATACCTATCTGTTAGTATAATTCAATGATAATCGTAATTATTTATTTCAAGTATAATGATAAATAATTGAAGATAGATAGACGGTTGTATACTTTAAAGATGGTTTGAAAGGTTTTACATTCAAGGTTTGATATTCGTACTGTCAGTGTATATATATATATATAAATCAATGCACCTGCCTTTATTCGCAGAACGTTTACGATAAAATAACACTAAAGGTGGCAATTGGGTCGGAATATTATTATCTTCTATGAGAATATGAATGAAATTTTTGAAATAAGGTTGTTTAAAAATTAAAAATTGTACCAGCTTTGTGTCTTTAATATGCAACACTCAGTTTTGTGACAATATTTGAGTTCCATAGAACAAGGCAGCCCAGAAGCAAAAAAATCACATTTTTTTATTAAATCTTCTTAGATTTATAGAAGAACTGCAATATGAATTCAATATGAATTATTATTGTTTATCATAAAAAAACATTAATATATTTTTAACACATTCACATGGGTGCCAGGGCTTGTGCACTTCGAGTACCTATATTTCCTAATATTAATATACGCCTTATTTTATGACAGATATCTGTGAACTGATAAAGTGAAGTTTACTATACAGAAATATATTTAAAATCAGTATTACTTCAGACCTATCTGTTAGTATTAACCCTTTATCTACTGACGGTACTTATAAGTATCACTCACTTTAAACTTTCATCCGGATGCATGGCAGCAGTAGTTCAAGGTTTGTTATTTTAGCGAGGAAGGAGGCTATCTTTCACACAGACGCTGGGTTTTGTGCCGACATTTTGTACAGATTGTCACGCTCGTCTTTTTATTGCTACAAACACAGTAAAGGATATAAGATAAGTGTTGGATTTTTTTTTATGTGTTCATTATGATCTTAGAATACAGTTTGACTAGCTATTTTAGGTGAACGGTGTATGTATTTGATTTAACAGTTGAATTACTCCGTGGTACTTATAAGTACAGTCAGTACACTGGGTGTTGGAGAAAAACTTCTTGTTTACTTTTCGTCTGTGTAGTTATCCATCGTTTTCACCTGCTTTAAAATTTAATTACTAAAATGTAGTGTAGTAATGATTTCCCTAGCATTTCTTTTCTGTTTTATTGTTATTTTTTATAGGAAATGGAAAAAGTTGTGGCACCAGCTCTTTTTTGCATTGCTAGAAATGGCATATGTAAATTCATATATTGCATATGTGGAGATGCGAGAGAACATGTTGTCCCTGGAATATAGACGTCGCATAACTAAAAGATTGCTAACAAGATTGAGGGCTAAAAAAAAAAAATAGTTTTTTAACCCTTTCAGGGGCGAAACATTTTCAATTTTAAAGCGTTGAAACAAATGATTGGCACCGGAATTTGCCAAAAGATATATTTATAAATATGAAAAAGCTTATATTTCACATAGTTATTCAATATAAAATATTTTCTGGTGTCATTTGAAATACCTTGTGGGTTTTCTGTTACGATATTTTAATCATAGTGTACTGACGGTACTTTAAAGTACCACTTTAATTAATTACCTCTAAATAACTAAATTTCTCACGGGTGAATATTTTTTTTATATTTATCCTTTAATTTTCTTTGTAGTAACTGAAAAACAAATTACATGAAAAAAATTGCAGTAGATCATAATGCAGTAGATAAAGGGTTAATCAATGATAATAGTAATTATTATAATTAGTTGAAGATAGATAGACGGATGTATGCTTAACCCTAGATCTACCGGGAATTTTATTCAAGTTTTAATAAAACGTTCTACACCAGAATTTTTATTTAAAACTATTTAACTTATTTATTTACCTTATTTTTGTCTGGTTTATATACTTAGTTTATTTTAAAGAAATTTCTGGTTTGTATGAATATTTTGTATGTACCTGTCGGGTCCAATGGACCCGTCTGGTAGACGGAGGGTTAAAAGATGGTTTGAAAGGTTTTACAAGCAAGGTTTGATATTCGTACTGTCAGTGTATATAGATATATATATATATAATCAATGCACCTGCCTTTATTCGCAGAACGTTTACGATAAAATCACACTAAAAGTGGCAATTGTCTTGGAATATTATTCTCTTCTATGAGAATATGAATGCAATTTTTGAAATCAGGTTGTTTACAAATTAAAAATTGTACCAACTTTGTTTCTTTAAATTGTAACACTCAGTTTTGTCACCATATTTGAGTTCCGTAGAACAAGGCAGCCCAGTAGAAAAAAAAATCACATATTTTTATTAAACCTTCTTAGATTTACAGAAGAAAATTTATTATTGTTAAGTCCACAAATTAAAAGTTAAATTAAGCTCTTAACTCTTTCAGGGGCAAAGGCAAAGTACTACTGTTGTCAAAATGACTCGTTCACACCAGGATTTAGAAACACATTTTCTTTGAAAATACGTAAAAAGTTTTGAAAATAAGTACGTGAACTCTTTCTTCACGAGCAATATAAATGCAAAGTCCTATTTCAAAAATCTGGTGTCGATGTCGCATTTTTGAAATAAAATTAAGTGGGATATATTGTATCCCACCGCCCCTCAAGGGGTTAGCAAACACACCCAGAACCACACCAGTAAATTTTAAAGGAAATATATGAATAATAATAAAAAAAGTGCTTAATTTCCGATTTTTTTTACCGAAATATTCACATTAGCTTTTACGATGCTGTTCGTTTTTTCCTTATATGTGATTAAACGATACCAGAATATTGTCCCTTTACACATTCGAAAATTAAAAATTTCGCTCTCTCTCCATAAATGTGAAGTGTGAACTTACACGCCAATGTTTTTGATAATACTAGTTCTCTTTAAGTTAAAAATTGATGTAGGTAATACTTAATGATTTTTACATGAAATTTTTAATAATTTTCAAAATTAAAATTATAATTTTATACAAGAAAAAGATTAACATAGCTGTCCACTCTTCTTCTTTTTTGTATGACAAACGTTTAATAAACAATTTTGCCTTATTTAATCGGCAGATTATGGCAATTTAGAAAGTAAAATTTACTATAAAATTTTTGTGGTACAAAAAAGCGTAAGATATTGGCAGCTATGGACTAGAATACGAGGGGGTATCGTAAAGTTTCAATTAAAAGCGAATATTTTTTAATGCTACCTCGCACCACTTTTTCAAAACAAAAGTCGTTTACATACGGTTTGAGAACACTTGCAAAAGAAATATACTACGAAAAGCATTTTTTTTTTTTAAATAGCGGTGCGAATAGAATATAAAAATTGTCGCCTGTAATTGAAACTTTACGATACCCCATCGTATGTTTGTATCCATTCAAAGTATATAACTAAAATCGAAATTTTTAAATCTGATGATTGTTTTGGAAGATATAAATTATTATCAAGATATTTTTGAAGATATATTTTATAATAAAAGAAATATTGAAAAGAAAATTAAAATTTTTTTCAAAATTTTTTCAACTAACTGTAATAATATATAGAATTATATATTCATCTCATATTTTTAATTATTTGTGCTGTATTAGTCTGTAAATTATAAAATAATATTTCAAAGCAATGAACGTATTTTTGATAAATATAGGAGTAGCATTTGAAGGATTATATAACGGAAACTAAAAGAACAAAGCCGAAAAAATTAAAGGCACAATTTAAGAAATACTAGATTCTATGATTTCTTTTATAGAGCCTGGGGCTGTACGTGTAAAGATTTCAGATTGTTCTTCTAAAAAGCTCTTTTTGAAGTGCATTGATTTCTCTTTTCTAGAATTTACAGACTGAATGATAGATTAACTTCAATGAACTTTTTTACCTCTTTTTTTCCTTTTTTGTAAGATTTTCATAGGAAAAAATGCAAGGAGTAAGCTTTCAAATGAAAACAAACATTAATTAGGCTCTAAAAGGCAATGTAAATATTTTATATAGTAAGAACGTTCCTTGTAACATAATTTTTTATATAGGGACTCATAACCATAGTAGACCAAGTCCAGTTTGAAAACAAATTGAGATGGTCCATTTAGAAGGTGTACAAAATCTGTTTTACACACTCCCACGGTAAACAAACAGTGTAAACTGATGACATGCATGATACAGTATGTGAAAACAAATTTGGTTCATTATAGGAGTGGTTAAAACAGATTTTATGTGCCTTCTAAATAGACTATCTCTTTTCTTTCAAAATGGACTTGGTTATGAATGGTTATGAACCCCTCATATCGTCGGTACCATGTTAAACTATCCAATGTGAAAAACAGTCAGCTACTTTTTTAAAATTCAGATTTCTTGATTGACACCACTTCTATGAAATGGCTAAATTCCCCTTGTTTTCGACTAAATTAATATGCCATTAAAAAGGGTTAAATGAGGCGAATTTTACTATTTCAAAAAGTGGTGCCAATCAAGAAATCTGAATTTAAAACAAGTGGCCCATTGTTTTCACATTAGATAGTTTGACATGTACCAACGATATATGAGTAACACATTCACATAGGTGAGACGGATTACCGATTTTGAATGCCAAATAGAAATGTTCGACTTTTTTAAACGCAGAAATCTGCGATAAAATAAAGAAAAGGTTTGGAAATATTGGCTTTGCGTATGGGGTTAAATGCAAACATCCTATCACCTTTACAAAAAAGAATGTTTCTTGTTATTTAAAACAGACATTCGTCGTTTTTAAATATAGTTATCAATACTTCCAGAAAAGTTTTTAGAATTTACCTGTCCTCCCCGCTCCGACCACAGTTCCCAGTTTGGTACTTTTTTGTAAATTCTGAATTTCCGAATTTAAACCGGAAATTCCTAAATAATCATTTTTACTTTAAATAATCAAGAATGGTCTCTCATTACAGAAAGAAAAAAAAACTACATGGCTGCCAACTTGTACGGATTTTTCTTACCACTAAAATTTTATAGAGATTTTCGACTTATTTAAACGCTAAAATTGCTGGAATTTCGGTGATTTAGTTAGATAATATTTTCTATTAAATTTTAGTGGTATGAGAAATCCGTACAAGTTGGCAGCTATGAAACTACTTAGAATTTCTGTTATGAGATCGGAATTTTTGAATACAAAAATTCCAAGCTGGCATCTTTGCTTCCGACGCTACACGTAAGGAAGGAAATAATCCATAATCGTTGGCAGCTATGCATTTTCGAGCACTTGTTTTCATTTCTTTTAACCCGGGAGAACTCGCTAGTGAGAATGCCCAATTGCTTTTCTTTTACTTTACATTCATATAATACCAACTTTTTTTGGTTGGCTTAGTACTTTTATTCACAAAATAGGTAAAATAATTGAAAAACATTTTGAAATTTTAATTAAAATGAAAAATGATTTAAAATAGAGTCTTAAAAAAGTACGACGATAAAATATATCCCACCGCCCCTTAACTCCTTGAGGGGCGGTGGGATATATTTTATCCCGCCTACGATTAATCATGATTTGCACCAGAAAAATTTTAGAAAATTTTAGTTTTCTGACTTCAGTGGAGAAAAGTCATAAAATTTCTTTTCCTTATTTTGAAATAATTTTTTTGTAAATTTCTGGTGGGAGTTAGACATTACACGATCGTAATTGCTTGCCCTTCAAGGGGTTAATCTTCATTTGGTACATCACGAAATCAGTCCGGAGGCCTTGAGTATTGAGACGGTAATGCCAGTGGGCTACTTTTTAAAAATTCAGATTGCTTGATTCCCACCACTTTTTTTAAAAGCGTATAATTTGCCTTATTCTCGGATTGTTAAATCTTTAATTAAATAAATGACTATTTCTACTTCAAAAAAGTAATGGAAAAAAAACAAACTTAATTTTTAAAAAGTAACCCACTGAAAAAGTCCTCAGCGGTTGGAGGGTTAACCATAGCTGCCAACGTTTACGATTTTTTGCTACCACTAAAATTTAACAGATATTTTAATCTTCTTTAATCGTGAGATTTCGAGGATTAAATAAGATAACAATTACTATAAAATTTGGTGGTAAGAAGAAAGCGTAAATGTTGGGAGCCATGGTTAAGGAGCATTTATTTATGATACTTAAGAAAAAAAGATTTTGTAGAACATTATTTTTATATTTTGAAAAAAAAATTATTTCCTTGTTCGGGTATAACATGGATGTCACATCAGCTACCGAACTCTGCGTACAAAGCCTACGATCTGACATAAAAATGGTTGTTGTCTTAGGTGGGTTTATTCAGTGTTTGTATGGTCACTGGAAATCAATATTTTTTAATGATTTCTTCAACTCTTTATAAAACTTTAAAAAAAAACAAGGAAAACTTTTATATTTTGCTGGTATTAAAACTCAAGGGAACGTTCAAACACTAAAAAAAAATCCGCATGACAGCCTCCATTTTTATGTCAGCGCGTAGGTCTAGTATTCAGAGGAATGGAGTTATGAATAAAGAGGAGGAGACATATAGTGCATTGTCTACCAGATGAGATTGAAGTAACTGAGGAGGTAGTCACAAGATGGCGGCCGATTTTTTACATTAGATTCTGATACACATATTTTCTGATAGCTGTCGAAGGAAACATCCACCAGGAAATTTGGAATAGAAAACATTGCCCTATTTTAGCGGCTTTTTCATGAAAAATTTCTCTAATAACCATGGTTAAATTTTCTACTTGTTTGTACTGGTAGCAGTTTGCCCAGGTATTATAACTGTTTTTTATGACACTGCTAGGAGGCAGTCTAGATTGTCACAATATGGCGGAAACGCAGGGCCTGACTACCACCGAAGTAAATTCCACCAGTAACAATTGATATCTGTTTTTGTCATTATTTATGGCTGAAATTTTGCATTAATAAGGCGTTTGAATAAGTAGAAAATTTCTATTTAAATTTACTGGAGGAAATTTTCACCGGCGGCAACCAACCTTGGCGAAAGCTTCAATATTTTAAGGATATGTCAGTTCCTCGTTATTAATAGTTCCATGTTCAGAGGGTGGTGCACCCATAGAACTATTAATAAAGAAGAACTGGCATATCCTTAAAATAGTGAAACTTCAACTGTAACCGTTATCGCAGACGTTGCTTATCGCCGATGGAAAATTCCACCAGTAGCTTTATATAGAAATCTTCAACTTATTTAAACGCCTTGTTATAACAAAATTTCTGTCATAAATAATGGTAGAAACAGATTTTCATTTTTACTGGTAGGAGTTTACTTTGGTAGTAGTTAGGTCTTGCGTTTCCGGGAAACAAACCAGGGAAACAAACTGACAGTTTTACAAGATATACTGACACCAGTTAAAACAAATAGAAAATTTTACGACATTTTTGAGAAAAATTTCCATGAAAAAGACGCTTAGATAAGACGACATTTTCTATTCAATTTTAATGGTGGGACGTTTGTCCGGGTGGTAATCAGAAACTGAAGATCCGATTTTAAAAAAAGCAGCCGCCATCTTGTGACAACCTCCTCAGTTACTTCACTCGCAACTGGTAGACAGTACACTATATGTCTCCTCCTCTTTATTCATAATTCCATTGGTGCACCTGCATCACGTGAAGATTCTCGCTTTTATATATAACAAGTTGGAAATTGCTCGTCAAACGTGGAAAATGAGGTGCGTTCGTACTATAACTAGTTTAATAATTATTTTTTGCACCCCATATTGTACTGAATGTATATTTTTTTGCGCTTCATAAGTGCATAGTCTGTAACATCATTAAAATGCACTTACAATAATTTTTCCCCCATTCCCCGTAATGTAACGGAAAACTTTTCACTGTCCCTGTAATTAAACTATACATTCGATTTTCATAAAATTTGAAATGGCTCGACAAAATTTTGCAGCAATTATATATTTAAAATTTCAGACCATTCGGAAGGCTGTAAAATCATTAAAATGCATTTGCAATAATTTTTTCCCATTGGCCATAATGTAACGGAAAACTTTTGGGTGTCCCTGTAATTAAACTATACATCCGATTTTCATAAAATTGAAAATGGCTCGACAAAAATTTGCAGCAATTATATATTAAAAATTTCAGATCATTCGGTCGGGTAGTTTTTGCTCTGTTATATGCGGACGGACGGACGGACAGACAGACGGACGGACAGACGGACAGACAGACGGACTGAACGACGACTATAGGTGCTACGTATTTATATAATTACGAACGCACCTGAAAATGATGTTTCAGAAATTAGTTCTGCTGTTTTAAGAAAGATAAATGTTGGTTAAATATAAAAATACTGAATTAAAAAAAAAAATGAGTGCTTGAACGCTTTAAATTCTAAACTGACTTATTGAACGGGGTGATATAACGATAATTTGGTATTGAAGGGGACATTAATGTCACATCCGCAACAGAAAAGAAATATTGTGTTTAAGTACAAAGTTGATAATTTAGCAAATCGAATCTGCTAAATTATCGTTGTTAAACATTGGGTAAACATAAAAATATTTTATTTAAAATTTTGGGCTCTAAATCCTTTAAGTACAGTCGTGGAAAAAAAAAAGTAAACACCCCTACTAACTCTTCAACAAATTGTCGTAGACGGAAGTTACTGGTACCGAACGATTTGAAATAAAGTCTGCTTTTAAATGACGTATATAAAATTTGTTTATCATGGTCATCTACATATTAAAACGAACCCAAACCTCATTTCTTTCAATGGCAATACCCAATTTTAACAAAATATTTCAAATCTTCGGTTCAAAATATGCCTAGACACCAATTTTCAAGTCATTTGAATGATAAGTTTTTGAATTATAAACATTCAAAATTTAGTGCTTCTAATGTTAAATTACATTTTCATATTTTTATTTATATCTTCTGAAATTATGCTCCTAATGTGCTAATTTTTTGTTTAGAAATAAAACTAATGTGCCCAAACATAAATACGCTGAATTTGCAATTTTTATAATTTTATGATATGAATTATGAATTATGAAATTAATATTCGAAAAAATTATGAATTGCAACCTACAATTTTTTTGATGGATTTAGATTTATTAAGTCCTACTTTATGGAAATCCCAAATTTCACATTTTTCTTCCAAGTAGTTTTCAAATTATGCTTAAAAAACGGCAAAATGATGGTTTAACCCTCTGTCTACCAGAAGGGTCCAATGGACCCGACATGTATATTCAAAATATCTATTCAAACCAGAAAATTTCTTCAAAACAAACTAAATGTATAAATCAGACAATAATAAGTTAAATAAACAAATTAAATAGTTTTAAGTAAAAATTCTGATGTAGAATGTTTTTATAAAACTTGAGTAAAATTTCCGGTAGTTCTAGGGTTAAGGGGACGTCTATGATTGAAGTGAGTAGATATTTTGAAATTTCTTCTGCTGCCTTGATATCTAACAGACCTTATTGACTGCTTAAGGTGCCTTGATCAAGAAGGCGACTCTCTCGGTTAGCAATCGAGAACCCGACTTCAGTTTGGATACAGCCCTTACAATACGCTCGTTTTAAAATAATTAATTTCTCGGAAACTTATGGTACGAATTGCATAAAAAATTGTTTTTATGCTATTTGAAGGGTGTAGAGTTCATTTATGCTGTCCGAATTGGGTATTGCCATTGAAAAAATGAAGTTATGGTTTGTTTTAATATGTAGATGGCGCCCTAAGCAAATTTTATATACATCATTTAAAAGTAGACTTTATTTAAAATCGTTCGGTACCAGTAACTTTCTTCTACGATAATTTGTTGCGGAGTTAGTAGGGGGTGTTTACTTTTTTTTTCCACGACTGTACAATGCTAATTTATGTATAAAAGTGTTAGACATTTTCACACCCGTACTCATAGATTGAGCAGTATGTCTCTAAAACTTGTATATCTGGTATTTTAATTCTCCATTGGTAATGTGCTACAACAACTTTTACACATCGCTTTACACACAGTATTTTTTACCTTATTAAATAAGAGAAATTATGAAATTTTAAAAAGTTGAATATATCTTTATTTAACCCCTTATTTCTCGCTCCCGTCAATATCATGGGCTGAGGTGTCGTTCGTTATTTCTCGTGCCCGTCATCTTTCCGGGTTGGAGATTTATTGCTGGTAAAAACTTCTGAAACCAGAAAATTTCAACTAGCATTTCCATGTGAAGTCTTTAAATATTAGCGTTCGGCTTTTGCTTCTGACGCTGATTGTGATGTTGGACTTTGTATTGCATGTTTCGAAATATATCACACTCAAAAAAATTATTAATCATCAAAATTTAATGCATGTTATATTATTTCAAATATTATTTGTAAAAAATTGTTTGATGATGATAAATAAAGTTCTAAGATGTGAAAAATAAAGGTCTTATTCGCATTAATTTGTATGGTGTAAAACAAACACTAAAACACAGAATTCTCGCATGATGGCTTTTCCACAAATGTGAATTTGCTCTATAACATATTTTTTTTTTCGCCTTAAAAAAAAAATAAAAAAAAATATATATATATATATATATATATATATATATATATATATGCATATTTTATATAGAAACCTTATAATTATTCAATTCTGTAATAAAAATATGTACTTTTTGAAGGTTTTTCCAAATATTAAGCGACCGTTAAGGGGTTAAGTGGTATCTCCGCAGCCCGAAAGCTGCATGCCACTTCAGTAGTCTATAATGCACATTTTTCAAAGTTAGGATTTTTCTATTATTCCCATAAAGAATTATATCAATGAGAAAAATTTGGCAAAGAATAAGTAATCAGAATATGGAAATATTCGTAAATAATTTTATTTTAAAATCAATATAAAATAAGAAAGTATATAACATAATATTTAAAGTAACATTTCAATTTCAAGACTTTTAAGCAGAAAATAAATAAATAGAAAACAAATAAATATAGAGAAAGAAAAGAAATTCAATAAGATACTTTAGATTAAACAGTCGAAATTCAGAAAAGTTAAATTCTGCCCAAACTATTTCGAGTTTTACAGAAGTGACTACTCGTTATCAACGCTTTGTAGTATGTTAATGTTGCAATTCCTTTTTTTTTTTTCATTTGAAAGGAAAGTAGAATAATTTTCCATGTTTCATGGAACTCGCATTGAAACTTGATTTATAATCTTTTCTTTCATTCAACCGTTCTCGATTTTCTAGCTCAAAATATCCTTTTTGTAATCTTTTATTCAGATGAAGAACAGTGAAGTTCCTAAAAAAGAATTTTCTATTCGGTTTATTCCTATAACATAAAACTTTTAAAAGTACTTTTTTAATAGAAATATAATTTGCTTGAAGAATATCATTAATGTTACACATTATAAAGATAGAGCAGTCAAGTCTCCGAATTTTTGCATATCGATCGTTTGCTATAGGAGTTTTTTTTTCCGTATTTATTCGAAGAATTGTGAGATTAACCCTTAAATGCCGGGTGTTGCTTTTCGGCAACATACCCAATTTAGGCTTATAAATACAATTAGAATAATATTGAAGCTATAAGGCCTAATGTTGCCAATAAAATACATTCTGAAATTATTATTAAATCGATTTTCAACATTTAGATGGCAACACTTGTGCTGTTTAAGAATAAAGATAGATTTATTTTTTCAATTGTTGATACATGTCCTTTTTGTTTTGTTCGGAAGCTTGCGAAATACCCTATTTTGTTCTGCAGTGAGCAAGCGAAGTTTATTTCTGATCATAGTTCTCTAAATTCTTGTGTGTTTAATATTATAGAATTTTACCAAGGAAAATTATTTTTTCAATTAAACACCAGTATTGCCGATCAGTAACAAACAGTTTTTAGCCGTAAACCGTGTTTAAAACAAAATATTTTTTTAAGTATTTTTCCCATAATATATTTGATAAGAGAAAGCCGAAAAACATTTTAAAAACTCATGAATTTAAGGATTAAATAAAGCTAAATTTCCTAAACGAGTATTCTGATATACTAGAATTCGAAATTTTGGTTGTTCTGTAAAGATATTAGTTTCCAGTATTGTCTTCAAT
Source organism: Maratus speciosus (assembly GCA_963932465.1). Classification (NCBI taxonomy): domain Eukaryota; kingdom Metazoa; phylum Arthropoda; class Arachnida; order Araneae; family Salticidae; genus Maratus; species Maratus speciosus. The sequence continues at coordinate 193,867,827 of OZ010796.1, forward strand.
TATTACATTGCAAGTTCGATGAGTACTTTTTTTAGCTTGAAACATCCATTTTACAAAATCAAGTGAAGTTAGAAATTGAGCCGCGCTATTACATAAATCCAGGGCTGCCGCAGGTGACTATCTTCATATTCCAATCGCACCACTATTTAAAAAAAAAATACTTTTTCTAGTATATTTCTCTTGTCAAAGTGTATGTAAAAGATTCTTGTTTTGAAAAAGTGGTGCGAAATACAATTAAAAAATAGAACTTTCATTTGTAAGACACCTAAGAGTTAGTCTTTCGGAAAAATGACTACATAAGTTATAAAAATTATCACAATTTGTTATTAATCACACAATATTAAAATATTATCGCGATGAGATAAGGAAAAGATTACTGAATAGAGATACATATATGTACAGCAATTTTCGTGACAGTTCTCTACAATATTCGCTATAGAAATAGATTACGAATATTATTGTTTGACAACAGTGGTATTAAACATGTGATTGGTGGTACACCATTCATTTCGTCATGACAAAGTTTTAACCACAACCCTAATTTTAGTACATGCACTGTAAACGCATTCGATATCTCATGAGTGTCCATAGCTACGTTTTTAATAATTTTTATTTTAAATAATAGTCACTGCGCTATTTAGTATCTGTGTTAAAATTTGACGAAATTTCTTATTGGAGTTTTAAAAAATCACTGTAGTTGGCTGCTATGAATATTTCTAGTGTAACATGCAGTGATTTTTTTTTCCCTTTTTTAATACAATAAAAACGGAATTTAATTGCATTTTTGCCGTATGAAGGTTCACAAGTGTCCAAAACTTCATCAAAAAACACAAGCTGCTAATTTTCGAACATGCGAATATTTAACCTCTTAACGGTCGCATTACAGTTGAAAAATTCAAATTACTTATTACCAACATTTTTTGAAAAAAAAATATTCACCTTATTTAATGGACAGGTAAAATGGTACCATAATAAAGCTAATTACACTATTTTATAAAACCGGTGGGAATCAAACAATCTGAATATTTTATTCAGATTGAGACAGCCCGTGAATATCACGGGAGCGAGAATTAAGGGATTAAAAGTAAATGATAGAAAACATCACGCACAGCACACAAGTGCTATCGCTACACCACAGCTAGTCTGTGTGACGTCTCTTTCCGTTGCCATCGAAATACTCAAGGCCTGAGGACAAGAGTTGTGACGTCGTCACTAATCGACCGAATTCTCACCGGAAAATTTTGAATAACAATTTTCTGTTATTTTTTTATTGAATATAAATAATCCTATAAAGCAACTCTAACTATTTCAACTTATTGGTGAGAATTTGGAGTCCCCCAATAAAAAATCAGCCAAGCGAGGCAACGCTGTTGCATTCCGCATGTGGCTGAATTTTTATTTAGGGATTCCGAATTCTCACCAGTAAGTTTAAATAATTAGCATTGTTTATAATATGATAGATATTCCACAAATAAAAAAAAAAGAAAATTGCTATTCAAAAATTTCCGTTGTGAATTCCAACACTAGTGTGATGTCGGTCCACTAGTGATGACGTCACAACTAGTGTCCTTCGGCCTTGAGTATTTCGATGGCAACGCTCTTTCCCGTTACAAGTGTGATGTGACTAGGGTCATATAAAATGTGATATATTAATCATCCATCTCTTTTTTACCCTCGATTGATTCTCATTAAATTATTCCACTGAAGAGTCACTGTGACTGTTGTTTTGTAACATACCACCAGATAAAATTACATTTATGTCAGATTGTGATTCTCATATGTCCGTCATTCGGAGACTCCATTGCGGAGTCATTATCGACATTGCATTTTGATTAGTCAACAAATAACGTTACAATGAAGTAAATTTTATTTCTCTGGAGCGAAGACCCTTCTATGAAGTCAACATGGACGCTGCTTTGAGACAAAAAACTGGGATGAATTCATTTTGATTCACGTGTGTATTCGACACGAAACAGTTATCATGGCGAATCAGGTCTCCCACTGGTCCGTTTCTTTGAAAACCAATAGTTTTTAAGAAAATAATTGTGGTAGGTTTCTGCAACAAATTCAAGTAAAATGTCTTTCTACGTAAGTTTCCATGAAATTTATAAAATATATTTTTCTTTGAAAAAAGTGTTGTTTATAAAACGGACAGAGAGGGAGCCCTATGGCGACTATATATTGGAGTCTCCAGATGACGGTCACATGAGTGTCTCACAAGATGACATAAAGATCATTAATTGCACGATCACCACCCCCTAAATACTATGCCAGAACGCTGACACAAAAATGACGGCTGCCGAAGGCAGATTTTTTTCAGCGCGTGTACGCTTCCCTGAATTTTGCTACCAATAATTTTTAAAGGTTGATTCCGTTTTATTTTTCTGAGATTAAGGTGGTCCGGGACACAAAAATCTTCAAATTTTGCAAAAACGTTTCATTTCAAAAACAAATTCTCTGTTTTTTCCTGCTTAAAATGGCATTTAAATCATGTTTCTATCTGAGTTAGAACACAAAATATTAATTTTTTCGTTTTGGTTTGTTTTCAAAATCTAGCCTTCAAGCAATGGCTGTCATGAAAACGACTTCTTGTCAAAATGCGTTTTTCTTCCTGATAGGTTTTTTCACCATTTCTCATATTTAAATTTTTATAATTCGAGAACCGTTAAAGATACAGTGTTCAAACTTGGAACATATATTTTTCAATTATTTTACTTTAATTTTGATTCAGCATATTTGAAAAAAATATTTACTTTTGAAAATATGATTTTTTTTTTTTAAGTTGCACCACTTTTTTTAAAATTTTTCGTTAAATATTTTTAATTTTTTTTATAAATTAATATTTTTGAAAATGCTAATTCAAAATTAAAGCTTATATATTTCTGTTTATTTAAATGAAAAAAAATTGGAATTCTATGAATAATATTTCGAGTTATAACTACGTTAAATCAACCCACTTTTTTAATAAATTTTAAATTTAAATTTTTTAAGCAAAATTATGAGAAGTTGTATCATGTGATTTTGTTTACAAATGATAAGGTTAACCATCACAAAAAATTCAGAATTTTAACTCAATAAATAAAAATTATTTTGAAATGTGTCCCGGACCCCCTTAAATCAGTCAAAGAAATCTTTTCTAAAATACCGGTGTCCAAATTTAGGGGACTGTACGTGCGTTAAAAAAAATCCGCCTACGATATCCATCATTTTTGTGTCAGCGCTCATGCCCGGTATTTAGAGGGCCATCGACTGTCTGTACTCTTAGGGCCATGCCTAATTGCTACACAAGCCGTGTATATAATTTGCTTTTGAGTATACAAGGTAATTAACATTTTGTACTTGTTGCTTAACTTTTGGACACGAATGCCATTTGCACAATTGAAGTACATTTACTTTTATTCTAGCTTTTAACACATTAACTCTTAAATGCATGAATTATTCTTTTAGAATTGTGTTTTTATTCTTATATTAAGGATTACACTCCAGATATTTTAAGATAGATTTTTAATTTAATTTAGAAGCATATTTTTGCACTTTTTAGAGGAATAACCCCTTACGTGCCGAGAAGAACTTACCAGATTCACTCCCCACTGCCACAGTTAGAACTTAGTGGCCTTACAAAATAATAGTGATGTACAAAAAGGGCGGAGCCTTGCCAACTATGGAAAAAAATTCGCTTGTATTTTCACGTCACTAGCACAGTGCGATAGCCTTTTTGAAGGTAGTTCCTTCTACCCCTTCTCCTCTGAAATAGATCAGTCTTTCAAAAACACCTTCAAAGTCTTCTTTCTTTTTTCTTTTTCTTTTTTTTTTTTAATTCCAAAGCCGTGGGCGTGGTTTTACTGGTACAGCGCAGTATAAAGGACAATATTTTGGACTGACGTATATATACGTCAGTGGCACTTAACGCATCGACTATGCGCGACGGATATATACGTCTGTGGCACTTAAGGGGTTAATATTTCTATATAAATACAGTGTTGCCAGACGGGCTACTTTTTTAAAATTCAGATTCTTGATTGGCACCACTTTTTTGAAACGGTAAAATGCGCTTTATTTAATGACATATTAATTAAGGCGAAAACAAAGGTAATTTTACCGTTTAAAAAAAGTGGTGGCAACCAAGAATTCTGAATTTAAAAAAGTAGCCCACTGGCAACACTGTATAAATATACTGGTTGATAAAAACTTAATTTATTTATTGCAAGTTAAGTAAAAAGTGATGCAGGAATCCGTAACTATGCGTTTAAACCCTTCATGGTCGCATTAAATTACTGTTTAACCCTAGAACTACCGGAAATTTTACTCAAGTTTTATAAAAACATTCTACACCAGAATTTTTACTTAAAACTATTTAATTTGTTTATTTAACTTATTATTGTCTGATTTATACATTTAGTTTGTTTTGAAGAAATTTCTGGTTTGAATAAATATTTTGAATGTACACGTCGGGTCCATTGGACCCTTCTGGTAGACAGAGGGTTAAAAATTCAAATTGCTTACTTGCACCAATTTTTTGAAAAAGAAATGTTCACCTTAATTAATGACAGGTAAAAATGATACCATAATAAAGCCAATTACACTATTCTATAAAACTGGTGGGAATGAAACAAATCTGAATAATCTGAATAAAAGGCACAGCCTGTTAATATCACGAGATCGAGAATTAAGGGGTTAAGCGTTAAAGGATAGCGGTACCACATGGAACCAGAAAAGATGCAACTATTTTCTTGTTTGAATACCAGTACTTTTGAACGAAAACATTGCCTTCGTTTGATAAATTATGCTTCGTGATAAAATGAGACAAAAATTGCTATTTTAAAAAACTGGTGTGAAATGCAAGTTTTGCATTTTAAAGAGAAAAATAATTCCAGCTTTAACTGGTTAACCCTTTCCGACGAGGAGTAATTCTGTTTGTAAAATGATGAAATAATGGACAGACACAAGAACTTAAAAACAAATTTATTAGAAAATAAAAACTTGCTTATTTTCCTGCACTTTATAAAAAGGAAAATTTTCTATTTAATATTCTGGGTGCCAATAGTCTTAAAATTAGGTATTTTTTGTGGACACCGCCCGCTAAAGGGTTATTATAGATAAAAAGTTAAATTAATTATAACGTTTTTTTAAATAAATTTAAATTTTGAAAACTTGCGCGTTGCTGCCAACGCTTGCACTTTTTTACACCACACAAATTTAATAGAAAAATTTCCTGTATTTAATCGTCAGATTACTGCAATTAAAAAAGGTAAAATTTGCTAAATAAATTTTTGTAGTTCAAAAAAGCTTAAGAGTTGGCCGCTATGCTTGCGCACCTTCAAACAAATGCAGTAAAATTATGCTTTACGAGAATAAATATTTCATGAATAGAAATCATTTTCTTAGATATTAAAGATGCATTATCCTTTTCACTTATTTGAGATTAACCCTCCGTCTACCAGACGGGTCCATTGGACCCGACAGGTACATACAAAATATTCATTCAAACCAGAAATTTCTTTAAAATAAACTAAGTATATAAACCAGACAAAAATAAGGTAAATAAATAAGTTAAATAGTTTTAAATAAAAATTCTGGTGTAGAACGTTTTATTAAAACTTGAATAAAATTCCCGGTAGATCTAGGGTTAAAATTGAGGATATTTTATGTAACAATACCCTCATGGGCGATAAATATTAGAGTAAAAGCGAAACTTCTAACATTATTTGATAACGTCTATTTTAAGTTCATATTTATCATTGCGTGGAGAATATAATAATGGGAATTAATATTAGTTAGTACAAAAAAGATTAACGCAAAATTTTGTGTGTCCGGTCGTAAATTCATGAAAAGTGTAATACATTTCTGTAGAAGATACTCTAATGAATTTCCTTAAGGTAAGTACGCACCAAGGTGAGTGTCCCACGATTTTTACTGATTAGAAAATTTCTATTTAACCCTCTGTCTACCAGAAGGGTCCAATGGACCCGACATGTACATTCAAAATATTTATTCAAACCAGAAATTTCTTCAAAACAAACTAAATGTATAAATCAGACAATAATAAGTTAAATAAACAAATTAAATAGTTTTAAGTAAAAATTCTGGTGTAGAATGTTTTTATAAAACTTGAGTAAAATTTCCGGTAGTTCTAGGGTTAATATTTATTTCGCAGAGTGAATAATTAGGTCGTTTGATAGCAGAATGCGTAGTATTTTTTCTTCGATTAAATAACTGGAAAAATTCTATTAAGAATTTATGATATATTGTACGCAGCCTGCTTTCCCAAAAGTGTGTTCTAAATATTATTGCATAAAAAATTACTTTCACTTATATCATAATACTTTCAAACATACCTGTTTAACGCATTATGAAATTAACGTTAATATTTATTATTAACAAAGTTATAAATGTGCATAAGACATAGCTGTCAACCTTTAGTATTTTTTCTTTCCAAATATCGTCGGTACTATGAAAAATTATCCAATATGAAAACAACGCTGCCAGTGGGCTACTTTTTTAAAATTCAGATTTCCTGATTGACACCACTTTTCTGAAATGATAATTTCCCCCCTATTTTTGCTTAATTAATAAGTCATTAAATAAGGCGGATTTTATTATTTCAAAAAATTGGTAACAATTAAGAAATCAGGATTTTAAAAAAGTAGGCACTGTCAACACTGTTTTCATATTGGACAGCTGGACATGGTACCGACGATATCTCGAATAGAAATCGTCACATTATTTAATGGAAAATATTCAGCCATTAAATAAGACGTCAATTTTCATTCGAAAAATATGTAAAAAAAAAAAACTTGCAATGTTTGGTCGCTATGTAAATATGTACAGTTGTGGAGTAAAAAAAGTAAACACCCCTACTAACTCCTAAACAAATTATTGTAGAAGAAAGTTACTGATACCGAACGATTGGAAATAAAGTCTACTTTTAAATGATGTATATAAAATTTGCTTCGGGGGCCATCTACATATTAAAACGAACCATAACTTTGTTTTCTTTCAATAGCTGTACACAATTCTGACAGCATAAATGAACTCTACACCCTTCAATTAGTCCCAAAACCAATTTTTATGCAATTCGTACCATAAGTTTCCGAGAAATTAATTATTTTAAAACGAGCGTATTTTAAGAGCTGGATCCAAATTGAAGTTGGGTACTCGATTGTTAACCGAGAGAGCTCCCTTCTTGATCAAGGCACCTTAAGCAGTGATTTAAGCCTGTTACATTACAGGATAGCATAAGAAATTTCAAAATATTTAGTCACTTCTATCATAGATGGTCCCTTAAACCACAATTTTGCCGTTTTTTAAGCATAATTTGAAAACTACTTGGAAGAAAAATGTGAAATTTTGGATTTCCATAAAGTAGGACTTAATAAATCTGAATCCATCAAAAAAATTGTAGGTTGCAATTCTTAATTTTTTTAATATTAATTTCATAATTCATAATTCATATCAGAAAATTATAAAAATTACAAATTCAACGTATATATGCTTGGGTATATTAGTATTATTGCTACACAAAAAAATAAAACATTAGGATCATAATTTCAGAAGTTATAAATAAAAATATGAAAATGAAATTTAACATTAGAATCACTAAATTTTGAATGTTTATAATTCAAAAACTTATCATTCAAATGACTTGAAAATTGGTGTCTAGGCATAGTTTGAACCAAAGATTTGAAATATCTCGTTAAAATTTGGTATTGCCATTAAAAAAAAAATTAAGTTTGGTTTCGTTTTAATATGTAGATGGCCCTCTAAGCAAATTTTATATACGTCATTTAAAAGTAGACTTTATTTCCAATCGTTCGGTATCAGTAACTTTCGTCTACGATAATTTATTGAGGAGTCAGTAGGAGGTGTTTATTTTTTTTCCACGACTGTACAAGCTAATAAATAGTAATTATCACTCAAAGAGGAATGCTAAAACATAAAACACTGAAAGCATATTTTTATTTCCACTTTGTCGGTGTGACTTATAGCAGACAGACATTCGATTTTCAAATATCAGTAGTTTTACATCCGCCTGGAATCGTCTGTAATTTCTATGTCTATATCATAGCTACCAACGTCTTATGCTTTTGTGTACCACACAAATTTAATAGAAAATGTTGTCTTATTTAATCGGTAGATTACGACGATTTAAGAAGGTAAAATTTTCTAATAAATTTTTGTGGTACAAAAAAGCATATGCGTTGACAGATATGCTGTATAAAACGAATATTTATCTGTTCGTAATTAAAGATATTTAACACTAGAAGACCGCTCCCTGAATATTAACCCTAGAAAGACCGAGAATTTACTTAAATTTTGAAAAATATTTCACACCAGAATTTTTAATTTAAATTTTTAACTTATCCATTTAGCTAGTTTTGTTCTTTGTGTCTTTAAACTAGTTTTATAAAAAAAATTTCTGGTTCGTACCGAGATATTTTCATTTGGTAGCAGTCAAAATGACTGCTCGCGGGCTTTCTAGTGTTAAGCCTGAGCAGTAACAGAAAAATGGTGGCTGCCGAAGGTGGATTTATTTTAACGTATGTACGGTCCCTTGTATTTGACACCAGTATTATATAACAGATTTGTTTCACTGGTTTAATCTCAGAAAATTAAAGGGGGGAAAACTTTAAAGAACTTTTTGCGCCAAAATTCAATGGACCGTACACACTCTTGAAAAAAATCCACCTTCAGCAGCCACCCTTTTTGTGTCAGTGCTCAGGCCTGCTATTCAGAGGGCGGTGTCTAAAACTAAAGTGGGCCGCCATTTTGACGGTTACCATATGACTATTTTTTGGTTCAAACCAGAAATTTGATTATGAAATAAGTTTAAAAGATACAAAGAAGAAAAATGATAAATATTAAAGTTAAACTGTTTTAAATCAAAATTCCGGTATGAAATATTTTTATAAAACTTGAGTCAAATTTCCGGTAGTTCTAGTGTTAGTAATTGGGATGTTTTCAACTATTCATTGTTTCAAAATAATAAAAATGATTTTTAATATGCAATTGTAGTACAATTTTCCATTAAAATTTTTTCACTGTATTTTTTAATAGGCTTAAGAGGTTTTTAATAAGAAGAAAAATTATGATTCAAATATTTCCAATAATTAACCCATTAACCACCAAAAACTATTAGATTGAGGTTTTCAAATTTTCAGCAAACCGTCGTTTGACACCACAAATTATGAAAGGTAATTTTCGCATTATTTGATCTTAAGATTTTGCGTCTTTAAGTAAGGCTAAATTTTTAATTGAAAAAAAAGTGGTTGGTGAGAAAATAATTTAAATATGTGCATTTAATATCCCTTTTGCGTCAACGCAACACCACCAGTCTTTAACCCTTTGGATAGTGACATATTTCATTTCAATTTATTTCCAAACTACCAAATTCCTTGCAAAATTTTAGAGTAAGGTTTCACTTTTATAATTTACGTGACGTGCGGAATATATAATTTCAGCAAATTAATGTGTTCGTTAATTCTGGTAACATTCTATTATTTTAGCAACAGATTACATTGCCCCTGATAGGTTTACTTTTATGGAATATACGAAAGTTGTGTAAATGAAAAATATATATAAAATACCTTTTGTTAGAATAATTTTTCAGGAGGTGCACTGTAATTTTATGCACGAAATCAGGATGTTTTCAGTCTTTTGTTTTGTGAAGCATTGCTTTCAAGCAGTAGTCTTTGTCTTAATAAATCACAAAACCTTTACGTTTAAATAAGGAGAAGACTAATATTCGGAGGCAGCTTAGCACAAAAGTAAGAACCGTAAGCAACCTGAAGCAGGTGCGTGTTGTACATTTTATACAGTGGTGTAGCGTTAAAGGATGCAGCATCATTTTCCTACCGGTACTATTATTTGGTCATTAAATATGAAATGTACTACTGCAAATGCCAGATTAGAAACGGGGCAAATTACCACTAGCAAAAAGGTTAGAAGTTTTTACCTTATTCATGAAAGTAGTATATTTCATGAATAGAGGGTTTATATAAGACGAAAATTTCCATTAAAATTTGCTGGTGGAATTTTGCCGCGTTGTTAACTCCTTGAAGGGCGCCGGTATATCATATATACTGCTTAATTTAAATACCCAAATGCCACATTGGCACCAGAAATTCTGATTGAAGTATTGTTTTTTATAATGTACGCAAAGAAAAGCTTTTACTTACTTTCATATAAATTTGTTCGTAAATCCCGATGTCATTCAATCATCTGAACATTCTAGCAACAGAAGTGCTTTGCACCTGAAAGGGTTTACTGGCCCTTTTATAATCGAGAGCAGTGTTGCCAGCGGGCTACTCTTTTTAAATTCAGATTTCTTGATTAGCACCAATTTTTTTAAATTGTAAAATTCGCCTTATTTAATGACATATTACCACTAGAACCGCCGAAAATATCACTCAAGTGTCACCAGATAAATCAAAATATCACCAGAATTTTAATTTAACCCTTTATCCACTGACGTTACTTATAAGTACCACTCACTTTAAACTTTTATACCATGATGAATATGAATATTACTAATATTCTAATAGTACATAACAAAAAAAAACGATCTTTTAACTCCACTTTATCCGAATACATGGCAGCAGTCGTTCTAGGTTTGTTATTTTAGAGATGAATGAGGCTATGTTTGAAGCAATCGATGTGTTTTGTGCCAATATTTTGTACAGATTGCCACGCTCGTATTTTCATTTCTGCAAACACAGTAAAAGATATAAGATAAGTGTTGAATTTTTTTCATGTGTTCAATATGATCTTAAAATACAGTCTCACTGGCTATTTTAGGTGAACGGTGTATGTATTTGATTTAAAAGTTGACTGGGTGTCAGTACACTGGGTGTTGGAGAAAAACTTTTTGTTTACTTTTTGTCTGTGTAGTTATCCATCGTTTTCATCTGCTTTAAAAAGTAATTACTAAAATGTCGTTTAGTAATGATTTCCCTGGTATTTCTTTTCTGTTTTATTGTTATTTTTTATAGGAAATCGAAAAAGTTGTGGCACCGGCTCGTTTTTGATATGCTAGAAATGGCATATGTAAATTCATATGTTACATATGTGGAGATGCTAGAGAACATGTTGTCCCTGGAATATTGATGCTGCATAATTAAAGCACTGCTAACAAGATCGAAACCTAAAAAAAAACATATTTTTTAACCTTTTCAGGAGCAAAGCATTTTCAATTCTAAAGTGTTGACAAAAATTATTGGCACCGGAATTTTCCAAAAGATTCATTTATAAATAGAAAAAAGCCTATACTTCACATACTTATTAAATCGAAAATATTTTCTGATGTCTGTTGAAATATCTTGTGGGTTTTCTGTTACGATATTTTAATCATAGTGTACTGACGGTATTTTAAACTACCACTTTAATTAATTACCTCTAAATAATTAAATATCTCATGGGTGAGAATTTTTTTTTATGTTTATCCTTTGATTTTTATTGTAATAACTGAAAAAAATATTACATGAAAAAAATTGCAGTAGATCATAATGCCGTAGATAAAATGTTAAAACAATTTAACCTATTTATTTAACTTATTTTAGAAAGAATATCTGGCTCCAATCGAAATAATTTTTTCGATACGGGTTGAAATGACCGCCATGGCGGCTCTAGTGCTAATTAAGGCAAAAAATGAAGGAATTTTACCATTTCAAAAAAGAGGTGCCTATCAATAAATCTGAATTTAAAAAAGTAACCCACTGGCAACACTGATCGAGAGTTTCATACTTAATTGCCTTATGCATACTACATCTTGTCTTTTTCAATACTACAACATTCAAACATTAAATAAGGTCAAATTTAGTACATAATAATACTTGTAGTGAAATGGTGCAGCATTCCCTGATTATTTATAATATATGCACAGTACTCTAATTGTAAAAGTACGAATTTTGTGTATGTTTTCTGACAAATAATGAAGCGCATAATTTGCCAAAGTACTGCTGTGTGAGGAATTAAACTTGTCCAAAAGACATGATTTCGCGTCTCCTGTTCTCAATGAAATAATAATAGTTATGAGACACACGTTTGAAAATCTGTTAACGCAGGGGATCAAAAAGAGTTTCTTTTTTAGACAAGTTTCTGTCTTAGATGGAACAGTTGTAAATATTTAGGAATCTACCATTCGTTATAACCAGGTTTCAGTTTCAGAAGGTTTACAGACAATCAGGGTAACTTTGAACCACGGGGTGTAACTTTGCACCACCTCCTATCTTTCAATATTTTTGACTCAAAAGCAACATTATGTGCAATTAATTGCATCATCTAACTATTTTTGTAAAGTACTGTTTTCAAGTTAATTTTGAATGCCGTTTTGAAGTTGTTGTAATCCAATTAAATTTTCATAGTAAGTAATAATATACTCATTTATAAGACATATTATTATCTAAATGTTGTAAATGTGTTAATATTTTGTGATTATGCATTTATTAATAGTTAATAAAATGTAAAATAAGAAGGCACTAACATTTTACCCCATTTTCAGGGTAACGTTGACCCGGCTCAAAGTTATACTGATGCTTATAATTTACTAATTATAGGTGGTACTGTCAAAATTTTCCCATATTTGCACGTATATCTTATATAAATGCCGAAAATGAACATTAGATATAACATGTAAATATTTTCACAAACATGTGTAAAATACATAAAATCCATTTAAAGGCATTTTTCGGGGCGGAGCTACTCAAATCTGACATTTCATACATTCGACATTTTTTATTCTTCTTTGAATAATACCAGTACTAGTATGTATTACTGTAACTATGGATATATTATACAATTAAAACATTGAAAATTGTTTTCGACTGCATTTTTATGTTTTATATGAACAATAAACAGGTTTATTTTAAATTTCTAAATGTTCATGGTTCTCTTCTTCCACTTTTCTTATGCCTGATATTTGTTGTAATATCAAAAATTATACAAATCTTGTGATGTTGGGAAATGTAAATTCGCAGACTTTACATATGAAAACATTTTTGGGGGTTTAAAGTTGTCCTGACTACAATACTTTTTTTATAATGAATTATTTTATATAAAAATTTATCATACGGTGCAAAGTTACCCTAAATGGCTGGGTTACTTTGAACCAGGCTAAAAATCCATTTTTCATTGCTTTTATCCTTATTATTCCTTAATTTTTGATAGTCAAACAATAATTTTGGATCCTTTCTTCTCTTTTATGCCCCTAGTTGCGACAATATTCTTCAAATAAGAGTGTGGCATATGAAAATAGAGAAAATGCGGATCAAAGTTACCCTGAATGACTGTACTGTATATGCTTTAAAATACTAAAAATTCTTTTTAAGGAAACTTTCCTTTTAAAGAAACGTTTTTATTTAAATTTTGGATTTTAGATCCACGATCAATATCTCAGCCTAATCTGAATAATTTCTAATTTAATCAGATTGACCCTTTCAGGGGCAAGGCATTTCTGCTCCAAAAATTTTCAAATAATTAATTCACACCGTAATTTACAGACAAATTTATGTGAAAGTAATCAAAAGCTTTTCTTCCAGTTTATTTTGAAATCGAAATTGTACTAAAAAATTACTGGAGCCGTTTGCCAGTTTGGCCATTAAAATTAAGTGCTTGCAGACTGCAAACGGCATTCCTGAAAGTGTGAAGCTGAGTCATGCATTTTAGAGTAAGAAATTATGTCAGATATAAAATATTTTTACATAAATTTTATATAGTTTCAAAAATATGTTCATTACCAAACAGACTCACTTCGTATTTTCTTCATATTGATGGCATAGCTGCATACTTCTACAATTTTCTGACACCTTTATTTAACACGAGTTATACCGCAAATTTTACACAGATTTATAATATATTTCAAAACAGAATTTTTAGTTATTTTTTTTTAATTAATTTATTTCTATGTGATTTATATTTTATTAATTTTATGAAGAAATTTTCGGTTCGAATCGAAATAGTTTCAGTTTGTACCGGTCAAAAGACAAGTTGTTGGTATAATTAATTTTAAAATAGCCATTTGTTTCTAACTGGTAATTTTCGTTTATAAAACTACGTGCTGGTATTCCGTTGATGCAAAGGCCAAAATAAATATGAATGCTTATATTCTCTCCCTTGGTACCACATCTTTATAACTAAAAAACTTGCCTTATTTAAAGATATTAGGGGCAAAGATCATCTGCTGCTAAAAAGTTAAAATGTTTGAATAACAGCAAGATTAAGGCATTAAAAAAAAAAAAAAAAAAAAAAAAAAACCTTTACTGCAATATTTGGGGATTTTAATTAAACCTTAAATGCATAGTGATGCATATATGCATCACTTTTTATTTAACTTTTAATAAATAAATTAAGTTCTCTGCAACCACTGTATTTATACAGAAATAATAATCTTGTATAAATTACAAATATATGCTACTAAATAAAGTTAAAAATCTTTCTTAAAATTTCTGGTGTCTAATCCTTAACATAAGAATAAAAAACACAATTATAAAAGAATAATTCTTGCATTTAAGGGTTAAGCAATATACAGTGCGTAGTAAAAGTTTCGACAATGATCGATTATGCTTCTGTACTGAGAAGTATGCTACGAATTGTTGTAACTTAACTGTCATATATTACTGGGGAAGTATCTTTCATTCACAAAAAATAAATTTAATTTCTACACTTTACGTAATATATAATGACAAAAAATAAAATTAACATTGTGCCAAAAGTATAGACAATCTATCTGTTAAGAGAAAAATATCCATAAATTAAAATCGAACTGCACCTACATTGTCTGCTATTAGTGCAAAAATGTGACTTTCCATTCAAGAAACTAAATCCTTCATCACTTGGGGGTCTATTTCGTATCAAACACGTTCAACAGCAGATCGAATTTCATTCACAGAGGAGTATTGTCAAAAAATTTCATAAACCGTATGAGATATGATGCCACAAAAGTTTTCGATTGGGTTCAGATTAGGGCTACACGCGGGCCAGTCGAAAACAGTAATATTTTGAGAGTTAAACAAATTTTTATATTTCTATACAAATTTTTATATTTCTCCGCGACGGAAAGGGTGAAAGAATCACCTCCTTGTTGTCGACAACTTGTTTTATCACTTTCATGTAAACTAATTTACATTTTTCTTTAATTCATCTACGAAAGTATCCCTTGATACTCTCATTCTCTTTTAACACTACAGCTACCGGAAAATTGAGTCAAATTTTATAAAAATATTTCACACCAGAATTTTGATTTAAAACAGTTTAAGTTTATTATTTAATGTTTTTCTTCTTTGTTTATTTTAAAATTATTTTATAATCCAATTTCTGGTTTGAACCGAAACATATTCATATAGTAGCCGTCAAAATGAAGGCTCAGGGTAGTTCTACTGTTAACACTAGAACGCCCGGAAATTTTACTAAAGTTTCATAAAAATATTTTAACCCAGAATTTTTATTTAAAATTATTTGGCAGATTCATTTAACGTAAATCTGCGTTTTTAAAATTTAACTTATTTTGTGAAAGAATTTCTGGTTCCAGTTGACATTGAATCGTACGGTCGGAGTCGAATCGACTCCTTCCGGGCGTTCTAGTGTTAATGCGACTAGCAATCATTATTTGCCTAGATGCCAGTTTATGGATCGTTCTATAATCTCATTTTCTGGCCACACGAGGCTTTCCAGATCTATGTTTTGCTGTGAAAGTGTCACCTTTAACAATAGACAGACTGCTTTGGACGATTCAAAGTAGCTGAAATTTCTGGAACAGTCTTCCCTTTGGATTTCAGCTTCCATGCCTTAATTACTTCATCTGGCTGAAAAAATATAGCTCGTGGCATCTTCATTAACCGATACTTTTGCGAGGTGCACTTAAATACTTCATGCATGTGACGTCATAAGTTTGAAATTTGCGTTTTCCCGTGAAAAATTGCCAAAAATCACGAAAGTGTCTAAACTTTTGCAATATGCAAATTTCACTTTTTCCAGTTAAGAGGGTCCGGGACACAGAAATCTTAAAATTTTCTTACTTTTTTTAATTACATTAAAAATTTCTCTGTCTTTTTCTGCTTAAAATGAAGTTTAAATCATGTTTCTATCTTAATTGGAACAGAAAATATTCATTTTTAAGTTTTGGTTTGTTTTCAAAATCTAACTTTCAAGCAATGGTTGTCATGAAAACGACTTTTAGCGAAAATCCATTTTTCTTCATTATGGGTTTTTTCACCATTTCTCATATTTAAATTCTTATAAGTCAAGAACCGTTAAAGATGAATGGTTCAAATTTAAAACATATCTTTTTCAATTGTTTTACTTTAATTTTGATTCAGCAAATTTGAAAAAAAAAAGATATTTACTTTTGAAAATATGATTTTTTTTTAATGTTACGTCATTTTTAAAAAAAAAATTACTTTAAATATTTTAAATTTTTATTTAAATTAATATTTTTTAAATGCTAAATCTAAATTAAAACTTATGTATTTATGTTTATTTAAATGCAAAAAATGGAAATTCTACAAACAATATTTCGAGTTATAACGACTTTAAACTACCTCACTTTTTAAATAAAATTTAAATTAATTTTTTTTTTAATTATGAGAAGTTTTATCATATGATTTTGTTTACAAATGATATGGTTAACCATCACAAAAAAATTCGAAATTTTAACTCAATAAATAAAAATTATTTGAAAATGTGTCCCGGACACCATTAAATAATATCCTACATTAAAACCATTATTTCTGTCCTAAGACGTTTGAAATATATTTAAAAATAAGTACAGCCATTTGCGTAACCCAAGTGTTCGTATTTTTTATTTAAAGGTTAAATATCACCAGCGTCTAAACTTTTTATGAGGGCTGTATATAATTTACTACTTACCTGCTAGGGATTAATGGCAAAGCTTTGTTGGATAGTTGGTGATAAAATACGAATATTTCTATTTTAAATTAGCCATGCGACCAAATCGCATTAGTGTGCAGATATGACTGCGAGAAACCTCAAATCATGGGTGTCAAACATTGGCCCGCCCGATACCAGTAAGTTTTTAAAAAAATATTTAACTTCTTGAATCACAGAGGTTCGATGATTATATAAGGGAAGGATTACTATAAAATTTTAGTGGTACTCGGCAGGCCACAGTTTGACATCTCTGCCTTACATAATAAACTCAAAACAAGGCTAACGCTGGGGGCTACTTAATATATTTTTTTTCTAAATAATGGGGAATTATAAAATTATAACCGACCGAAAACAAAATACTAGAAAACAGGAATTCTGCTTTTTCAGAATTTAGTGTCGCCCCTGATGACAAAAAAATATATGTATATAAATATAGATACAGCAGAGTACCGATTATCCGATTTAATCGAACTTATACCTTTGGAATGAATCATTTCCTTCTGATAGACTGATGGTTTCCATTATTATGAAACAGTCATCATAAATGAAGTGTTAGGCGAAGATGAAAGAGCAGTCGTAAAAAGTTAGAACTCTGATTTTCTGGTCAGAATGGGGAAAGAAAATGGCCATTTTTTTTTTTTTTTGAAAAATAAAATTATGGCCATTCACCCCCTCCCATTCTGACCAGAAAAGCAGAGTTCTAACTTTTTACGGCTGCTCTTTCATCTTCACCTAACACTTCATTTATAATGACTTTTTCATAATAATGGAAGACATCAGTCCATCAGAAGAAAATAACTCGGTGAAAGCGGAAACTCCGATAAGCGGGACTCGACTGTAGTTCAGTTTTAAGACTTATAACAAGCGATTTTATTTTACATAAAGTGACGTCATCCAGATCCGCTGAAGAATTCATCATTTGCGATCCAGTGTTAAACAACATCTACAGTTAAGTACGCTTAGGACGTCACTATCGCCGAATGATACACAAATAAAAAAAAAAAGAGATTTCGTCATTCAAAAAACTCGACAAAAAAATCGGCTATCTAAAGATTCACAGGCCTTCATTTGATTGTATTATTAATATATATATTTAAAATTAAATTTAGTTTCTAATAGCTCCATGTTTTATCAGAAATCCTTCATTTATATTTTTTTCAAAATAGCACGTATATTAATTGCATTTTTTTCAGTTTTTATGGGAAAATGGCAACAAAAAGATATAATTGCTATTTTTCTTTCACTTTCTTCAGAAATGGAGTTCTTCCGTTGCCAATATTAAGCAAATGGCTCTAAAAACTATAAAAAAATGTAATATCTCAAAAACAAATGGAGATGCAGTTTTCAAACAAATTGCAGTAAAAAGTAGTTTTTTTCCAAATACGACGGTATAAAAATCGAAAATGTGCGATGCTTAGAAATTTAAAAAATTGCAATAGAGTTTTTAATCGCACTGCTTTGTTTTACGGCTGGCTTCTGTAAGGTAACGTTATTTTTTGGAGACTACACAAAATAAGCTGGGAGAAAGAAATAGCATACCGTACCGGAGGCTAATATTTGAGATATTGATAAAGTAGTAAATCTTGAGAAATCGCGGGACGCAAAATAAGGTAATACTCTTTTTAACACCTTTTAACATATTTGAAAAGTGTTTTTTACTTCGGTTTGTCTGTCTGTCTGTCGTCTGCTGTCTGTCCGTGCTCTAACTCGCGTATATATGTTCCGATTGATATATAATTTATATAAGTTATTGAGGTTTGCCATTGCACGTTCGGTATTGAAAATGAAGTGTGTAGCATTCATAGTTTATTTACAGGGGCACTCAAAAGTATTCCATTACATTATGGTCTACGGAAGAAAGTCTTTTGTGGTGTATTTTAACAGTGTTACAGTGAGTAAATGTGAATTGTTTAAAGATTTTTTTTTTTTTTTTTTTTTTTTTTTTTTAACTTGAGTTATGCATATGTTTGTAGCATATAAATAAAATCAGATACGCCAGAAACTGGATAAATGGCCGCCTATGATAATAATTCCAGGAAGTGTGAATTCAGTAGTTTTAAACGCGTTTTTGCCTATATTAAATTTCAGCTTAATACGTGGCTTGTATCAAACACTTCAGATAATATACTGGGCTGCAAAAAAAAAATAAATTCAAGTACGTTTTCGTCTATTGATGAAAATTGCTAAAGGTGAATTTTCAATTGCGTTATGCGTTTTCTAACTAAACTTAATTTCATCATACTATGTAGAATGCATACAAATCTATAGATCATATACTGAACTGCACAAAAGAACTGGAGCTCCTTTCAAGCTATGTACAGTAATTGTTGAAATCTTGTTTTCAAATTTATTATGCGTTTTCTAAAATATTTATTTAGGTATTTTTTACCTTATTAAACCACTAAGTTTTGTTAAAGTATTCTGGGAGTGTTTGTAAGTGTTTCATTATCTATGCTCGTCGCATGATTTTTCTTTCTTGTTTATACTTCTTACAGGTGTGTACGAATATGGATTGCGGCTCATGTGCAATTGTTTTGATAAGGTTAAATGCAATTTCCAGATAGATTCGAATGAAATTATATGCAATTTTCATGCGGGTTCTTACATTTGAATACCTCTTTTTCAGAAAAGTAAACTATAGTAAAAGGTACTAGTAAAAGCAAAATCTAGCTGTTAACTAATGCAAAAATTACTTTTCAGAAATAGTCAGAATTAACGGTAGCATCTTTTCATTTATAAATCTAGTGATTTCATTAACATCAGACAAAACTTTTGAACCTACTTTTTTAAATTTTAACAACATATTTGAGCACAGGTGCTGTTACCGATAGAAAATTTAAATAAAAAATACATATTCTTTTTTGCCATATATACGCGTGTTTTATGTGATTCCTAGATTCAAAAATTTTGTATCAGTACAGCAATAAAATAACTCGAATTTAATAAATAGAATATCCAATATATCTATGTCTGTTTAAAAATTAGAAATAAAAATTTTACGATAAGTAATTTCGGAACCTATTTTTTGAACGTAAATATGAGGTTTAAGGATTTTTTTTTCAAAAAAGGGGAATTGATTTTGAATGGTTTCGTTGGGCGAAAGAAAAATGTTGAAGCAATCTTATATGATTTTAACAATATATATTTTTTGTACGTATTACTTTACCTCTCTTAATACAAACGTTTTCGCAAAAAATGTAAAAATTTAAAAAGAAAATAATGTGGGATACAAAATATTTTAAAGCTAAATTGTAAAATAAAAATGAGGGGAATATTTAAAACTTCCGCAATGAAATATCAACAAGCTCAGTAATACATTTGTTGGGTTTTATACAAAATGAGAAATGCAGGAAAAGTTCCGTTTTGAATAAGAAATTCTATGTTTTATATAAAATATTTATTCGAGGTGCTAGAAATAAGTATACCTTGTCACCAACTTTCCTGTTTTATTAAAATCAAATTAACCCAGAATATTGCTTTAACAACAGGTATTTTAGTTCTATACAGAATTTCTTTATTTTCATTTATTAAATACAATTTCTTATTAATATGTATTTATTTGAATTTAAATTAACCGGCACGTTTGCAGTTATGCTTAGTTTTAAGTCCTTGTGACAGTTAAACGTGTTTCAATGCGGCATTCGCTGATCCGACTGAAACGTACAGATGTGAAAAATAAATTATACAGAAATACTAAATGTACCAGGAATTATGATATGAAATCTTCGTATACTGGAACCAGTCAATCAGTAGCAACGTGTATCAATTAATGCTAATCTTAAGTTTTACTTCAAGCGTCGTCTGCATATGTGAAGAGCTTGGCTGGATAAGGATTGGCAGCATGCATTTCAATCAAATTTCCTCATTTTTTTATGGATGTGGCTACCTATTGTAACCATAGGTCCCCTATTATCACTTTAAAAATATTAATATTTTATGACATAAAATATTTTTTCGATTTAAAAAAAAAAAAAAAAACTATTTTTCACCAAACCGACTACACCGAATTTCATGCCATTCGATGAAATTATATAGATACCAAAGATGCACAAGTGGGAATTTTACTATAATTTCCTCTTTATAAAACTGTATGAAAGAGCGATAAAAAATTTAGAAAAATAAAAGTCATATCTTATTGCTATGTGAAAATTACCATTTTCTAGTAAAACATTCCACATATGTGCGCGTATATTACATATAAATACAGAAAGTTTACGTTGGGTATGTATAACATAAGTGTTTTAAAAAATTGATGTAAAAATTAATAATATTCATTTAACACTAGAACAGCCGGCTATTTTACTCAAGTTTCATAAAAATTGTTTCACATTAGAATTTTTATTTAAAACTATTTAATTTACTTAATTAGCCTATTTTTGCGCTGCATACATTTAACATATCTTATGAAGAAATTTCTGGTTCGAATTGACTATTATCAATTTGGCGGGAGTCAAAATGACCCCTAATGGCGGTTATAGTGTTAAAGACTAACGGGGGCGCAGCTATTTGAATTCAACATCTAAAGACTTTTTGTAATAAACACTTACATAATTGCTGTACTTTAAATTTTAATGAACGCCATGGGCATCATTATCAACGCTATTGATACTTCTTCGATATATAAAATTGTCGTTAGTGTTGCAGACAACAAAAGGGAAGAATATTTTTGGCATGGAAATAAACTACATTCTTCGATATCGAAAAGCAACGACAGTTATAGTAAAGACTTTTATTCAGACATTCTCACCACTTTTAACGAAGAGTAAGTAGTTTCTCAGTAATTTTTAAGCAAGAATCACCGTAATAAAATAAGAATGTTATACATGTTCGTACTAGTGCTCCCGATAGGATGCGTATTTAGGTTATACGGTTAAAAGATATACGTATAATACGTTTCTATGAAATACGAATACCTTAAAATATGCGTTTAAACGTATCCGGATGCGTATAAGGGTACATCAGTTAAACGTATAGTTAAGCATACGTACATTTAAAGTATACGTATATTTCAAGTATCGTATTTACTTTGAATAACAATGGACCTCATCAGTCTTACGTCACTAAATGGAGAATAAGCTGGAAATCGGTGGCGTTACCGTAGCAATCTGCATAGCAAGTAACTAGCAAAAGTAAACACTTTTTGAGCAAAGAATGAGAGTATAAATGTTCCAGATTTATTGTGATTTCTTGTAATCCATTAATGACGAGGTTTTTTTTTGCGCATTTTTAATACCTAGGTACCAGTTAACACCAGTTTTCCCATATCGTAATTTTTACTTATTTGATCTCTCAAAGTTTGAGATTAAGTAATATCAAAATTTCCTTTATAAAATACTGGTTTTCGTATTAACGTAATTTCCCGCGTATACGCCGCAGCTCATATAATTCGATTTCCTACCAGAATTCATTTTAAATAAAATGTGACTTGCTTTTGCTTAGCATTTATTTGTCTTCATTTTTTAAATAAAATTTCCGGTGTGAAAAAGACTTATTTAAGCGAATACGAGGGAAATTACTGTACTTAAATGGCAGATTTTCGTACCAACCGGCATTAATGGGTTAAGTATATTTTTTTTTTCTTTTTAATCTTTTACAATTTTTTTATACGTGTGTGTTACACTTGAGATTGCACCCAGGCGCAAATGTTATTCTTTCCACGGAGCTAATGATTTCTATTCTGTTAATTTATAATGAAAAATCATTTTTTTTAATCATGACCCTCATGGTATTATTTATACAAAATGTTAGGGCATTGCGTTTAAGATTTGTTAATATTGACAAATATATACATGTATGTATTAAATACCTATAAAATTCTATTACTTACAGACTGACAAATAATCGACTTGCAGAAATTAGAACGCAATTACACATGCTTAAAATGACTTGACTTCTCTTTTCTTTTCTAGAGTAAAACATAATTTCAAAACATTTTAAATTTAGAAATCAATTTTCTTAAATACAATAAATGCATGATTACAAAACTTCCCAGGAGTCGGAGTGATCAATGTTACTATAAAATATAAAGTAAATTTAAGTCTGTTCTATAGTCGTATGCAAAAATAATGTTTCGCCTGAAGTGCTAATGCTATAAATCAAAAGAAGCTAGGTGCTGTGCTACAGATCTGCGAAAGGTACCTTGAAGCTACCCAGAACCAATAGTAAAACATTTGATAATTAATATATTAGTTTTTAGAGAAAACAACAAAAATCTAAACTAAGGAAAAGTAGTCATATTTTTTTAAGTACCTGCACAACAAACAGAAGATAGGTAAACCCCAGGCCATCGTAGTTCTTTGAACAAAAAAAGCTATAGCCCCGGTAAACCACGAGAATGCAAGACTCTAGAGGATATTTCTCAATGTTTCTAATCCGCAGATAAGCATTAAAACACATATTTTCAAGCTTTGAACGAAAAACGTTAAGATGTTTATATGTTTAACCGCTTGGGTAAGATCCGTATATACGATTTACCGTATATGCTGTTTTGCATAATACGTATTACACGTACACTCTTATAAACGTTTAATAGGGAGCACTAGTTCGTACGCTTCAAGGACTTTCAAGCAGCTTTTACCAGAATTTTTGTAAACCAATATTTGCTTTATTTAATGAAAAAAATTCTGTCTTCAGATATAGTGACCAGTACTTTACGAAATTTCTAGTACTGAAGCACCTAAAATTCCCTGAATCCCTGGATGCGTACGAACCCTGTTATATAAGTACAGTTTGAGCCAATTGCGTTCATTTCATTCTGAGGTGTTACCTTGTTTGGGTAGTAATACACAATTTTTTTGTTCTGGATACACACTACTCGGAATTTTTGCGTTATTTAATAGCAGATTTCTGAGGGTATTTAATTCGAAGATACATATTAGGGAAAATTGGTACATAATTGGAGGAAAAAAATAATCCAAAGCTCAAAACACTGGATGATGTTTTGTATTTAAAAATATATTTCTTTAATTTTGAGCCTTTAGTTTTTGTTGAGATAAAAAAGTTTTATCTAAAAAACAATACAACAAATATCAGGAGATTAAAATGTACTGTAAAGACATAGCTTTTTTTTTTAGCAAATATTTTAGCAAATATATAAATACATAGCCGGGTTTAGTGCATCAGGCCTCACTTTCAAGAAAAGTCACTTTTATGAGCAAAAA
The DNA here is from genome assembly GCA_963932465.1 of Maratus speciosus. Taxonomy (NCBI): domain Eukaryota; kingdom Metazoa; phylum Arthropoda; class Arachnida; order Araneae; family Salticidae; genus Maratus; species Maratus speciosus. The sequence goes on from OZ010796.1 coordinate 193,891,865, forward strand.
GCACAATGTGTTAATGTATTTCATTATTTTATACAAAAATATATACAAAAAATACAGTAAATACACAGAAAAAACAGAAAGAAAAAAGAAAATAATCATTATCACTGTCATCGTTAATCACCACAGATGTGGATTCATTTCGGAATAGTGTAGAAAAAATTTCTGACGGTCTTACAATTTATAATAAATGCTTCCCGTTCGAAAGATAATGTAGTGTTGCTGCCAAATGAGAGCAGCAGCCAAATATTTTCATGCCATTAGCCAACTCGCAATAATGGTTTGGGATTGCAGACACACAGTTAGCACTACGGGCTAATTCTAAGAAATCTTGTCATGTCTGTCACACAGCTGAAAATCGCTATGCTTGTTGGCTACCAGTATTTTAGAACTGCAAAATGTGACTTATTTTATCGGAGTTAGCGCATCAATTGAATAACGCGGAGCAAGCATTTCGAAAATAACGGTGGCCAAGAAGCATAGCGATTTTCAGCTGTGTGACAGACATGACAAATTTTGATGGAATTAGCTTACGATTACATTATATGAAGCAAAGGTGCGGCTTATTCAACTGTTTTAAAATTTTTTCTGCAACCGCAGGTTTTAATAAAAAAACTTCCACAACAAACGCCTTTTTGATTATGATTCTTTGATGACATCCTAACAAACCGAACGCATTCGCAACAACAAAGCAGTTTCAGATCGCTGAGGATAACAATAGTTAGATGTACGCTTACAATATGATGGTAACCTAAGCAAGTTGATAGTCTTCACCCCTTCTGAACCGAAGGCTCTTACACAAATTTTAAGCGGTTGGTACCACTTTTTCGAAAAATGTTACCTTTACTTAAATAATCACTAAAATGCTCTAATTAAATAAAGCAAATAGAGCGTTTCTTTCTTCATGGTACTAAAAGCAGAGATTTCAGAAAATGCAACTTTGAAGGATAATGAAAACAGCAATGTGGTCCTACTTTTAGTTCTAAAGCACACTGTGGTAGAGCCTTATATGCCGATAGGAAGCAATTTAAAATAAATGTTTATTGCTTGAAATATTAAGAATGTCCCATCCATCCCTTGTCCCATTCATCCCCTAGGTCCCTATATATATATATATATATATATATATATAAGTGTTGGATTTTTTCATCCTTTCTAAGAGCACTCCACAGCAGTGGGCTACTTTTTTTTTATTTAGATTTCTTGATTGGCACCACTTTTCTGAAGTGGTAAAATTCCCATTGTTTTCGCCTTAATTAACATGTTATTAATTAGGGCAAATTTTGATATTTCAAAAAAGTGGTGCCAATCAAGAAATCAGAATTTAACACTAGAACGCTAGGAAATTTTACTCAAGTTTCATAAAAAATATTTGATACCAGTATTTTTATTTAAAATTATTTGACTGATTTATTTAACTAAATCTGAGTAGTTTAAATTTAACTTATTTTATGGAAGAATTTCTGGTTCCAGTTCGCATTTAATCATATGGTCGGAGTCGGATCGACTCCATCCGGACACTATATTGTAAAAAAAAGTAGCCCACTGACAACACTGCTTCACATCTTTAACCCCTTGAGGGGCGCCGTTTGCAGTCTGCAAACGGTTAATTTTAATGCCGAAATTTACAAATGAGACCAGAAATTTTTTAGTACACTTTCGATCTCATAATATACGTGAAAAAAAGCTTTTGACTATTTTCAAATAAATTTGTTCTTAAATTGCGGTATCAATTAAATATTTGAGACTTTTTAGAGCAGAAATACCTTGCCCCTGAAAGGGTTAAGTGAGTTTTTCTCAAAATTCGATTTTCAGGTTGTGTTGCTTTTTTTCAATATCTATTAAACTTAAGAACTAAGATTTTTCTAAATACTTATATTATGTTATAATTGTTTACTTTAACAGAGGGATTTAATGATTTGTTGAGAATTATTTATTTTAGGCAGTGAAATCTGATCAAAAATGCTAATTTAAAAATGTCTTTCAATAAATAATTAATAATTAATTTTCAGTTTCACTTAGAAAGAAAATAGTACGTTAAAATACGTAAAGCATGGTATTCAAACTACTCTAAAAAATCTAGACCTCTATCTTTCACCATTTCTGAGAAAAAGGTACATAAAGTTGGTGTATTTAAACATGACGGAGATAGAGCTTTCCCGGTCCCCTTAACCCCTTAACGGTCGCATTAAATTACGGTATAAAAATTCAAATTGTTTATTGACACCACTTTTTTGAAAAAGAAAAGTACACCTTATTTAATGACAGGTAAAATGATACCATAATAAAGCGAATTGCACTAATCTATAAAACTGGTAGGAAACAAACAAATCTGAAAAATCTGAATAAAAGTCACAGCCCGCGAATATCACGGGAGCGAGAAATAAGGGGTTAAAATACTCCAATTATGTTAGTATTTTTTCCAAAAATTCGTTGGATGCTGAATTTGAGTAGCTCCTCCCGATATAACGCCTTTAAATGATTTTTTCTAATTTGTACAGATATCTTTGTAAATATTTATATGTTATACCCAACGTAAACGTTCGGCATTTATATGTAATATACGATCACAGATAGGGTTTTTTTTACTAGAAAATGGTAATTTTCGCATAACCATAAGATATGATTATTTTGTAAACATTTTTATCGTTATTTCCTACAGTTTTTATAAACAGAAAATTATACAAAACTTTACCCTTAGGCATCTTTGATATCTATATAAATTCAGCTAATGGCATGAAATTCCGTGCAATCGTTTTTGAGAAAATTAGTTTTTAAAGAATCGAAACTATACTTTTATCTCATAAAATATCAATATTTCTAAGTTGACAATAGTGTTAAAACGTTGTCAGATATGTATACACATCTGGGGGGAAAATCCGAAAATTTGATTGAAAGGCATGTTTCCAATGCTTATTCGTCTATTCCCTTTGGCATCTATGCATTCTACATTGAATAAGTTTTCTTTTCTGTATAAATTTCCAGCATAAGTCCATAAAAGATGCATTTAATACATGTACTAAAAAATAACCGTTTATTTTTCACATTTACCATTGAGCTGATACTTGAAATAGGCAGTGTAAAGTCTTTGCATCGCTAACTAAATATTTACACTTTAACCATGACACCACAAATTACGAAAATATTTATTTACAATTAAGAAAAGTTTTACTTAGTGTACAGTTTAAAAGCAAATTTTTGTTCAAAAATTCTGGTGCAAATGTGTCTTGTTCGATTTAAAATTATGTGGAGTAAATAATATTCAACCGTGCTTCAAAGTGTTAAAACATATTAATCGATTTTCTGCCTGTTGTTTTTACAGAAACATCAAAGAATGAATGAATACTGTCAGTGGTTTCATCGTCCGATATTTTGTAATCATTTCCAACTATTTTGAAACTATAGTAAACATGAAGATTTCTCTAACATACGCAACAAGGATCTATCACTTCGAATGCAGAATGATAAACTTGTAGGAAATATATATAAAAAAATGGGACGTTGCCAGTTCTCGATTTAGTAAAAAATCATCATGCGTGTTAATTAATATTTTAATACCAGTAAAATAAAATTGGAATTTGAAAATATATTTTGCATTATTTTTTCATTTAGATAAGTTTGGTTCACGATATGTGGTTGCCTTGGCAGGCGACGCTGTCAAGTATGGAATAAGGCTATTTGAGCGTTCTCGCTTTAGGTAGTTTTCTGTACTACTGCTCGGAATGCATGCTACTCGGAATGTTTGCGTTATTTAACCTCTTGAGGGGCGCCGTTTGCAATCTGCAAACGGTTAATTTTAATGCCGAAATTAACAAATGGGACCAGAATTTTTTTAGTACACTTTCGATCTCATAATATACCTGAAAAATAGCTTTTGATTATTTGCAAATAGATTTGTTCCTAAATTGCGGTGGGAAATCAATATTTGAACATTTTTAGAGCAGAAATGCCTTGCCCCTGAAAGGGTTAATAGCATTTTTGTGGAGGTATTTAATTTGAAGATACATGCTAGGTAAAACTGGTACATAATTTGAGTAAAAAAAAAAAATCCAAAGCTGAAAACACTGGATGGTGTTTTGTATTTAAAAATATATTTCTTTTATTTTGAGCCGTTTAGATTTTGTTGAGATAAAAATGCTTTATCTAAAAAACAATGCAACAAATATCAGGAGATTAAAATGTACTGTAAAGACATAGCTTTTTTTAAACAAATATTTAAGCACATATATAAATACATAGCCGGGTTTAGTGCATCAGGCCCCACTTTCATGAAAATTTACTTTTATGTGCAAAAGCACAATGTGTTAATGCATTTTATTATTTTATACAAAAAAAAAATATTAAAAAAAATACAGTAAATATGCAGAAAAAACAGAAAGAAAAAAGAAAATAATCATTATCACTGTAATAGTTAATCACCACAGATGTGGATTCATTTCGGAATTGTGTAGAAAGAATTTCTGACGGGCTTACAATTTATAATAAATGCTTCCCGTTCGAAGGATAATGTATTGTTGCTGCCGAATGAGAGCAGCAGCCAAATATCCTCATGCCATTACCGAACTCGCAATAATGGTTTGGGATTGCAGACACACAGGTAGCACTATGATTACGTTGTATGAAGCAACTGTTCTTCTGAAGCTTCTTCAACTGTTTTAATTTTTTTTCTGTAACCGCAGGTTTTAATAAAAAAAACTTCCACAACAACCGTATTTTGGATTAGGATTTTTTTATGACATCGTAACAAACCGGACGCATTCGCAACAACAATGCAGTTTCAGATCTCGGAGGTTAATAATAGGTAGATATACGCTTACAATATGATGGTAACCTAAGCAAGTTGATAGTCTTCACCCCTTCTGAACCGACGGCTCTTACACAAATTTTAAGCGGTTGGTACCACTTTTTAGAAAAATGTTACCTTTAATTAAATAATCACTAAAATGCTCTATTTAAACTAAGCAAATAGAACGTTTCTTCCGTACAGTTACTAAAACACGAATTTTGTATGCACTTTTTGAATGTGCATACATGCATCTATGGTCCTGAATGGGTTAAATGGTTGAAACTACTAATTCTTATTAGTCTTCATCAAAACTGGTGAAAAACACCATTTAAATTCATTGCTTTCGATGTCATTACTTTTCGATATCGAAGAATCTCGTTTGTTTCCATACCAAAAATATTCTTCCCTATTGTTGGCTGCGACAACAACGACAATTTTTGGTATCGAAGCAGCATCGGCAGCGTTCAGAATGATGCCAATGTGTTCATTGTAATTTAAGGGGACCAGGTAAGCGAAATTCAACCAAAAAATGGATTTTTAATTTTTTATATCATTAAACTTTTATCTTCTCAACGATGTATATATAGGGTAGATGGGGGATGAATGGGACATTTTCACAAAAATATTTTTTTTTATATTTTTTTTATTTAAGTTATTATCAATATTATATATCACATTTCATACATTAGGTATTTGACTACATATATGAACAATATTTATTCTAGATTATGATTTATTCAGAAAAATATTATGAAATCATAAAAACGTTCCTCCCTGTCCCATTCATCCCTGCTGTGGGGATGAATGGGACACAAATAGGGATGGATGGGACACAAAGATTTTCCTCCCGGTATTCAATTTTACAGAATAAAAATTTATAATTATAACCTTATATGTAATTATATTTGTAAGATATGATTTTACAGCACAAATCTATAAGTTTTTTTTTTTTTTTCCAATAACTTCTTTTATTGCAGTTTTAACTTTTAATGCAGGCTCCGGCTATCAGTCTGTTCTTTTTTCCCACTTATGAGGCATTTTAGATTTGAAATGAAAGTGCAAAATGTCTTTTAAATATGGCATAACTAATAATTTTCAATCATAAGTTAATATTAATTAAATGTATTATAAGTTAATATTAATTAAATGTAATTAATATTAATTAAATGTATCTTAGAAACATGCAGAACGGAAATTAGTTTGGGTCGATCGAAAAGTCATGTCGTGTTGGGAAAATCAATTCGTAACGGAAAATTCTGCCCCGTAATTATTAGGCATTAGATATCGGAATCAACGTCTAATAATTAAATGGTAGAATTTTCGGGTACGAATTAATTTTCCCAACACGACACGACTTTCCGATCGACCCACTATGTTAGGGGTGGGGATTTATTAGTGCAACATTTCAAAACTCAATATAATTTCCCCTATTTGATCAATAAACATATACTATTTTTAACAATTTTATCCATTTTGGTTAAGTTTTAGTACCAATTTTTTTATAATCCATTAATAATTATTACAATACAATAAATAACACTCAGAAATTTTAAACAATAACAACTCATGCAATACTCTTTAATACTATTAATTAACCTAAATTATTAATTTATCAACCTATATAATACTATTTAGTTAATAAATAAAATTTTCAACATCTCAATTATCTAAGGATTCAACATGAATGAGAATGTCCCATTCATCCCATTTGAAATGTCCCAATCATCCCCATGATGCATATATTCCCTTCTCAGCCATTTTCCCTCAAAAATTATTTTGTCACAATGGTTACTATTCATTCATTTTAATTATCGATATTGAACCTTAAAATAAATAACTACAACATAGCTTAATTTTTTATATTGTATAAGATATTTCACATCTTCAAATGTAAAAAAAAAAACTCACTGTTAACCCTAAAACTACCGGAAATTTTACTCAAGTTTTATAAAAACATTCTACACCAGAATTTTTACTTAAAACTATTTAATTTGTTTATTTAACTTATTATTGTCTGATTTATACATTTAGTTTGTTTTGAAGAAATTTCTGGTTTGAATAAATATTTTGAATGTACATGTCGGGTCCAATGGACCCGTCTGGTAGACGGAAGGTTAAGCAGAGATTTCAGAAAATGCAACTTTGAAGGATAATGAAAACAGCAATGTGGTCCTACTTTTAGTTCTAAAGCACACTGTGGTAGTGCCTTATATGGCGATAGGAAGCAATTTAAAATAAATGTTTATTGCTTGAAATAGTAAGAATGTCCCATCCATCCCTTGTCCCATTCATCCCCTAGGTCCCCTATATATATATACAGGGTGTTCCGTTAAAGGGGTCCAATATTAATAGGGGTAATAGAGGAGATCACATGGAGCATAAATCAGTATATAAAGCCTGGTCGGATCTCAATAGTTTTCAAGTTACAGCAAATAGAATGAAAATTCGGAAAATTGTAAAAGAACCCTCATTGCTAAACTATCGATAATGCTACATAAAAATGAAGCACATATTTAGAAAGAGCAGAAACAACCTACAAAATGACATCAATTGTATTAAAATAGCAATATTTATTGACGAGTTACAAGCCCTGAAACAGTGAAAAAAGTACGAAATCCAATATACATCAAAATAGTTAATCGTTAATTCCAAAAAGACAACTCTAGCTACAACAAGGAAAATGTAGTAAAATTTGGTCCATTCCGAAAACTTTCGAAAAAGCTTACAATGAACCATATCGGTTTAATTGTGTGAGAGAAATTAATCAGTTTCTTAGTTACAACTCCGCTTTCTTTGACACTAGCAAAGGTTAAACTCCGCCCATCACGATTGGAAACACCGCCTTTTTAATTACTCTCAACTATACATTTTCGATCATGCTTCTTCTGAGATGCAACATTTTTAATTATTCAAGAGTTGCATGAACCAAAATAACTTTACAATAATAGTCTACATTTTAAAGTGGTCTTTTATTGATATAAAGCTTAAGTTAAATTCTTTAAAATTAAACTGGTGGTGAAAATTCGGAAATAATTAAAAATATTGCGATTTGTAACTATGCAAGAAGTTTCAGCACATGTTTTACATGGACAATTATTGTATGTATATGTGCATCATAATTTATGATAGGAAATAATAATAACAAATAGCATAATAATTTTATTAATTATAAATTTAAAAAAGACACTAAATTTTAAATTAATTCATACAAACTTTGTAATTTACAATTTGAGTACACCACAGTCTGTGACTTACAAAATACTGTGCCAAAAAGTGTTGAAAATAAAAGAAAAATGACAAATAAAGAATTACATTCCACGTACTTTATGACATATGTGAAGCATAGTCTTCTGGCCTGCGCTGCACAGTTCAATGTCGGAAGGCAGACGAACGGACATTATTATAATAGGTGTTCGAGTTGCGCCCATTAACAGAATCGCACAGCCGACAGCGACGTCGTAAAGATTGGCGAACACGCCGAAAAACTCCGACGGAGTTGGGAATGTCTCCTGCAGCGACAACGATTCGCGCTAGTAAATCCTCCGGTGTATCCACAGGCGTTTCATACACCAGCGATTTAAGGTGTCCCCAAACAAAAAAAGTCTAACGGATTGAGGTCTGGAGAGCGTGCAGGCCAAGCAACAGGTCCACTGCGTCCAATCCATTTTCCAGGATATGTTGCATTGAGGTGATTGCGAACACCTATGAAAAAATGTGCCGGTGCGCCATCGTGCATAAACCACATATTGTGGCGCAATGTTGCTGGCACATTTTGCAGTAACTGCGGTAAGATATCCCGTAGGAAAACCACGTACGTACTGCCATTGAGTACATCTGGGAGTAAATATGGTCCTATGAGATAATCGCCAAGGACACCTGCCCATATGTTCACACTGAACTTTTGTTGTGCGTTCGACGGGAAAACAGTGTGCGGATTTGTATATGACCATGTGTGCATATTGTGCGTGTTTACCACGCCCTCTCTCGTAAATGTTGCTTCATCAGTAAATAAAATATTTTCCAGAAATTGTGGATTATTTTCTGTTACATTAAGCGACCAGCGTACGAATTCTGTCCGCTGATCACAATCTGTTACTGATAACAGTTGTACCCGCTGCACATGAAAGGGGTGCATGTTTTCTGCACGCAGAACACGCCACACACTTTGGTGAGAAACACCGACTTCAGACGCAGCAGCTCGTGTACTCGTGGAGGGGTTATCTTTAAAAATATTCAGTACATCTTCTTCCATTGCAGGTGTTCGTACATGTCGAGGTTTTCCTGCATCAATGCTTGCTGTATTAAACGATCCAGTCTCCCGTAATCGTCTATCGATTTTTATGAAGAGTTTCGAACTTGGGCAACGTCTCCTTGGAAATTGCTCACGGTACATGCGCTGTGCTTGACATGCATTTCCATGAGCTTGCCCGTACATCAGATGCATGTCCGCATATTCTTCGTTAGAGTATTCCGTCATAATTATTCTACATCAACTTACTACAATACCACTTACAACAGCCTCCCTTTAACATAACGCCCACTGATGACTGCTGTTTTATTACACTTTTCTTCCTATACACATAGAAAATTTGCATAAAAAGTACTTCTTCTTCATCATCCTGAAAGTTCATGGAGGAAACGCAGCAGTCACGGAGTTTGCTTTAAGACAATCGAGAGCTGCACAATATGTCATTCACTTGACCAGACTGAATAATGAAAGGGTATTGATAGAGGTTGATCAGAAATGTATAATTGAAAGATATTAAAACGGGGTGTTTACAATCGTCATGGGCGGAGTTTCGCCCTTTCCGAGCGTGCAACAGTACAGAGTTGTAACTAGGGAACTGCTTGATTTCTCCCATACAATTAAACTGATATGGTTTATTGTCCGCTTCTTCGAAAGCTTTCGGAATGGACCAAATTTTATAACATTTTCCTTGATCTAGGTAGAGTTGCATTTTTGGAATTAACGATTAACTATTTTGCTAAATATTTGATTTTGTATTTTTTCACTGTTTCAGAGCTTGTAACTCGCCATTAATTCTCAATATTCTAAAATAACTTATGTCATTTCGTAGGATTCTTTCTGCTCTTTCTAAATATGTGCTTCGTTTTTATGTAGCATTATCGATAGTTTAGCAATGAGGGTTTTTTTACAAATTTCCGATTTTTCATTCTATTTGCTGTAACTTGAAAATTACTGAGATCCGGCCAGGCATTATATACTGATTTATGCTCCGTGTGATCTCCTCTATTACCCCTATTAATATTGGACCCCTTTAACGGAACACCCTGTATATATATATATCTAAAAGTGTTGGATTTTTTCATCCTTTCTAAGAGCACTTCACAGCAGTGGGCTACTTTTTTTAAATTCAGATTTCTTGATTGGCATAACTTTTCTGAAGTGGTAAAATTCCCATTGTTTTCCCCTTAATTAACATGTTATTAATTAGGGCAAATTTTGATATTTCAAAAAAGTGGTGCCAATCAAGAATTCAGAATTTAACACTAGAACGCCCGGAAATTTTAATCAAGTTTCATAAAAAATATTTGATACCAGTATTTTTATTTAAATTTATTTGACTGATTTATTTAACTAAATCTAAGTAGTTTAAATTTAACTTATTATATGAAAGAATTTCGGGTTCCGGTTGACATTTAATCATATGGTCGGAGCCGGATCGACTCCTTCCGGGCGTTCTAGTGTTAAAAAAAGTAGCCCACTGACAGCACTGCTTCACATCTTTAAGTGAATTTTTTTTCAAAATTTCGATTTTCAGGTTGTGTTCCTCTTTTTCAATATCTATTTAACTTAAGAACTCAGATTTTTCTAAATTTATTATGTTATAATGGTTTACTTTAACAGAGGAATTTAATGATTTGTTGGGAATTATTTATTTTAGGCAGTGAAATCTAACCAAAATTGCTAATTTAAAAATGTTTTTAAATAAATAATTAATAATTAATTTTCAGTATCACTAAAAAGAAAATAGTATGCTAAAATACGTAAAGCATGTTACTCAAACTACTCTAAAAAATCTAGACCTCTATCTTTCACCATTTCTGAGAAAAAGGTACATAAATTTGGTGTATTTAAACATGGCGGAGATAGAGCTTACCCGGTCCCCTTAAAATACTCCAATTATGTAAGTGTTTATTTCAAAAATTCCTTGGATGCTGAATTTGAGTAGCTCCTCCCGATATAACGCCTTTAAATGATTTTTTCTAATTTGTACAGATATCTTTGTAAATATTTATATGTTATACCCAATGTAAACATTCGGTATTTATATATAATATACGCGCACAGATGGGGATTTGTTTACTAGAAAATGGTAATTTTCGCAAAACCATAAGATATGATTATTTTGTAAACTTTTTTATCGTCATTTCCTACAGTTTTTATAAACAGAAAATTATACAAAACTTTCCCCTTATGCATCTTTGGTATCTATATAAACTAAGCTAATGGCATGAAATTCCGTGCAATCGTTTTTGAGAAAATTAGTTTTTAAAGAATCGAAACGATATTTTTATCTCATAAAATATCAATATTTCTATGTTGACAATATGGGGGAAAACGTTGTCAGATAGGTATGCACTTCGTGGGAAAAACTCCGAAAATTTGATTGAAAGGCATGTTTTCAATGCTTATCCGTCTATTCCCTTTGGCATCTATGCATTCTACATTAAATAAGTTTTCTTTTCTATAAAAATTCTCATCATAAGTCCATAAAAGATGCATTTAATACATGTACTAAAAAATAACCGTTTATTCTTCACATTTACCATTGAGCTGCCATTCGAATTAGGCAGTGTAAAGTCTTTTACATCGCTAAGTAAATATTTGCACTTTAACCATTTCAGGGGAAAATTAGTCGCGTTACTCAAATGGTTAGAGGATTTCATGACACCACAAATTACGAATAAATTTATTTACAATTAAGAAATTTTTTCTTAGTGTACTGCTTAAAAGCAAATTTTTGTTCAAAAATTCTGGTGCAAATGTGGCATGTGGGATTTAAAATTAAGTGGAGTAAATAATATTCAACCGTGCTTCAAAGAGTTAAAACTTATTAACCCCTTAACCGTGTGGCCCGTAATGGATTCGGGCAAGAACACTTTGCTTGCTTCGTTATTAAAAGCATTTTGATACCACTAATTTGTAACTGTAAATTTATCTTTATTGATTGTCAGATATTTTTCGATTATGTAAGGAAAATATTTTAGTATGGTAAAAGTAGTGTCCAGCCCCATTTTTATTTTTTTTGTAAGAAAAAAAATGTCACTGTTAAGGGGTTAATCGATTTTCAGCCTGCTGTTTTACAGAAAAATCAAAGAATGAATCAATAATGTCCGGGGTTTCACTGTCCGATATTTTGTAATCATTAATCACTATTTTGAAACTATAGTGAACATGTATGATTTCTTTAACATACGCAACAATAATCTATCACGACGAATGCAGAATGATAAACTTGTAGGAAATATGTAAAAAAAAAATAGGATGTTGCCAATTCTCGAATTAGTAAAAAATCATCATGCTTGTTAATTAATATTTTAATACCAGTAAAATGAAATTGAAATTTCGGAATATAGTTTTCATTATAAGGCTGTGAAGCTGTCACCCTTTCTGAAGCGCGAATTTGGTTCAAGATAAGTAGTTGTCCTTGCTGATAACGCTGACACGTTTGTATGTCGTTCATTTGAGCGTTCACGCTTTAGCCATCTTTCGGTGAAAAAATCCGATATGTAAAAGGTTGTAACCGTCTAATGACACCGAAATTTACCCACAAATTGCTTTAAAGTCAATAAATACGTTCATTTACTTATTTTTAAAAAGTAATATTTCCTTCAAAAACCCTGGTGCTGATGTGGCATTTAGCGATTAAAATTAAATGGTTCATAAACGAACCACCGCCTTTCAATGGGTTGAGGGAACATGCCAGTCTAATACGTTTGAAAATCTCAATTTTTCCTCGGAACAAGTATTAAAGAGAAAAACGTTCTGATCATCTAAAAAAAAAAACGCGAAAAAAATTCTTATAACTTTGATGACTAGAAACATAACAGTTGATCTCTCCGCAAACAATGCTTAAAATATTATTGAAATATTAGAAAGCTTAATAGGAGACAGTTAAAATCTGAATAAATCATTTAATGTTGATTGTAACAAGAAATTTCTTCATAAAATAAGTTTAAAATATGTCTTGCTGATATAAGTTAACTCCTTGAGGGAGAAATAAAGCAAAATTTTCTATTCTAAAAGCCAGGAAGTTCTTTAGCCCACAGACCTCGATCTTGTCACTTTAATTTACATGAAAAATATAAAATTTACTTATAAATAAGTTTTTACTTTACTGGTTTAACCCCTTTAGGGGCGGTGGGATACATTATATCCCACCTAATTTTAATTAAGATTTGCACCAGAAACTTTTAAATAAGTTATACTTTTATAAACTTGGTGAAAAAATTCTTTTCCTTATTTTAGAATAGAATTTTACTGAATTTCTGGTGGGAATTCAACGTTATAGAAACACAATTGCTTGCCCCTCAAAGTTTTAAGTAACAACACAAATAAGTTAAGGGAAGACACATCTGGGACGCCACGCGCTGTCCATCGAACTATTAACTCTCTCGCTGCGCAACACGAGATTTCCTCAGGCAACAAAAAAGAATAGCAAAATTTGCGCAACCCGTGATTTCCTAGGGGATGCAATTTTTCCGTCTAATTAACCCTCTTTATTTATTCCAACCAGTTTTTTTTTATTGTAAATTTACCTTATTTAATCGGAGTATTTTTCCGATTAGACAAAAACTTTTGTTTTGAAAAACCGGTGACAAAAGAATGAAAATTCTTAAAAGATGCTTGTCGCGCAGGGGTTAAATACGCAATTTTTGAAGCTATTTTGATAAAACAATTACGCAGCCAGAGGGTTAATAAAGAGGAACTGACATATCTTTAGAATAATGAAACTTCAACTGTAACCGCTTTTGCAGGGGTATTACCGCCGGGGGAAAAATTACACCAGTAAATTTAAATAAAAAAATTCCTTATTTAAGCGCTTGTATTACAGCAAAATTTTAGTCATAAATAATGGAAGAAACAGATATTCATTTTTACTGGTGGAGATTCACTTCAACAGTAGTCAGGCCTTGCCATATATTGACAACCTAGACAACTAACTGTGAGTGGCAGTTGAAAAATGTTATAAAATCTTAGTAAACTGACACCAGTGAAAACAGATGGAAGTTTTTTACCATATTTGTGAGAGATATTCTCCACGAATAAGGGAATTAAGTAAGACAAAATTTGCTATTCATTTTTACTGGTGGAACTTTTCCCTTTACGCTAATCAGACTGTTGATCCGATTTAAAAGAAACAGCCACCATCTTGTGATAATCTCCTCAGTTACTTCACTCGCTACTGGTAGACAATACACTATATGTCTCCTTCTCTTTATTCATAATTCCATTGCGCTATCACATTAATGCACTTTGACAACATCTGCAAGAGAAATATACTACAAAATTTATTTTCTTAAAATAGTGGTGAGAGTAGAATATGAAAATAGGTGCCCGTGGTAGACCTGGAATGGGTTAGTTCAGGGGTGGCCAACTGTGGCACGCCTGACACCACTAAAATTTTATAGTAATCATTGCCTTATCTAATCATCGAATCTGCGATTCAAGAAGTCTACTTTTTCTGTAAAATTTTAGTGGTATCCGGCATGCCACAGTTGGCCACTGCTGGGTCAGTTTGATAAGGTCACAAAAGGTATTTGTGAAATACGCTATAATTTTAGATTTGTGTGTTTGAAAATTCTCTAAATTGATTTCCGTCAAATTATAGATTACAATTCATACTTTCTCCAAATTAATTTCGAAAATCTATATATTGAAGTAATTTTCAAAAATGTATCAATTTTAACAGAGGGCTTTTTTTTTACAGAGATCGATTTCTATAATCTTGAAATAAGCGAACTTAACACGGGAGGACTCGCGCTGGGCCTAATAGACCCAGAGTGCCTATGGTTTTTATAATTGTCACTACTATTTTTTTTTTTTAATAATCTTGAACTTATTTTATCTCAGAAATTTTAAAAATTGTCTCCTACTAAATAAGATGAGGATTATTATTTGTATTTATTGGTGACAAAGTAAAAACCATTCATACCCTGGGCATGCTCGCGTTCTCCCGGGTTAACCCCTTCAAGGCAGGTGGCTCATTTTTGGACCACCTAATTTTAATTCCTAAACGCCACATTGGCACCAGAATATTTTAATGAAATTTTCCCTTTTATTAAGAGTGTGAATAAAAGCATTTGTTTTTTTTTAAATAAATTTGTTTGTAAATTCCGTTGTCGATCACTAATTTAGGCATTTTACGAATAGAAGTACCTTGCCCCTGAAGGGGTTAAATTTATTGTACTTTCAACCAAGTTACTTTTGAGGTGTAATTTGTTTTAACCCTTTCCGGCATGGTGGGTTAAATTCTGTACCACCTAATTTTAATCCCCAAATGACACACCTACACCAGTATTTTGAAATGAATTTTGGCCTTTTAGATTGTATGTGAAGAAAAGGTTTTACTTCTTTGCAACTAAATTTGTTCCCAAGTCCTGGAGTCATTCAACTATTTCAATAGTTTAGCAACAGAAGTACCTTGAACTGGAAAGGGTTAAACGAGTAAAAATAAATCTAAGATAAGAAGCTCGAAATTTTAAACTTTGGTGATTCCTAAATTACTTGGAATTACTTCCCGTATAGAATGCTTAGGTAAAATTTATAAACTAAAGAATTCAATTATGATTTGAAAATTAAGTGTTGGCATTGAAAGTTTAAATTTTGATGCAGTTTCTATATGAGGACGTGAGTTTCAGAACTCGCCTTATCAAAAAAAAAATAAAAATAAATAAATAAATAAAATAAATTAAAACACTTTTCTCTATCAATGTATTATGTCGGTGAGCCTCCATAAAAAAGCTACAATCTGCAAAAAAACTAGTTTTGTGGTGTGTTTCTAGCATTGTAAACTCTTGGTTTATAATGAAAACGAATAGACGCAGCCAGAAGTTTTTCGCGATTTCCCAAAATTTGATTTTCTTGAAAAGGTGAGTTTTGAAGCTCGCGTCATCATATGTAGATGGCAAAATTTAACATTTTCAGGGGCAAAGTAATTGTGTTGCCAGTATACTCATATGATTAACTGACACTGGAAAATTAGTTTAAATTGTTTTTAAAATAAATAAGTGCTTTATAACAAGGTAATTATATAATAAATGTAAAAGAAAATTCTGGATTCTGTTTGGCAATTTGGAAAAAAACTAAGTAGTATCTATATTTTCAAAGATTTAAGTACAGTAATCCTTTAACATTCGCGGGTTTTGAAATAGAAAATGCAGAACATTTCAAAATTCGCCCCACTTTTTAAAAAGAAATTTCTTTTACATACGCGTTGACAACATTTGCAAGAAAAGGATAATACAAAATGTATTTTTTAAAATAGTGGTGCGAACAGAATAGAAAAACATCAGTTTTGAGGTCGCGGTTTTGACATTCGCGGAACCTAACACTCGCGAATGTGAAGGGGTTACTGTATAGCACTTATTGGTACACATTGAAAATCAGTATGTACCAGCAGCATTTTTATAGGGAAATTTGAAAAATAGTTATTATTGGGGTACTCCTTTACAAGTGTACAGCAAGTGAAGAAGTCAAAAGTTACACCTACCTTTATTTGCAAATCATTAAATGTAAAATCATACCAAAGGCATGCTTAAAGATACCAAAGGTATCTTTAAGCATGGGCAAATGTTTTCTTTCAGTACCAGTATATGAATTCTTTTTAAATTAGAGGGCTTCTACATAATAAATATTGCTCTAACTTCATTTTTTTAATGGTAAAACCCTTTTTTGACCCATCTTTTTACTGTTTAATTGAATTACTAGATCAAATCATCCCAGAAATGTTTAAAGGTCATATATTTTCGTTAAATTTTGATAGAATTAGAAGAGTTTAAAATTTAAAGATGATAAATTCTCAAATCACTTAAGAGACTCTATATGTTTTCACAATATCATCTCATTGTTGCTATCGGGACAAAGACTGAAGCAACCGAAACATGTTCTAGGCATTTTCTTTACTCGAAGCGTGGTTTTATGTACGAAAATTATTAATAAATTCATATTAAAAAATTATGAATTATAACCTGTATAATTTTTTAGAGAATGTGCGTTGTCCAAAACAAAAGTTTTCAGTTCATTCCAATGCTTTTTATATGGTGAAACTTTACTTTTCAAAAATGTAGAAGGACCGGACTCTACTACTGTAAAATCACATATAAGAAATCGAAATCAGCAATAAGAAAATGTGCGTGAAAGATTCATCCCCTTCAAGGGGAGTGGTATATATTCTATCCTACTTAATTACCTACTGTATTTAGGCTGCATCAAATGACGCAATAAGGTAAACAAACGCGCTAGCCACTATTTTTACACCACGTGATTCGCACTGTGACTTCACGAGAATACTGTCCATTTACGTGAAGGTTAGGGGTGAAATGAATAAAGAAAATGCTCTCAACAAAACAGGAGATTCCCGAAAGAAAGGGCAAACAGAAGAATGTCATGAAACCCAAATGTCTATTGTGAGAGTGACCCCCTCCCCCTACACTGCACCACTCAAGTGGGGGCGGGGGGGATGTGATTGTCCGATGACGCATTTCACCTGGTATTCAATAGGGCCATATGGCCACTGGAGACAAAACATTGTTCGCTGTTGACTTCTCAGAGTGCAATGTTTCTTGGAAATTGAGTACTTTTGGGAAAAGAAGAGATTTTATTTTATTTTATGCCTAAGTGGAGCAAGATCACCAGATCACTAGGATCTCGTGTAGACCTTATTTGCTTGTAGCACGGACAGTGAACTAAAAAGTGGGGTATTTTTCAAGGCTCATTCACAAAAAATGAATAAATAAATCAGACCTCGTTATCGGCTTGGTTAACAGAAACCTCGATTAATCAAAACTCAGTTAATCGCGGTTCTGCAATAATTAGATGTAATTACCTATATTAACTTTATTTTATAACGTTATTTTAACTATTCATCATCAACTATAACTGTAAAATTTCTCGGATTCGCCCAATAGTGCAACCCATTGTGAATTACCTGTAATAATCATACAATTTTCATTAACCCCTTAACGCTCGAATTAAATTGCGGTTGAATAATTCAAATTGCTTATTGGCAACACTTTTATGGAAAAGAAATATTCACCTTATTTAACGACAGTAAAAACGATACTAAAATATAGCCAATTTCACTATTTTATAAAACTGGTGGGAATCAAACAATCTGAGCAAAAGACACAGCCCGAGAATATGACGGGAGCGAGAATTAAGGGGTTAAACAGGGTCTTCCTGCCTGCTGAGGCTTCCGGGCTCGTTCGCGGGTACTGCAAGATACTCCGCAGGATAGTGGATATGTGTTTTCCCCTCGTGGACTAATCAGCTCTTATACTGAGAGGTTGGCTATGGCTGTCCACAAGTGGGTGATTAGTGAATAGACATATAGTTTAGAATCTGCCAGTTGCAAGTGAAATGACTGAGGAGGCTGTCACAAGATGGCGGCTGGTTTTTTACATCGATCAACAGTTTCTCATTACCGCCGAACCAAACATCCACCAGTAATTTTTGAATAGAAAATTTCGCCTTTTTTTCCGGAATTTTTATGCAAAATTTCTCTCACAAATATTGTAAAATTTTCTATTCGTTTTTACTGGTGGAAGTTGGCCCAGGTATTATAATATATTTCACTGAGACTGACAGGAGGTCGCTTACCAAAGCGATATAAGTAAGCGTCCTATCTTAACCCTCCGTCTACCAGACGGGTCCAATGGACCCGATGGGTACATTCGAAATATTTATTCTAACCAGAAATTTCTTTAAAATAAACTAAATATGTAAACCAGACAATAATGAGTTAAGTAAATAAGTTCAATAGTTTTAAATAAGAATTCTGAAGTGTAATATTTTTATAAAACTTGAGTAAAATTTTCGGTAGTTCTAGGGTTAAATGGGAGAAATAACCGCAAGATTAAAAGCGAGGTCACATCAATCAAGGTCATGCACCACGTAGCGGATGGAGTGTGAACTACAGGTAGATACCTAACTGTTTTCTTACTCACACCACTAAAATTGTAAAGTTTTTTCACCTTGATTAATAACTGAAGTACCTCTGATAAGGGGAAGAAAACTTCGTAGTGTCGAGTGCGTCTGGATGCCCCTCTCGCTACGCCAGTTTTTTGCAATAAATATGGCAAACAAAATTTATTTCCGTGAGTGACTGAAGATTTAGAAAATACGCGCCACACTAAAAGCCCGCGTATGTGAATTATCACTCCGTCCACAAGGTGGCGCAACTGTGTTAGTTTACGCCTGATTCCAGCATTAAGTTTGTTCGCTTACTTATAACGCTTTGGTCGCTTACTACCGCTGAAGCAAACTCCCACCATTAAAACTAAAAATCTGTTTTTGTCCATATTTATGACTGAAGTTCTGCGTGTATTACGAGTTTAATTAACGCTTGAACGTCCGGAAGGAGTCGATTCGACTCTCCCCATGTGATTAAATGTCAATTCGAACCAGAAATTCATTCACAAAATAAGTTAAATTTCAAAAACGCAGATTTACATTAAATAAATCAGTCAAATAATTTTAAATAAAAAATCTGGTGTGAAATATTTTTATGAAACTTGAGAGTAAAATTTCTGACCGTTCTAGTGTTAAATAAGAGTTTACTGGTGAAAGTTTGCTTCTCCAGTAATGAGCAACTGCGAAATCGGTTACAGTTGAAGCTTCACCATTTTGAATCCGTTTCATTTCACTTTATTCTTTATTCATAGTTCTATGGTTAGAAGATGTCAAATTTTGAGGATTGTGATATTAAAATATTGTGACAAACTTTAATTTATATGCATAGCTGCCAACCTCAAACTAATCTTCCGTAATACTTGCGTTAATTTGACCCTGGTTTAATATGTTTCAAACCAGAAATTTTTTTAAGAAATGAAAATAAATATGTTCCACGTAGAAACCTGGAATTAAATATATAAGCATCCGTGAAATAAATTTTCTGGTTCGAAATGTGGTTAAACTGGGTTAAATTAATCCACACATTACGGAAGATTAATGGAAGGTTGGCAGCTATGTATATGTTACTGAAGTATCATCTGATTTCATATCTGCCAATATCTTACGCTTTTTTGTTCCCAAAAAATATAATAGAAATTTTTGCCTTAGTTAATTGACAGATTTCGACGATTTAAGAAGGTAAATTTTACTATTAAATTTTTGTGGGTCAAAAAAGCGTAAGAGTTGGCAGCTATGTGATTTTAAAATTTGTTTTAAGAGTAATACATCGAATGTGACAGAATATACTCTAGGCATTTTGTTTATTAAAAGGAATAATTTTAATCATGAAAATTAATAAAAATTTAAAACTCGTTTTTCACATAAAGAGATTGGGACCACCAATTAGTACAAACATTATTTTTCGCACTACAACGGGATTTTACGGCTGGAAGGATTAAGGGGATCGTCTTAACACTTTAGCGGGGGATGTCCACAAAAAATACACCTAATTTAAGAATACTGACACCAGGAATATTTAATTAAAATTTTCCTTTAGTAAGTATGGTAAAATATGTATATTCTATTTTCTAATAAATCCGTTTGTAAATTCCGGTGTCAGCCCACCATTTCGACATTTTAGAAACAGGAATACCCAACGCCTGAATGGGTTAACCCTCTGTCTACCAGAAGGGTCCAATGGACCCGACATGTATATTCAAAATATCTATTCAAACCAGAAAATTTCTTCAAAACAAACTAAATGTATAAATCAGACAATAATAAGTTAAATAAACAAATTAAATAGTTTTAAGTAAAAATTCTGGTGTAGAATGTTTTTATAAAACTTGAGTAAAATTTCCGGTAGTTCTAGGGTTAAGCAGCGCTGCCAAGCTCCCACTAATTTTCCTTTATATGTGTATTAATTTGACTCAGTTTACTAACGTTTCGAACCAGAAAATTTATTTGGTGAACCTTTATCTACTTAATTTCAGGTTTCTTTGTAATCCAGGTACAGATACCTTTATAACTGCCTTTCTTAAAAAACATTCTGGTGCGAAGAGTGTTAAACCTGGGTTAAAGTATCTCGCATGTTACGTAAAATTAGTGAAAACTTTACACCTCAGGTCTTATCATAGAACTATAATTTTTTCATAATTTTAGTTTCAGTAAATTGGGAAATAGGGGGGGGGGCATATTTATCCGTACATTTTCGACGATATCTCCGAAAATCTAATACCTAAAAATAAAACGTATATATATATTATTTTATTCAGAGTTACAAGATACTTTGAACGATACCACACACACAGTGCCTGATTACCAGTGGTGCAACTTCTACCAATACATTTTATCAGAAATTTTAGTCTCATTTAAACGCCCTATTCACGCAAGATTGTTGATATAAATAAGCAAAAAATTCTTTTTTTTTTTTTTTTTTTTTTTTTTTTTTACTGGTGAAAGTTTGCCAAGTTAGTAATCAAGCCCTGCCCAAACGATATAAAATTTGTTCCCATGTATCTTAACCCTTAAATGCGCGATTTTATATTTTGTTTCGAAAAAATTATATATGATTCTTTGAAAGGTTTATTACGCAGGAAAAATAATGAAAAAAGTCAGAGATACATTTTTCTTATAATACGTCAAACTTTTCTTTTGTTGCACATATGCAATACAAGTAATAAAAAAGAAAAGTGCCCAGCTAAACTGATGGCATTGAGCTCACACACTATTCACACTAATTGTATATTATACTCTTATTTTAAAGAATAATGCCACTCAAAAAAATAAGTGAAGGGGAATTAGCCCCCGTTTCCCCCTTTATACTTAACCAGTGAACCTCCAAATCTAATCAGGAAAGCTCCTTATCATAATAAACCGGTATACCAAATTTGGAGCAAATCGAATAATCTTGCAAAAAAAAAAAAAAAAAATTATCTAAATTAAGGTGGTGGACTAACCATTTATCCTTAACCAATGAATCGCCAAAACGAATCAGGGAAGCTCCTTAACATAATAAACCGGTATACCAACTTCGGAGCAAATCGAATCAATCTGCATGAAAAACCCATTTATCTAAGTTAAGAGGGGCAGGCTAACCTCCCTTTTCCCCCTTTACCCTTAACCAATGAACCCCAAAACTAATCAGGGAAGTTCCTTAACATAATAAACCGGTATACCAAATTCGGAGCAAATCGAATCATTCTGCATGAAAAACCCATTTATCTGAATTAAGGGGGTGGACTAACCCCCCTTTTCCTCCTTTATCCTTAACCAATGAACCCCCAAAACTAATCAGGGAAGTTCCTTAACATAATAAACCGGTATACCAAATTCGGAGCAAATTGAATGATTCTGCATGAAAAACCCATTTATCTGAATTAAGGGGGGTGGACTAACCCCGTTTTTCCCCCTTTACCCTTAACCAATGAACCCCCAAAACTAATCAGGGAAGTTCCTTAACATAATAAACCGCTATACCAAATTCGGAGCAAATCGAATGATTCTGCATGATAAACCCATTTATCTGAATTAAGGGGGTGGACTAACCCCCCTTTTCCTCCTTTATCCTTAACCAATGAACCCCCAAAACTAATCAGGGAAGTTCCTTAACATAATAAACCGGTATACCAAATTCGGAGCAAATCGAATGATTCTGCATGAAAAACCCATTTATCTGAATTAAGGGGGTGGACTAATCCCCCTTTTCCTCCTTTATCCTTAACAATTGAACCCCCAAAACTAATCAGGGAAGTTCCTTAACATAATAAACCGCTATACCAAATTCGGAGCAAATCGAATCATTCTGCATGAAAAACACATTTATCTGAATTAAGGGGGGTGGACTAACCCCGTTTTTCCCTCTTTATCCTTAATCAATGAACTCCCAAAACTAATCAGGGAAGTTCCTTAACATAATAAGCCGGGATACCAAATTCGGAGCAAATCGAATCATTCTGCATGAAAAACACATTTAACTGAATTAAGGGGGTGGGGTGTGGACTAACCCCGTTTTTCCACCTTTATCCTTAACCAATGAACTCCCAAAACTAATCAGGGAAGTTCCTTAACATAATAAACCGGTATACCAAATTCGGAGCAAATCGAATGATTCTGCATGAAAAACCCATTTATCTGAATTAAGGGGGTGGACTAACCCCCCTTTTCCCCTTTATCCTTAACCAATGAACCCCCAAATCTAATCAGGGAAGTTCCTTAACATAATAAACCGGTATACCAAATTCGGAGCAAAATGAATGATTCTGCATGAAAAACACATTTATCTGAATTAAGGAGGTGGGGTGTGGACTAACCTCGTTTTTCCCCCTTTATCCTTAACCAATGAACTCTCAAAACTAATCAGGGAAGTTCCTTAACATAATAAACCGGTATACCAAATTCGGAGCAAATCGAATGATTCTGCATGCAAAACCCATTTATCTGAATTAAGGGGGTGGACTAACCCCCGTTTTCCCCCTTTATCCTTAACCAATGAATCCCCAAAACTAATCAGGGAAGTTCCTTAACATAATAAACCGGTATACCAAATTCGGAGCAAATTGAATGATTCTGCATGAAAAACCCATTTATCTGAATTAAGGGGGGTGGACTAACCCCGTTTTTCCCCCTTTACCCTTAACCAATGAACCCCCAAAACTAATCAGGGAAGTTCCTTAACATAATAAACCGCTATACCAAATTCGGAGCAAATCGAATCATTCTGCATGAAAAACACATTTATCGGAATTAAGGGGGGTGGGCTAACCCCGTTTTTCCCTCTTTATCCTTAACCAATGAACTCCCAAAACTAATCAGGGAAGTTCCTTAACATAATAAACCGGTATACCAAATTCGGAGCAAATCGAATCATTCTGCATGAAAAACCCATTTAACTGAATTAAGGGGGTAGTGTGTGGACTAACCCCGTTTTTCCCCCTTTATCCTTAACCAATGAACTCCCAAAACTAATCAGGGAAGCGCCTTATCACAGTGAACCTAGGAAAAAATTTTGAAGCAAATCGGATGTTTCTATCAAGAGTTATCGCGTTACGTACATACGTACGTACATACATACATACATACATACAGAACGGGCGGGCACATTAGCTCTCAGGCTTTGATAGCCTGTGAGCTAAAAACTACAGTCGTGTGACTGTTTTATGCTAAAATATTGCAAATTAGTAAATATTTTAAGAAGTATGTCTCCAAATACCTTATTTTATATAAATGTTTATTTTATAAAACTTAACCTTTAACCCTTTAATTCCCAAAATAGAATATGTTCTGGAAATTACGTAGTACAGCGAATCTGACTTTACACTAGAAAGTTTCAATGGTTAATTTCGCTTTATTTAAATACGGAATGTCTGTTATTAATTAAAGCATATATTGCTATCTTAATTTTATGGGGTGAATTAAGTATATACGAGTAAAAAAATCTATTAAATTCAAAACACTGTTGCTTACATATATGCAAAGCTGCGCACTAAAGGGTTAATTACTCCCTAAATTGTTCGTAAAAATACTTGCGAATGGCCAATAATCTATAAATATTTAGGTCAATGTCCTTTATAACTCTGGCAAGTTAGAATTTTCCACGTTCCATAGTTTTTGAGAAAAAGGACTTTTACAGACAGACAGGCAGACACACGAAATCTCTTATAAAGGTTCCGTTTTTATTTCTTAAGTACGGAACCCTAAAATAGTTAACCATGTAAGAGAAATGTATATTTATAAAATAATATTTCTTAAACTATCTCATGAAATCAATTCGATATTAATCAGATGAAATATGCTGCATTTTCAATATAATAAATAAAATTAGTCAAAATACGTTTTTAATTGAAAATTTATAACGCTAAAAATAAATGAATAAATGAACGTATTAGTAATTCATAACAATACTTTTACTGTTTCATTTTTCTTCAATTTGCATATGCTGCCTAAAATTAAATTATGATACGCGCTGTTATCCTTTTTAGTGGGTTTTCCCACGTACATATTCCGAATATACTTTATGTTGAACAAAACACACAATTACGGTAACTGAAAATGTGCAAGTACGTGACTAATATATGCATAATAATAGAGCGGAATAATATTGTTCATTTTCATAAAGATAATGAACTCACTTATATAAAGGAAAAAACGTAATATATTTTTGGACTTGAAATATTGTGTCATGTTTTATTTTTGAAAACAATGAAATGTATAACGTAGCTATTTACACACATGATCTCATTTGTTTAATGTAATATATTTTAGCTGAAGAGAATTATTTTTTAACCCTCCGTCTACCAGACGGGTCCATTGGACCCGACAGGTACATACAAAATATTCATTCAAACCAGAAATTTCTTTAAAATAAACTAAGTATATAAACCAGACAAAAATAAGGTAAATAAATAAGTTAAATAGTTTTAAATAAAAATTCTGGTGTAGAACGTTTTATTAAAACTTGAATAAAATTCCCGGTAGATCTAGGGTTAAAACTAGCATGTCAAAATGTTTAAACATTAATATTTTTCAAGATTTTTTTTCTGCATCTGTTTTTAACGGTAATAACATCCTAGGCGCCGACTTAATGAGAGCGAAATGCGCAACCAAGAATGCTTTTACCTTTAATTTAATTTTTTATCCTCTTGAATCAATGCCATTAATTGAGACAAATATATTATTTTAAAATTAGTGATAGAAGTTTGCTTGATTTGCCCTAGTCCCCCCTCCTTAAAATCGGCGCCTATGAATAATATTGTAAATAAATAATTAAGTGTATTAACTCATTAACACCGGTTGGCAGAAAAACTTATCATATAAGCGGTACAAGCATTTAAATTTGAAAACCAGTATTTTAGTAAGGAAATTTTCATATTATCTAATCTCAAACTTTGAGAGATTAAATGAGAGTTAAAATTACAATATATAAATACTGGTGTGAGCTGGTATCTAGGTATTAAAAAAAGTGTAAATAACATAGCTGCCAATTTTAACGCTTTTTTCCTATCACTGTTTTTTAATTGTGAAATGTGTCTTATTTAATCATCGAAATCAGAGGATTGAATAAGTTAATTTTTTCTGGTCAAAAATAGTGGTAGAAAAAAGGCGTAAAAGTTGGCAGCTATGAAATAATAGTCATTCGTTAATGGGTTAAACTTGTAAAACACATCTTGTTACTTTAAATTGAAAGGTTGTAATGTGGATCAAGCAGGGCTCGCAGCGTTTATATTTTTTTAAACTTTTCTACCATTTTTTTAAAAACGCTAATCACTAATTTAATGTTCTATTGCAGACGTTAAATAAATCTTCCACGAAGATTTTTATTTTAGACAGTCGCAAGGAAATATAGAAAAAATTTAGAACGTTGCTGGCATGCATATCAGATGAGGTGAAGTTTTGCAGGCCTTTTATATGTAAGAGGAAATAAACTACAGTCAAATACGTGAATGAAATAATTCTTGTTACGAACCAGAAATTGTATTATCAGGGGTGAGATTTCCGACTTTTTGCATACCAGTATAAACTTAAAGAAATTGTTAAATTATTTAATCGGAACCTTTTTGCGGTTTAAGAGAAAATCATTTTCTCTAAGATTATACTGGCATACAAAAAGTCAGAAATCTCATCCCTGTATTACAAAAAATTATTTCATTTGTGTTTGATAATTATTTGACTAAAAGTAGTTCAAATGTTCTGGCACAAGGCGTGTTTGTTTGATTCGTTGTTTATATTTCGGAAATCGTGGTAATAACAGAGAAAATGGAAAACGTGAAATCACATGAATAAGAAATACTGAACCTAGTTGAGTCCACAACTGCCCACATAACGATAATGTCAGTAAAATTGTGCGGGTCTGATCCATTTCAAATAAATGTTTCTTAACCCGGGAATGCTCGCGCATATCCAGGATAGGTACGATTTATACTTTGCCATCAATGAATTCAAATAAAAAGAGTCATCTTATTTAATCATTGACATTGCTCACAAATTCTGCGATAAAATTATTTGAGGATTACTTTTCGAAAAATAGTGGTGAGGAATGTAATAATCGTGCTCACCCTGGGTATGTCATACCCTGCGCGTGTAATCCCGGGTTAAGAGAGTTAAGGGTTAAGGGCATATTTCTCTGAAATCTTCAAAAAATTTTATTTTTAGGGAAACGTATATACAGGCCCTTGTAAATGCGAAGAAAATGCCGCTCTTCTTTGAAAAATCGAATCTTTTGAACATTTGATAGTATGAACCTTAACCACTTTAGTGATTCTTTTTTTTATACAATAAATTGAAAATATGGGATAAACAGCGCTTTTTTTAAACTAAAATATTCGTAATATTTAGTATAAAAATTTATGTCATTAAATAGTAGAAATTCTAATTAAAAAAATTAGTGGTATCAAAAATCTTTAAGTGATGAATCACGAAAACTCTTCTTGCCCGCACGGCATACGGGCAAATCAGTTATGTTGTTAACCCATTAACCATTGAAACTATAAGATAGGCATCTCCAACTTTTCCGCTGAAAAACTTTTTCCACTTCAAATTTTGCAAGATAATCTTCGCTTTATTTAACCTCTTGAGGGGCGGTGTGATATATCATATCCCGCCTAATTTTAATGAGTATTTCCACTAGAAACTTTTAATACAATTTTACTTATATAACTTTGGTGGAAAAGAGCTGAAAAATGACTTTTCTATATTTTGAAATAATTTTTTTTTTCAAATTTTTAGTGGGAATTCATCATTACAAAAACACAAGTGCCTTAAGCGCTAATCAAGGGATTGAAGCCATGAGAGACCAAGTTAACTTAAGAATATCTCCAAGCAGCTAACTCCATCAATAACATTCTCAATACAAAAGTTTTAGAGCCTAAAATTATGAATAAAATGAGTACCTACACGTAATATTTTTGTTCAGTATTAAGGCCGCAATTTTGAGATATTGTTAGGCTAACTTGGCCTCTCCTGGCTTCAAGCTCTTGATTTGAAAATTTTTGAAATAGAATTGTGACCTTAATGTTGAACAAAAATATTAATGATGGTACTCCTTTTATTCAGAATTTTAATCTCTACAACAATTGTATTGACAATGTTTTCTTAAAGAGTTAGCTGTTTTGAGATATTGTTAAGGTAATAAAAAAAAAACGTGTTTTTCGAAAATAAATATGTACGTATTTTCTAACATTCACCCAAGTACGAGGAAGAAAACATAGTACGTTCATTTTAGAACTAAACTGAAGGGATTAAAACAATTTAAAGTTTTCTCCAAATTAATTCTGAGTTCAACCCCCCGAGCACGGGTCTAAAACGTTAAAGTGGAATTGTGACCTTAATGTTCAACAAAAATATTAATTGTAAGTACTCAGTTTACTCAGAATTTTAAGCTGTACAACATTTGTATTGACAATGTTTTTGACAGAGTTAGCTGTTTTGAGATATTGTTATGGTATTTAACAAAACGTGTTTTTTTACTATAAATCTGAACATATTTTCTAACGCTCACCTACCACGAGGGGGAAAACTTAGCATATTCATTCTAGACCTAAACTAAATGGATTCAAACAATTTCCAGCTTTCCCTTAATTAATTCCGAATTC
Organism: Maratus speciosus; assembly: GCA_963932465.1. Lineage (NCBI taxonomy): Eukaryota > Metazoa > Arthropoda > Arachnida > Araneae > Salticidae > Maratus > Maratus speciosus. The sequence continues at coordinate 193,920,375 of OZ010796.1, forward strand.
GGCCTTTTTTCTCTCCCCTACCACAGGTCTACTATATGTAGTCACAGGTTTAACTTACACACAGCTGTCATAAATCTTATTTTATATTTTGACAGGTGGTTTAGCTGAAAATGATAATAACTGCACATCAGAAGAATTCGAGGACTGTCTGACAATTTTAAAAGCCATTTCAGAAAAAGACGACTTAGCTTTACCTGCAACACGCCAAGAACTACATTTAGTATGCAGGTAATTATTTTAGCTACCAAAATTTATTTTCTTTTTAAATATTAGAATACTTACAAATAACCAGCTGAATGTGTACGTGCTTGTATATTATTTATTCGAAATATTTGAATTACATTCATTATTTAAATTCATTAAAAGAAATGCAAATTTGATATATTGACATCTGCACATCTGGAAAATTATTCTAATTTTCAATTATACTTATTGTAATTGTTGTTTTAAATCAGGGGTGTCAAATGGTGGCCTGCCGGATACCAGTAAAATTTAATAGTAAACATTACCTTCTCTAATCATCAAATCTCTCCGATTCAAGAAATCGACTATTTCTTTAAAAATTTAGTGGTATCCGGCGGGCCACAGTTTGACACCCGGTTTAAATAATACGTCGTAGATTTACTGTTATTTTAACGGAAAATAAATTGAAAAAAAATATTAACTAATAAAGTTAACTAATTAACCCCTTGAGGGACAGTGGGATATATTATATCCCACCTAATTTTAAATAGGATTTGCACCAGAAATTTTTAATTAAGTTTTACTTTTATAACTTTGGTGAAACATAGCTGATAAATTGCTTATCGTTATTTTGAAATGAATTTTTTACAAATTTCCGGTGGGAAATCAACATTACCGCAACACAATAGCTTGCCCTTCAAAGAATTAATTAAATAAACTAATAAATAAAAATAACTTTAGTAATTAATTAAATAAATAGTGAAATATGAACTAATAATATTGAAAACTATATTGAAAAATAAAACTCAATAACGGGCTACAGAGTTATCTGAATAACTTTAAACAATGGTAAATTTTCTGTAAATAAGGCCAAAATTAATATTTCTAAATAGCCGCAGATCTCAGTCCTATGTTTGAGTTGTTAAAAACCGCTGACAAAAAAACTATTTCACAATAAGATTCTGAAGAAAACAGAAATTCTGAACACATTTAAAAAAAGTATTGAAGAAACTTTACAGAAAAGTATTTACTTCTAAAATAAGTATAAAAGAAACTCATAAAACTCCCTTTAAATCCAGTGAATTCAAAATTAAGGCTTTGTCTAGAAAAAAGAAAAATGGAAATCTTGTTAGGTTCATTTTCTTTGTTGTCCAAACATTTGTCAACAAAGAACTGACTTTTCTTAAAGGAACTTTCCAAGCTTTGTATTGAAAATATTTGTAAATTTAAAATATATAATATAACTTTTTACATATCAACTGGCTCATGCTACAGAGATTGTAGAATGCTACAACAATTTGCGAAAAGCTTATTTCGCCTTATCTAATAGCAGAAAAACATTACCTAGTAACACAAATTCAACGATTACGCCCTAAAATATATTTTAAATTTAAATTGTATCATAATTTACAAAATTTCGCTTTTCGGCCAAGTTCTCATAAAAGTATCCTAGTATAAATGTGTGGCAGGGATTATTTATCAAAAAGTGGTGCAAATATAATAAGAAATCGCCCTCTGGATATTGTTGCAACCCCTGGCGGTTTTTTTATTCACAAATTCCAAATTCTTTCCTGAAAGTTTGAACAGTTATTTTTGGTCATTACATAATGATAAATATATCCAAAATAAAGTAAAAAAAAATAGTATTAAATATTTTAATTGTGAACTCGAAATATCTGAATAAAAAACTGCCAGATTTGGCAACACTGTCTCTGGGACGTATATGTATTCAAAATGGTAATCTGAAAAGAAAATATTAGGTAAAAAATTCTAATATGAAATAATTTTCCGTATTCTTTGGAACTTCTAAGACATGTACATTCTTTGATAGACTTTACGCATTTTTATTGTGTCGTTCGGAAAGTCGTGTCCGTTTCGGAAAATCAACTCATGTCGGAAAATTCTATCATTTAATTATTAGTCATTGATTCCGATATCTAATGCCTAATAATTACCATACAAAATTTTCCGGTACGAATTTATTTTCCCAAACGGACACGACTTTCCGAGTGACCCACTACATATACTAACAAAAGCATATGTTCTGAATAACTGCCTCATCTACAAGGGTGGTATAAAAAGTAAGGTAACAAGCCCTCTGTGTGAAAAACTATATTCACAAATTTCAAGAGATATACACAACATAGTAAGGAACTGGTACATATTACTTCTCCACATAGTCACCATTGTTCCATCGGTATACCAGTGTATCCAAACCGGCATATAAAAATCAGCGTCAAGGCTGTGGAGTCACATGAAGACGGCTTGCTGAAATTCATCATAGAATCTGAAATACCGACATGCCATCTGCTTCTTCAGCGGCCTGAAGATATGGAAATCAGTTTTTGCGAGGTCTGGACCGTATGGTGGATGTTCCAATACCTCCCACTGGAAACGCTGTACCAAATCAAGCGTTACGGAAGCCATATGAGATCGGGCGTTGTCGTGAAACGACAGGACAACTTTCGAGAGCAGTACCCGTCGTTTCCTGTGAATTGCCTTGCTCAACCGGTCGGTGTAGATGCTGACAGCAATTACGGTCGTTCCACAGCAACCGGCAGCACACCTGGGGTATCCGAAAAGACTGTGCCATCTCTTTCTTTGCGGATCATTGTATTGAACTTCCTACAAGGGAGAGACGAGGGGTGTTACCATGCCATTGTTGCTGGCTTCGTCTCCGGTGTCACGTACTGTACCCACGTGACCATCTTGTAACGAAACGGTGACGGAATGGAGCGTCCTCCATCTAAAATTGAAATAAGTTCTGGAGAGACAACCCCATTCGTGTGGCTTTATCCTCGTCTGTGAGATGCCGCGGTAACCAGCGAGTCACGGCTTCTTGTAGCCTAAATGTTCATACGTGATATTGTGTGCACTGTCAATCGAGATGCTGAGTTCCTGTGCAATATCTCTAGTTTGAATGCGACGACAGGTATGGATCAAAGCTTCCGAATTACCCAGATTGTCATCGGTGGTGAGAGTGCTTGGGCGCTCTGATCTTTGATTGTCTTGCACATCTGTTCGCCTTTATCAAATTCAGTCCCCTTGAAGGACAGTGATGCCGCTATGACATCACCTAATTTTAGTCCCTAATTTGCACATTGGCATTCGAATTTTTGCATGAAAATTTTACTTTTATTAAGTACGCCAAAATACACTTTTACTTGTTTACAAAACAAAATTCTTATAAATACGGGTGTCAGTCAATTATCTCAACATTTTACGAATATATTGCGCCTGAAAGGGCAAGGTACTAGTTTTTTAGTTTTCTGAGATACCTAATTGCATAGCTGCCAAACCTTCTCTATTTTGAGCACCACAATTTTCAAATAAATATCCTTGTCTTATTTATTCGTAAAGAGAACATTTTTATTTTGAGATAATGGTGTTCGAAAATTGGAAATTTTGGCAGATTTTTTTTTTTTTTTTTTTTTTTTTTTTGTACAATTAACACGTTCGCTGCCAAAACCTTAAACAGCGATGAGATTTCCGACTTTTGTCATGCCAGTATAATCTTAGATAAAATGTTATTTTACTTATTTGGAACATTTTTGTCATTTAACAGAACAACATTTTCTCAAAGATTATACTGGTATGCAAAAAGTTACTTAAGGCCAGAGGACACAAGTTGTGACGTCATCACTAATCGACCAACATCTCACTGGTGTTCTAATTCACACCGGAAAATTTTGGATAGGAATTTTCTTTTATTTTATTTGTGGAATATCTATCAATTTATAAAACAATAATGACTATTTATACTTACTGCTGAGAATTTGGAATCCCCCAATAAAAAACCAGTCAGATGCGGAAATATTGTGGCATTCCACATCTGGCTCAATTTTTATTAAGGAATTCCGAAATCTCACCAATAAGTTTAAATAGTTATTATTGTTTTATAAGATGATAAATATTCCATAAATAAAATAAACGAAAATTGCCATTCAAAAATTTCCTATGTTAATTCCAACACTAGTGACACGGCGGTCGATTAGTGATGACGTCATAACTCGTGTCCTCTGGCCTTGTATATTTCGATGGCAATGGGTTCTTAAATTAGCATTTTTTAAAATTAAATTTCAAATTTCAATTAAAAAAAATTTCTTAAATTAGCAAGAAACATTTTTTTCTATACAAAATTTCTGGTAAGTATTATTTTTTTTAAAGTTTGGCAGCTGTGCATTTGCGCATGATTCATTCGAATAGTAAAATCATTCATTCTGCCCATCACTACATTGACCCTTAAATGTATAGTGATCATAGATGCCAACATCTCTTAATTATTTCGGAGTCTGATTCAAATAAAATATGTTTGAAATCGGAAAATATTTGTAAGAAAATATGTCTCATTCGTATGAGACATTTCTCAGACTTCATTTTAAATTTTTTTATTAAATAAAATTTGCGGTTGGCATCTATGAGTCATGGAACTATTAATGAAAAGGAACTGACATACTCTTAAAATAGCGAAGCTTCCACTGTAACCGCTTTCCCAGTGATTACCTTACCGCCGGAAGACACTGCCACCAGTATACTGAAATAGAAATGTTCTCCTTATTTAAACGCCTTATAAATTTAAAATTTCACACATAAATAATGGCGGAAATATATATTTATTTTTACTGGTGGAAGTTTACTTTGTCTGTAGCTAGGCCCTCCGTTTCCGCCATATTGTGACAACCTAGATAACCTCCTCTCAGTGTCAGCGAGAAAGATTTTAATACCTGGCCAAACTGACACCAGTAATAACATATAGAACATTTTTACCATATTTGTAAGAATATATTTTCATAAATAACGCGCTTAAATAAGAAGAATTTACTGGTGAGAAGTTTGCCCCGGAGGTAATCAGAAACCATCTTGTGACAACATCCTCAGTTACTTCACTCGCACCTGGCAGAGAGCGCATTATATGTCCCCTCCTCTTTATTCAAAACTCTATTCTGGCTAACTCTGTGCGAACTTGTCATGTGTGTCACACAGCTGAAAATCGTTACGCTTGTTGGCCACCGTTATTTTCGAAAAGTTCGCTTCTCTTTATTCAATTGATGAGATATCTCCGATAAAATAAGTCACATTTTTCCGTTCTAAAACACTGGTAGCCAAAAATCGTAGTATGTGACAGACATGACAAGTTCGCATGGAATTAGCCTTATATGAGTGATGCATATATGCATCACTTTTTTATGTGACCCTTTGCAACCACTATATTTATACAGAAATATTAATCCTATAAAAGATGCAAAAATATACTACTAAAATAAAGTTAAAAATCTATCTTAAAATTTCTGGTGTCTAATTTTTAATATAACAATAAAAAACACAATTAAAAAAAATAATTCGTTCATTTAAGTGTTAAAATTTACAATTAAAAAATTATATAAAATACGGTATTTAGGTTCATACTTATTAAAATATTTACTAATTTGTAATATTTTAGTTTTTACTTGTATTGCAGATGTGCAACATATGAAAAGGTTGACGTATTATACGAAAAATGTATCTCTGATTTTTTTTCATTATTTTTCATGTGTAATAAACATTTCTGAGAATCATATATATTTTTTTTCAAAACAAAATAAAAATTCATGCATTTAAGGGTTAAACAGGCTGCGGATAAAACAGTTAGTAAGAAATATTCATGAATCGGATGTTAGATCTTTTATAATTGTTTTCAACTATTTGTGTGTGGAATTTTAATTTCAACCTATTCGTATTATAATGTAAATTTATTACTCTCCCCTCCCACTTAGAAAGCTACAAAGAGGTGTAACATGTATTGAAGATCATAGTTTTCGATGCTTTACTGCAGCTCAGAAGAGGATATTCAATTCTGTTGTATCTGATTCGAGGCATGTTATTGATGATTTATGCGTCTCAGGAAAACTACAAGATGGTAAAAGGAAAATTTATTTATATTGGTTGCATGATATATAAATATGTCTAATACTTAGGATGAGCGAAGCGAATCCTCTACTAGGCTACACATATTACAGTTTGTCGTACAATTTACAAAAAAACTATTCAGTATTTTGACTTGAAATTAAACATAAAAATAAATTAGGATCTGTAGATTTGTACAATATTATTTTTTTACAGAATAACCTTAAAAATTTATTATTTTAATTAATTTATTTTACATGTTTTTCCAATACGGACGCATTTTTGCAAATTAAAAATGAAAAATGTGTATTTTTAGAAGAAAAAATAAATCATGGAGTTACTATTTCTTTTATGAAACTTTTAAAATACACTTTGTTAAGAAAATTATAACACATTTTTAATGAATTAAAATTTGTGATAATTCAATTATTTACATTAAATTAACACGTTCATGCCGGCGCGGTGGGTCACACACGAATGTCTCAGAGTTGTCGAGTCTCCAAATTTTTTTCACACCACTATTATTTTAGAGAGAATGTTGTTCCTTTAAATCGCCCAATTGTTCTAATTAGATAAAACAATATTTTCTGTATTAAAATACTGGTATCCGGAAAGCCGGAGAATATGCAGATCTCAGATCCGCGCCGGCGTGAACGTGTTAAAAAAGTATTTTTCAGTGTTAAGAATTCAAATACACAATTTATTCTTATTATGGTAAATAATTTACGCAGACGATACTTACGCTTATTAAAAGATCTTATATTATGATTTTTTTTATTAATTATTTTTGTAAAGTGGCAACAAAAGAATTGTAAACAAATAAAATTAATCATTGAATTCGTAATATAAATATTTTGTAAAATTTTGCTTCAAAATATTTTTATTTATACCAGTCTTATATCATAAATAAAAAAAAATTCCGAGGAAATTCTTAGTTATTTGGCTGAATTTATATTTTTAAAATTAAAATGCGCCGAAACATAAAATAATGTTTTTGCTTAATAAAGATGCAAGAATAATACAGAAAAATATTGTTAATTTCAAATACTGATCTTATAAAATAATGCTTCGCGAATCCAAACAAAGCATGGCTTTTGCTAGTAATAGTATATTCTTTACTTTGCAATTAAAATATAATAATAGCATGCTGCCAAGCTTCCGTTTTTTATTTATTTATTTTTTTTTCTTTTCAAGTCAAACAAGTTATATTTCCATTGTTTTCCAAGACATTTCAAACATAAATTTAATTTAATGAATGAAAGATATTACTACTTAGGTAACAACTTATCAAAAAATATGTGTTTCAACGCATGCATATCTTATTCACGGTTGCCAGTGTAGCATCCTTTCATATTCATATATTTCAAGTTCATGCCACAAGTTCTGAATAATAACTTCTGTTCGATTTAATAAGTGAAATTTCATGATTACAAAAAATAATAATTCTTCTTTCGAAATTATCGGTAGGTGGTCGAAATTTCTGAATAATAAAGAAGGCTGGACTGGCAACCCTGAATTGAATAAAAATCGGATGGTTGGTAGCTAGCGTTGATAAATCTGGCGGAATTTTTATTCAGAAATTGCCGATCCATACCAGAAATTCTTGAAAAGTAATTTTCCTTTTTTATATTAACCTCCCCTACCTCCCCCCCCCCTAAAAAACCTATAATTTTTGAAATCGAAATTAATAATTTAAAATTTCTGGTAAGAATTAGTTATTTATGAATAAAAAATCCGCCGGATGTGGCAACAATGATAGTAGCTGTGTAATAGTTACACTTTTTCTAGGATATTAATATATGCCACTGATTAGAGATCTGCAGGAAGCGTAAGTCACCGATTTTGACGAGAGTGGTATCGTTCAAAAGATCTCGTCACGGGAAGTAAAAACACCGCCCCCTGAATATTAGTCTTGAGCGCTGACCCAAAAATGACGACTTCCGAAGATGGATTTCTTTTTAACGTATGTCCGTTCCCCTAAATTTAGACACCGATATTTTATTAAAGATTTCTTTGTCTCGTTTAATCTCAGAAAATTAAAGCGGAAAAAAATAAAAAAAATTATTGGTATCAAAATGTAAGTGACCGTCCATACTCTGAAAAAAATCCGCATTCGTCAGCCGCCATTTTTGAGTCAGCGCTCAGGCTTGGTATCCAGGGGTTGGTAGAAAATTCAATGGAACTACCCGTCGCAAAAGAGCAGTTTTTGAGATATCCGCAGTTCATGTTAACCCTTTATAAGGCTTTTTAATTATGTTGCTAGAATATTGAAATAACAAAATGTCACCAGAATTTAGGAACAAATATTTTTGTAGGTAATTAAATGCTATTCATAAGATAGACTATAAAAGCAAAGTTTTATTGAAATATTGTGGTATCAATGAGGCATTTCGTGATTAGAGTTAAGTGGGATAAATACTTCCCACTACCTTATAAAGGGTTAAACAAATTCTTCGTTTATTTATTTATTACTATGTATTTATGCTGTTAGATTTGTCATATCGTTAAATTTCTAATTATGGCTCTTAACCCTTTCAGGTACTTCTGTTTTCTGAAATTTTAAAATGATTGTGTTACACCGGTATTTATGAACAAATTTATATGAAACTAAGTAAAAGCATTTCTTCGCGACCATTATTAAAAGCAAAATTTGGTTCCTAAATTCTGGTGTCAATGCGGCATTTGGGAAATAAAATTAAGTGGTTAAGTACTATATATAATATATCGGTCCCTTCAAGGTGTTAAATGGTTTCCTTTTAACTTAATTACGTTACTTATGTTTTGAAGTTAAGTATGCAAACAAAAAAGTGAAAAGAAATAAAGACATGTTAATGGCTGTAAATGCAGGGCTGCCACGGGAGAATATTTGTATATTCTGTTCGCACTACTATTTTTGAAAAAAAAAAACAAATTTTGTAGTACATTTCTATTGCACCTGTTGTCAAAATACATGTGGAAGATTTTTATTTCAGAAAAGTGGTGCGAGAAGGAAATAAAAAATAGTCGCTAGTGCCCAGTCTTGTAAATGTATTGTTTTGTGTTATGTAGGGATGAGAGAACTCCGACACAAATCGCTGATTTTCACCAGTAAATTTTAATAGTATTTTTTGCTTCTTTAAATACCAAAAATTCTGTTATTAAATACAGCGAGAAATACTATTAAAATTTATTGGTAGCAATCGGTCATTTGTGTCGGAGCGCTCTCATCACTGGTTATGTGTATGTGTTTGCTGATGCTGGACATTTGTACTGCTCATTGGTGATTCTGGTACTTCTATATCAGGTGTCGAACAATTTGGGAGAAATTTTATTGTTCTTACCAGTATCGTTTATCAATAATCTTCATGACATATTCCTAATACACATCTTATAAAAATGTCTCTTGCAGATTATTGATAAATGATATTGGAAAGAACAATAAAATTTGTCCAATATGCTCCGAACTCTGCTATATAAAATCGCAGCAAAAATTATAAACTTAACGACATAACAAATGTTACAACATAAATACATAATAATAAATAAACAAACAGACAAATAGTGAGAAATAAATTATCAGATGTCTCGAAAACGGTTCATTTGCGACGGGTAGTTCCTTCGAGTATTTTACTCCCCGCGACGAGATCTTTCTAAAGATGTTACTATCGGCAACTTATATTTCTTGCAGTTCCTTAGTGAGTGATATCTTTTTTGACTATCACTATATCCGCATAATACTTTTTATTTAGCTTTCATTTGCAAGTGCTGTAGAAAACCAATGTATTGGATTCATTGCTGCCAACTTTTACGCTTTCTTCGTACCACTACAATTTTACAGAAAATATTATCTTATTTAATCGTCAAAATATCACGATTAAAAGAGGCGAAAATTTCTATTAAATTTCAGTGGTAGTAAAAAAGCGTAAAAGTTGGCAGCTACCATGTGTCCCAAAAATGGATGATGGATTTTAAAATTCCATAACTTGCAAACGGTGACAGATATTAAAAAAAAATTCTTGCAGGAGTGTTATGTAAGATGCAAGGAGTTTTTATGCTGCGATTCTCTGTTTTAGTTACAAATAGCATCGATAGATAGTGCTGCAAGCAATAACCGCTAAATCCAGGCTCGATTTTTCGGCCTCTCTTTTCTTCCATGCAAAAAAAGGAAATTAAAATGTATTGAATTGATCCCCACTGACCAAAAATCGGGCCTGGACTGAGCGCCTATTGCTCTCACTGCCATCTATTGTTTGAAATTCGAACTAAAATCTAGTATCACAGTACAAAAACTCCTGATATCATACATAACCCTCCTGCAAGAATTTTCTTAATATCTGTAACCGTTCGGAAGTTATTGAATTTTATAATCCATCATTCATTTTTGGGACACCCGGTATGTAGATTTCATTAGATTGACTAGATTTTTCTTTAAAATGTTGTAGAAATTTGTCTTGGTTTTTGGAAATAGTAGTGATCCGTCTGAGACATGTGATTATTATTTTATAAATTACAAATTAACCTAATAAACTATAATATTTTGAATTGTAAAATTCTAATAAATAGCTGAGTTAATAAATTTAAGATCTTAATTTTTTTCATATGTATTTAATTTAATACACCAGTTTTCTATTTCAGATTATCTAAAATACGCTCCTTGTCTAAAAAATGTTTCAACGGACGAAAGAAAGTGTGCCAGTCAATATAGAAAGTTAACCAATAACCATGATGTCAAATCAAGTGACAGTAAAGATATCGATGTCAATGATGGATTGAAAATGCATTGTTGGTGGGTAAAGATCGGTTCTAGCAAAAGTATTTTCAAAATAGTCGTTGTTATACAAACTAAACGACATATGTATGCTTTCATTTCAGAAACTTATTTAAAAAAACAGAAATTAATTTTATTTATACTTTCTAAATATTTTAATACTGTTTCATATGAAGTAAAATCATTATTAAAAGATGAGACGATGCATTATACTTTTATTGTTAGGCTTCAATTTTTCTTCATTATTAGGCACTTGCATTCGTTAAATATTAGGAATTTGATAGAAATTTGAAAATAAGGTAAGTTTTAAAAAATTTATATGGTTGACAGTCTAGTCGGATTATAAAAGGACCGTAAATGCAGGTCAGTATTTTTAAAACTATGTATTTTTTAATGATTATTTTATTTTTTAATGTTCAGTATAAAATACGTATATATTTCTATACATAATTTGACTTTTTCCTCCATTTTTCAGACCATACCTTATGTCTCATATAACTGAAGCTATTAATTGATTAAATTTAAGACTACTTTCAGTGTATTTTTTTAAATATAACATATATGTTATTAATCAAAATCTAAAGCATAAAATGTGCAATCATAAATAAAATATTAACTGTAGTATAAAACTTTCAATATTAAATTATTTTAAAAATAATCAAAAGGCATATTTAAAGGCATTAGATAATTTGGCTGTTATTGCTACTGCTATTGAGACTGTTGTTTGCTTACATTCTATCAAGATCTGATTAACGCCGAGGCAAACTTCCACCACTAAAACGAATAGAAAGTTTTACCTTATTTATGACGCATATTCTCCATAAATCAGGCGTTTAAAAAATATGCTACTGGAAGCTTCAACCGGAAGTAATTAAATTCACTGATATTTTCAGTGGGATTTGTTTAGGTTATCATAAAATGACGGAACCTCAAGCACTGACCACCATCGCAGAAAATCTCCACCAATAAAAACGAATATATAATTTGGCTGTTATTGTGACAGAAAATTTGCATGAATAAGGTGTTGAAATAAAATGGACATTTCTATTTAAATTTACAGGTGGAAATTTACCCCCGCATAAATAAGAACCCCGGGATACGGTTACAATTGAAGTTTCACCAGTTTAAGGATATGTCTATTACACTTTATTCATCGTTCCATGGTAAAAGTTAGCTTACTCTTGTTCGGGGTTGCTAGATTCGGTTCCTTTTTTTATTCAAAAATTCCAAATTCATATCGGAAATTCCGAAAGAAGAATGCGTACTTTATGAAACCATGAAATGTCTGTACTAAAAAGATTTACACTTCGAAATTTCTGACAGTTTCAAAAATCCTAAAAGTAGAATTTTCTGAATTAAAAAAAAAGACGCCAAACAAGCAACCATGCTTTGGATAACCTAGGAACATGCTTCGTAAATATGGAGCCATTAAAATTTAGATTTTATGTTATCAATGAAAGATCAAAAATTTCAGTAAAAGAAAGTATTTTTATCGCTTTATATTTTCGAGTGTATCAGTAGGATTAGAACACATTTGAGATTGCCAAATGTAGAAGTGTTTTTTTTTACCTAGATTAGGGGTCTTTAACACATAGGCCGTTACAAATTAGCTCATTGCATCCACCTCTGAGTGTATTCTCTAACGTTATTGACTCTCTTCATGCGTCTCTACGGATTTTTCAAGGTTTTGAACGTAATGAATACATTTAATGTATTATAATGTGATTGTTTCTTTCACAAGTAGTTCCATTCATTAAATATTTAATCAATGTTCCTTTTATTCTTAAATATATTTAAATATATTTGTCACACCCGATAATTGCAGGCTACTTTTTTTTTAAATTCACATTGTTTGATTACCACCACTTTTTTGAAGTAGAAATATTCACCTTATTTAATGGCAGATAAAGCCAATTATACTGTTTTAAGAAATTGATGGGATTCAAACAATCTGAATGAAAAAAGGAGGCCAGGCTGCCCGTGAAAATCGCGGCCACTACAATTAATGGGTTAAAGAAATATGGCATGTAACCATTGAATATATTTAAGCCTTTCATGTGTTTGCAGGCCTGATTACCAACGGGGAAAACTTCCACCAGTAAATTTAATTGAAATTTAATAGACACCTTATTCATAAAGAATTTTGTCATGAATAAGGCAAAAAATTCTATTCCTTTTTAAAGGTGGAAGTTTGCCCCATTGGTTATCTAGACCTGTAGTTTACTTTAGTAGAACTTTAATTTTTCAAAATGTGTTTTTAAATCCAAAGTTGCCAGTTTAGCGTCTCCCCCTTTTTTAAATTCAGATATTCCGAAAGAATATTTTTTTTTATGTAATCACGTTATATCTATCGTTAAAAGAAAACAAAAAAATACTTCGGAATTCGTGGTATTAAATTTTAATTTTTGGATAAAAAGGGTAGCAAACTTTCAACATTGTTCTGTTTAGCCTCAGGAAAATGCTTAGTTAATACGAATCCATTGAAAATTAGTTTTAACGTTATCATCGGATAATCGAATATTTCCGTAGGAGAAATTCTTTTTTTTTTTTTAGCTTAAACCTACAACTGAATCAATAATGTTACTCACTTGTGAATACAAAATGCAGAATAATTTTTCCCTCTTAACTACAAATATTTAACCGAATGCTCGGAGGCACCATGATACTGCTATTGGAAAGTAGACAAAAATCGTCTCATTTAATCCCTGAAGAGTCGCGTCCGGTAAATGCAGGCTACTTTTTAAAAAATTCAGACATTTTGATTGCCCCACTTTCTTTTAAGTAGGAATATTCACATTTTTTTTTTAATGACAGATAAAACGATGCAAGAAGGAAGCAATTATACTATTTTAAAAAACTGCTTGGAATAAAACAATCGGAATAAAAATAAAGTACCCTACACTGCCGATAAAGTTACCTAGTATTAACCCCTTCACCTCCAGGCTTAATTTCGAAAGTGAAGGCTATATACTAAGCTATGCGGTGTAAAATGTCTGTGTCATAAAACTAACCTACGACCAGTCCTTGTTATATCAGATGTATATTACAGACCAATCCGGTTCAAATATGCAACTATTACGGGGTAGTGAATGACGTACGGTGTGTACGTCATGCGGTAAAAAATGTTTATATCATAAAACTCAACTTCAAGCAGTACCCTGTTATATCGCTTGCATATCACAAATCAATCCGGTTCAAATATGCAACCATTAGGTGGTAGTGAACGACGTACGGTGTGTATGTCATGGTCTTTAATTCAGAAATCGGAGCACATAGGATAAATTTTATTGTTCTTACCAGTATCTTTCATCAATGATCTTCATGATATATTCCTATTCATGATATATTCCCACTGTAGAGTAGAAGTAACTACTCCAAATGTTTGTGTATATATTTATAAATATCCTTGTAAAATGCATATTCTAGAGAAAATTAGAACTAACAATTGCGTGAAATTAATTAAATATTTCACAAATTGATAAATAATAATTACAGGGATGAGAGCGCTCCGACCCAAATGACCGATTACTACCACTAAATTTTAATAGCATTTCACACATTACTGAATGATAGAATTTCTGAGATTTAATAATGCGAAGAATACTAGTAAAATTTAGTGGCAGTAATCGGTCATTTGGGTTGGAGCGCGCTCATCTCTGTAATTAGGTAAATGCCTGAACAAGTTTCGGTAAAAGTATTAATAAAAAGTAAATAAGTATTAGTTTCTTTATAAATAAAAATAAAATAATGGTGTTTAGTATCGCTGTAAAGTACACGGTACGTACTGAAGAATGGTAAAACCTCTATTAAAATAATATGAATATTTTATTATTTAATAAATTGTAAACTGATATTTTTCTCACGTAGTGCAGACGAACAGGGCAATTAGGGTATCATATAAACAGAGTAGATGACACTTAGTCGGCATGAAAGAATGGACGTAAAATAAATATTTATGAGTCTTTCTAAATATATTTACGACGTGACAGTGAGGATTTATGAAATCTCCAAGGCAAAACGACATATGTTGTCGAAACACGTGGGAAAAGTGATTCAAGCTCAGGAGAGGGAGAGAGCAACAAAAATTTTAAATGCGACGCTAAAGCGAGCCGATCCACCCCACAAGGGAGGGTCCGTCAAATAAGATCCTCTAAAATTGAAGCACCAATGGAGACGAAGGACATAAAAAGAACTATAAAAATTATGTTTAGCCCACCCAGCGCTGGTGTTTTGGAAAGAAAAAATTTTCGAAAAAAAAAAGTCAGATATACTGTGAGCTCCTGACCTGGAAACATGTAATAATTCCTCTCTAAGATCTAAAAGTGGAAGCAACTAAGCTATCCGCTCGAGTCTTCAAAAGGATGAAGTAATTACAACATAAGTTCTTGATTTCGCAAGATGAAAATTCTACGGTCTCACATCACCTTCACATGCATTTTCTCAACGGCTGACTATCGTCGCTCTGCAATTCCTAATTGACTCAGCTCTTTGAGAGTAGAATTACGCTGAGATAGTTTGAAAGATGACCAGAATGAGCCGAAGATGGATCAACCCAGGCGACTAAGCGGGACCCGTTCCCGAGGACCGAAATTCAGATACCCGATAACCACTGCCGAAATAAAATATAAAAGCATCTGATTTTTGAAAGAATTAATGAGCCATCCGACGTCTGAAAACCCATAGTGAATCCTAGAGATGAAAAATACAGAAGTGACAGAAGCTACGAAGAGTTAGTCAAGCAACCATACTCAACACTGCTGAAGAAGAGTTTCTTTCGTCATCCCCAAATCCTATCCACGCAAAAACATTGTGTGAAGTCATCCTCACCATACTCCATCATAATTAAGTCGCACCCGATAAAATGAACTAATCAGTGATATTTTGGTGCACAAAAAACCTTTTAGTGCTTATAATCAATGTGTGTGAACTTTAAATACAAGTGATAATTAGACTTTCCATCATCTCTCTATGACAAACCTCCAAATAGATTTGCTTAAATCAAAGTCTGCACTATCCTTTCTTTATTCTAATATTCTAGTTGAATGATCATTAGACAAATTTGTTATAACGTACTATTTTATTCAAAATTTAATAAAATGCTAAAGAACAAAATACTGAAAAATTTTCTGAGTGAGTAAGTCTACAACTTGGCTCATTAGCTCAAAAAGTAATTGCGATGTGAGTCATTTTATGTGAGTTTATTATTATTTAGTTGAGTTCAGTATAATTTACTTAATTTGAATTTTCTTTGTATATTACAATTTTATAATCGCAAACAGTGATAGAAATTTATATGTGAAATGTACCTCGGTGAAAAAAAAGATAATACTAAGAATATTAATAACAATGATATTGCTGAAAATACATTGAATAAAATACAAAAAAAATGTATTGAAAATAATATGATAATATGAAAAATAAAATTGATATTTTTATGTGATTAATTTATGTATTTTTGCTTATTTTACTCTCTTTCTTTATATTTTCTTTTCAGCTAAACTTGATTTTAAGAATTTTAAATTAGATAATATATAACTCCTTAAAATAAAATAATCTAAACAGCAACTTAAATGTTAAACATTTCAGATATTGAGTTATTGCTTTTAAAATATCCCTACCCATTAATTTTAATTATAACTTAAATTAAGTCTTATATTATTTCGTCAGGCTGTCTTCACAAGACGGCAGCGAAATAATGTAGTATTCGTTACTTTCGCGTCGCGTGGTATGTTATAAAAATGTCTGTTGAAGATTATTGATAAAGATACTGGTAAGAACAATAAAATTTTTCCTATGTGCTTCGACCCCTGTTGATTACTGGAATGAGAGGAGTAGGCAAAGTACGTCCTAGTGGCAAAGGGTTTTTACCTTTCGCAACTCGCCGTGGGAAACAAATTTCAGTCAAAAATGTTGAAGACCTCCGCTTTTAATCTTCAGCTCTATCAGTACTATTAGAATACACTGAAAATTACAAAACATAGAAGTGGATTTTCTTTTTCACCGAAAGAATTAGAAAATGTAAGACAATAGTTCCGGCGATGAGTTAAGTTGGGTCAATTTTTTGATGGACGATTATTTACTCGAGGTATATACGCCCAAGGGGGGTGCCCTCCATGGGGGGTCTTTTGCAAGGGAACCTAACCCGTATTTACGCAAGGTTTCCCAAGGTTCGAAGGTTTCCCACGAAACCTCCGGACGGTTAGGCCGACGGGCGCGATTGGATTTGAACCCAGCAACCCCCGTCTGCCAGATTCGAGAGCAGAACCTCTCAGCCACTGGTGGGGCGACAATAGTTCCAGCAGCAGTTAATTAGTGTATCCCGTCATCTTGTGTACCATAAAATAGTTAAGCCAGAAAAAGTAAAAACTGATTTTGAAGTAAATTTTCTATTCTTAATGTAAGTTAATACTAGAACGCCCGGAAATTTTACTCAAGCTTTATAAAAATATTTTACACCAGAATTTTTATTTAAAAATATTTGACTGATTTATTTAACGTAAATCTGCGTTTTTAAAATTTAACTTATTTTGAGAAAGAATTTCTGGTTCCAAATGACATTTAAACATATGGTTGGAGTTGAATTGACTCCTTCCGGACGCTCTAGTGTTAAAATGACAAAATCGAGGCCTGTGGGCCAAAAAAGCTACCTGTCTTTTAGAAGAGAATATTTTGCTTTATTTCTTATGGCTTGATTTTTAGGACGTTTTCGAAAGTTTTTGATTAAAAAATGCAAAAATAAAGAAAATGCTTTTTGAACTGAATTCATTCTACTTTTCTCTAAGTGTGTGAATGTTGATACTTAAAAATACATGATATTTTATTCGATCAAAAATCATCCAACGTTCACTACGCACGGTGAACTCAATAAATCTGTGCGCCTTATTCTGCTTTTAATAATTATCTGCAAAAATATTTACATGGATTCTTAAAATAAATTATATTATTTGGGCGCGAAAAAGTTTATAAAGCGAACGAAAATTTCACAAAATTGCGACTATTTGATGCGTGATTACCATACTCATTGTTAATTTTTCCTTTTAGAAAATGTTTTTAAAATCTAAAGCATAAAATATATAAGGTTTTGAAGTTCTGTTCTAAAAGTATAGTTGCTTAAATAAATTTCAAAAAAGAAAACTTTCATAGCTTGAACGGTTTAACCCTAGAACTACCGGAAATTTTACTCAAGTTTTATAAAAACATTCTACACCAGAATTTTTACTTAAAACTATTTAATTTGTTTATTTAACTTATTATTGTCTGATTTATACATTTAGTTTGTTTTGAAGAAATTTCTGGTTTGAATAAATATTTTGAATGTACATGTCGGGTCCAATGGACCCGTCTGGTAGACGGAAGGTTAAGCAAGAGAAAACATACCGATCCAAAAATTGCTTGCTACGAGAAAAATATGTTTAACGTTTTTGATCGGTATGATGTCAGCTGTGACATCGTATTGTCGAACTTGTTGTCACGTCTTAGATATTGGTTTGAACAAGAAATATTTTTCAGGACATATTCTAGACACTTCATGAGTTAAAAAAAATGGAAAGATAAGATAAATAAATGGGATATTTTTTTAATTCCCGGAAAAAACTTACTTTAAATAAGGAGACGATTAATAACCCCTTAGTTCTCGCTCCCATGATATTCACGGGCTGTGTATTTTATTCAGATTGTTTGACTCCCACCAGTTTTATAAAATAGTGTAATTGGCTTTATCATGATATCATTTTTATTTGTCATTAAATAAGGTGATTTTTTCTTTTCAAAAAAGTGGTGCAGATAAGCAATTTGAATTTTTAAACCGTAATTGAATGCGACGGTTAAGGGTTTAAAGGTACATATATTGTCGGTATCATGTCAAACTATCTAATGCGAAAACAGTGGGCTACTTTTTTTTAAACTCAGATTTCTTGATTAGTACCACTTTTCTTAAATGGTAAAATTCCCCTTGTTTTCGCCTTAATTAATATGTCATTAAATAAGGTTAAATAAGGCGAATCTCACTATTTCAGAAAAGTGGTGCCAATCAAGAAATCTGAATTTTAAAAAGTAGCCCACTGTTTTCACATTGGATAGTTTGATATGGTATGGACGATATAAAGACAGACTTGAACACAATTAATACAATAACCCAACAGGAGTGAAAAATTAGCCGGGGCCATGACTCGAACCTGGGTCCACCTTGCTTTAACTACTAAGCAATCAAGGCCGACGTTCATTAGTTAGAAATTTCTGGGCTAGGACGTCGGCCAGTGTAGATTATTGGTTAAAGCGACAGCACAGTAAGCTGTGGACCCAGGTTTGAATCCTGACCCTGACTAATTTGTCTCCCATGTTGGGTTATTGTATTAATTATGCTCAAGTCTGTCTTAATATATGTAAGTTATTAATAATATGAAATCAGACGCTAATTTATGTGTGCTTTAAAGTAGAAGATTATCTTTCGTAAAACGTTGAATATAATGACTTTTAGGCAAAAAAAATTGTAAAAAAGGAAGGCGATGTACACCCAATTTCTCATTCTCAAAATGTGAAAGAAATACACTGAATAAAAGTTAAGAGGGGCGGCAATGATATTCTCAAAAGATGTCTTCTTTTGATCTGTGTATGTGCTAATTTTCTAAAGGGAAAATAAAATCCGTACTGCATTTCAGTTGAAAATCCATATTCATTCTTTATTATTGATACACTGAAAACAAGGTGCGTACACTCCTTGGAACTTTCAAAGAGTATGCCACTTCTATTTAAGATTAAATTTTCTATTATATATTTAATTGCAGAATTCGTAATCAACTCGTTTATTCATAGAATTTGTAATATTTTTCAGAAATAAAAAATGATCTGCTTTTTGAAAACCAGTTTTTATAGGAAAAGATTTCGTAGTAGGTTTCTGCAGCAATAAAAAAAATATTCTGCGGTGCAGGATGCCACAAAATTTGCAAGAAAAATTTAAAAAAAGGAATTTTTACATAAATTAGTGGTCTTCCGAAAGTGAATCATTTGGGCGTCATTTGTTTTTTTTATTATGACATATGTTGGTGAATAAGACAAAGTTGCTAAAATATTGTGATAGAAGTGTACCCTGTTAACCCTTTCCGGTGCGGAGTAATTCTGTTTATAAAATGATGAAATGATGGACTGACACCAGAATTCCCAAACGAATTTATTAGAAAATAAAAACTTGCTTATTTTCCCGTACTTTATAAAAAGAAATTTTAATTACATATTCTTGGTGCCGTTTGTCAGTTTTGGAATTAAAATTAGGTGTTCGTTTTTGTGGACACCGCACGCTAAAGGATTAACCCTCTCGCTGCGTAAGTAATTCTTCGCAATGAGCGTCTTTTACAGAATTTTTAATCGTTTATCACCGGTTCTTTAAAGCAGAAATTTTTGACTATCGTAATCGGGGAAAATGTCCTGATTAAATCAGACAAAGTTATTCAAAAAAAAAAAAAAAAAAAAAACTGGTGGGAACAACCAACCAGTATTAATTTGACGGGAAAATGCATGCCCGAGCATATTCGGGCTGCGTAGCGAGAGGGTTATTTTTTTTTATTAAATAAAGAATATCGTAATTTCCTGCGTGTAATCCGCCGATCAAATAAATATGTTTAGATTCCCCTCCAAAAAAATAATCAATTGAATACAACAGTGATAATTTATATAATATATATAATTTATATAATTTATACAACACAGGTCTAATTTGTAGAGATTAGACTATAATTTTTAAATGTTTTTCTTTCTTCGGAACACACTTGTATGATTTTTGGATTGCACGTCGGAAATTACAATAACTTCTCCTGTCAGATATGAAACGCTATCATATTATTTATGAAATATTTAATTATAAATGAAATGAATTTTTATGGGGGGTGGCATATATTTATCATATTAAATGAACACTATATTTCATAATCAGCTACGTCTTTTCGAATTATAATGGTGGAAATTTGTTAAATTGAATTTAGTATTATGTAAAGAATTAATTAATATAATGTATTGACATGTGTGATAATACAGTTTTATTTATTATTTTCAGTGCATTTACGGAGTTGGTTGAATGTCAACATGAACATCTATTGCGTGACTGCGGGCCCCGTGCCGATCAGTTCTTCCAGAGTCATTTGGATCGAATGGCTGGATCGCTGCTTAACGAACATTGCGTTTTGTTTACGCATGGTTCAAATGCATGCATGTTTAATAAAAACTCAGGAGGGAAAAATAGCTTAATTAACTTTAATCTATTTAGAAATACTTTATTATATTATATAATACCCTTAGGAATGGTTTTACTCATTCAGCGATGACAATAAACATGACTTTTTTATACTGTGTTTCTTTTATTGCATTTCCGGAAATTGAATTCGAACAGAAGTCTCAACTTAATGTTTTCGTAAAATACTGAAAAAGTTCCATTAACATTAATGGTACCTTGCATTTTGATAGATATATCCCAGGTAGAAAGTTGAGTTTCTAATGATAGTGATAATAAATTTATAAGGCTTTAATACGTATAAGTAAAGGGTTTGCAAACGTATCTTGCATGACATCGAAGAATCCTGCAATTAAATAACGTAAAATTACTGTTTAAAAATGCTGGTATGCATTGGGATACTGTTTAATGCACATGGTATTATTATATATATTGTGAAAATATTATTCCATAAACAAAGCTGAAAACACACAGCATTTTTAATGCCAATATTTTCTAATACAAATTTCCGCTTTGATTAATACAGAAATTATGCGAATTAACAAAACAAAGATTACTGTGCGGAAATACTTGTACTCAAAAATCGGAAAGGTTGACATCCATGAACATGGCTTTTTCAAAACTGTTTAGCGTATAAATACATGATTGACAACAATAACAGTATTTCTTATTGAGTAGCACTATTTCCGAACGTTATACAAAGTGCCCATATTTCTTAAAATTCCCGAAACGTTTGGTACAACTATTTCAGATTGGAAATTTTCTATGAGGTTTTTAAATCACCGAATTTATCATATTTTAAAATAAGTTGTAAATGTTATTAAAAAATGTTTTAGACTTTTACACATCCTGACTGTTTAATCGCAAATCTTTGTCATTGGAAATAATATTTCTAATCGCAAATAGTGGCAATGAAACAGGAGTATTTTCACAAATATTACCAATTGGGGGTAGATCGAATGTTTTTATTCAAATGCAGTGTTGTCAAGTGGGCTTCTTTTTAAAAATTCAGAATTCTTGATCGGCACCATTTTTCTGAAACTGTAAAATTACCCTTGCTTTCGCCTTAATAATACGTCTTTAAATAAGGCGAATTTTACTATTTCAATAAAGTGGTGCGAATCAAGAAATATGAATTTTAAAAAAGTAGCCTAGTGGCAACACTGTTCAAATGGCTAGCAATATTTTTGGATCGAGGGAGATTCGCATGACTAAGTAAAAACAAAATTAATAAATAGATATATAAACGAATATTAAATTTTCCACCAGGTATGGAACAAAATTAATAGTATTATTAACTGGTGGTTCATAATATCCTCTTAAGATGCCCAGTATTGTTTTCTGTCAGGTTTAAAACTTCTGGTACATTTGAAGAAAAAAAAAAAAAACTTTTTGCTTATTTTTAAAACGTGTCCTTTTATAGTTATATTTTTTTCCAAGTCTACTATGAATTAATAGATATAGTGCAGGCAGATTAGGAAAATGTCCTACACAAAATTTCTTCCAATATTTCCGACTACTAATATTCATGTTACTTAATCATGGAATGTCTGACATTAAATAAAATACAGATTTTTATCCTGAAGTGGTGGTAGATATTTTTAATAAAAAATTACCCATTCCGGCAACACTACTATGAAGCTAGAAAATTAAAGTCGTCGTATAATTCGTGTATGAAACAATATTTGTTGACCCAGAAATGTTATGTAATAAAAAGTAGCGTATTGCTCTGTCGTACTTATTTCACTTTAGTTATTTAAAAAAATTTTGGATCTAAAAATATTTGTATGATCCGCGCATTATACGCCGGGAATGTATGATAGTTCAATTTTTAAACCATAGATTGTCACTGCGTATATTTGAAAGTAAAATACAATCTTCTGTTTATTAAGCCATAGAAATAACCAATTATTCTAAGATTAAAATAGTCGATGATTATTATCCTAGACACTGGTAGTAAAAAGCTTACAATGCCTATGATAAATCTAAAAATAACTTGTAGCACACACTTAGCCGGTCAACATGCATAGTCGTAGAAGTAAAAAGAAGAAAGCACCCCCTACTAACTCTGCAACTAATTATAATAGAACAAAGTTACTGGTACGAAACGATTGGAAATAGGATTCTACTTTTTAATGATGTACATAAAATGTGCTTAGGGGGTCATCTACAAATCAAAATCAGACAAAACTTTATTTTTTTTTTCAATGGCAGCACCCAATTTTTACAATATATTTTAAATATTCGGTTCAAACTATGCCTAGAAATGAAATTTTAAGTTATATGGATGATAGGTTTTGAATAATAAACTTCCAAAATTTAAAGCTTCTAATGTTAAATTACATTTTCATATTTTTATTAATATCTCCTGAAATTATAATCCTAATGTGATAATTTTGTCTGTGATTATAATATTAAAAAACCCAAACATAAAAACATTGAATTTGTAATTGAAAAAAATTATAATATGAATTATGAAATTAATATTCGAATAAAACTATGAATTGCAACCTACAATTTTTTTAACGATTCATATTTATTATGTCTTGCTTTATGCGAATTCTCAATTTCAAATTTGGTGCTAGCAACTTTCTTCTACAATAATTTTTTGCAGTTAGTAGGGGTGTTTCCATTTTTTCCAAGACTGTACCATTGTTAAAAGCAACATGAATTAAAATTTTCTTTCGAGTATGAGAGTTGCCATTTTAGCAATTTTTTAATTAAAAAAATCTGAAATATTACCAGAAAATTCGAAAGAATAATATTTACTTATTTTATATACAGAATGTCTGTCATTAAATAAAGGACAAATTTTTATTTGAAATTCCTAGTAAGAATTCGGAATTACTAAATTTAAGAAAGGCCAAACTTGCAACCCAGCACTGTAAAAAAACAGACTAAAATACGGAAATTGTACTGGCAATCGGGACGCCAGTACTATTTGCGTATTTTAACGGAAATTTCCCCCCGTAATTTCCAGAAAAACGGAATTTCTTCTGTAATTTACGGAATTTTTTCCGTTAAAATATGGAAATAGTACTGGCGTCTCGATTGCCAGTGCAATTTCCGTAATTTAGCCCGTATTTTTTACAGTGAGGCTGAAACTATTATATATTTAATTCTCTTTCTAAATATATCCGTAATAATATTCGTCGTATTCTTACAGTGATCTTTTGGCCACAACATAAGTGAAAGTATTATTTTCAAAGCTTTGATTCATTTATATATATATATATATATATAAAAAAAAAAAAAAAAAAAAAAAAAAAAAAGAAGCATTCTTTTAAAAATCCGATTGATGTGGACCATCATATTTTTTAATCATCTGCATGGTGGGCTTTCAGAGGGATCATTCAGGTTACATTTAAAGTGTGTACACTACTTGGAATTTCTAAAGGTTGTGCGAACATTTATTTCCGATTAGAAATATTTTAATTATTGGTTGATTGCAAAAGTTCGTTCCCGGACTTCACAGACGGCAAGAGCTTTTAATTTTGACTGCGCTGATGTTTCTTTTATAGCCATATTATTAACTGGCAGATATCTACATGTGTCGTGCGTAAACATAAAGTTAAAAAAAGTTTTCAAATTAATTTGCGTACAAGGTTAATATTTAACATTGAGAATGAAAAGTTTCATTTTCGTCATGTTATGTTATATGAGTTTAAAAAGATGTGAGTGTTGAACGTGATACAGAAAATATGGAAGGCGTTTATTTGGATCGTGCTCCCGCTCTTAGGATGGTTAAAATGTGGTTTTGTTAATTTACAAATGGAGAATTCAATGTAAACGTTAAAATTCCCTCTAGGCGACTTTTTGGCATGGATAATGATTTAATTCGTGATTTAGTGATTAATAATCTATGGATTACTAATGAAGAGATTGCTGAAAGACTAAATGTTGAATATTTGATTGCATTTCGCCATTTAACCCTTCCAGAGGCAAGGTACTTCTATTTTTAAAATGCTGAAATGAGAGAATGACACCAAGAATTTTCAAACAAATTTCTTTTGTAATACGCAAAATCTTTTTTCACGTACTTAATAAAAGAAAAATTTCCATTCCAATATTCTGGCGCCGATGTGACATTTAGGAATTGAAATTAAGTGGTCCAAAAATGAACCACCGACCTTGAAGAGGTTAACCCCTTAACGGTCGTATTAAATTACGGTTTAAAAATTCAAATTGCATATTTGCACCACCTTTTTGAAAAAGAAATATTCACCTTATCTAATGACAGGCAAAATTATACCGTAATAAAGCGAATTACACTATTTTATTAAACTGGTGGCAATCAAATAATCTTAATAAAAGACATAGCCCCTAAATATCACGGGAGGGAGAATTAACCCCTTCACGGTCGCTTAATATTTGGAAAACCATCAAAAAATACCTATTTATTTTATCACAGAAATTGAATAATTATAAGGTTTCTAAGTAAAATATGCAATTAGTTTTTTTTTAAGGCGAAAAAAAAGATGTTATAGAACAAATTCATATTTGTAGAAAACCCATAATGCGAGAATTCTGTGTCTTAATGTTTGTTTTACACCGTACAAATTAATGCGAATAAAACCTTTATTTTTCACATCTTAGATCTTTATTTATCATCATCACGCACATTTTTACAAATAATATTCGAAATAATATATATACATTAAATTCAGATTATTAATAATTTTTTGAGTGTTAGATATTTCGAAATATGCAATACAAAGCCCAACATTACAGTCAGCGCAAAAGCCAAACTGAAACGGTAATATTCAAAGACTTCACACCGAAATGCCAGTTAAATGTTTCTGGTTTCAGAAGTTTTTTCCAGCAATAAATCTCCAGCCCGGAAATATGACGGGAGCGAGAAATAACGAACGACACCTCAGCCCGTGATATTGACGAGAGCGAGAATTAAGGTGTTAAGGGTTAAAACAACTTGGATGTTCTTCGAAACGCGATACATCGGAAATCATCATTGTTGCCGCATATGCCTGATTTTTTTTTTTTTTTTTTTTTTTTTTTTGGCATTCCGAATTCTCACCAGTAAGATTTAAAACTTATTTTTGCTTTATAATGTGACACACGTTCCATAAATAAATTAAAATAAAATTTCTGTTTAAAATTTTTTGGTGTGAATTCGATAAGTCTAAATAAAAAATCCACTATATGCGGCAACACTGGAAATCGGGCACGTACATTTACAATCTCTATATAATATTATAATCTCGTAATCTTTAATGACCTTATTTAATAACACAATGTAAAGTAATTTATAATTAAATAAGGCGAACAATTTTGTAAAACTTTATGGTATGAGTATACGGAACTGTTCCATGTAACAACTATTTTTGTATAAATATCTTCTTCGCTTTGGGCAAGGTTCACACTTTGAAAGGCGATGGTATATTATTCAGCCGTTTTAATTTTAATCCTCAACTTCCCTATATCTACCTGAATTTTTTAGTAAAAATTTGCTTTCATAAAATATGCAAAATATTTTTTTTTTCAAATCTAATCTCTTGGAAAATTCTTGTGGCAATCAATAATTTCAACATTTTGTCGTCAGGGTTAATTTGAAGAAAAAATGATCAATGGCAGAATTTCTGCGATTAAATAAGGCAAAATGTACTATACAAACATATTGGTTACTTCCGGCGTTTTATCTCACTCCTGATGTTGTTTAATTTAAATCAGGTGTGTCGAAACGACGGAGAAATATAACTATTTCTGAATACTATAATTCACCTTATATAATGGCACACAAAATGAGATTAAATATATATGGAAGGTTACTATACGGATGTAGAGGTGATAAGTGGTCACAAGCGTAGCCTCAGAAGGGCACAGTCAATCAGCAAACATTTTTTCTGAAAGATTGTGGTCACTTCATTTAAAACATAGCCTGTTTAAAGTAAGTTTATTATAGTATTGCCATAACTGCCAACTCTTATGCTTTCTTGCACCTGAAAAAATATTACGAATTTGTTACTGATTTATTGGGCAGATTACAGCGATTAAAAGAGGTAAAAGTTACTATTAAATTTTTTAGGTTCGAAAAAGGGTAAGATGGCAGAAAAGTATCATTATTCGAACCTTTTTGGTAAAAGAAGAAATTTTCGTTGTTGTACTTTCTAAAGCATGGAGAAAAAAATTCTTAATATAGGACCCA
Organism: Maratus speciosus; assembly: GCA_963932465.1. Lineage (NCBI taxonomy): Eukaryota > Metazoa > Arthropoda > Arachnida > Araneae > Salticidae > Maratus > Maratus speciosus. The sequence continues at coordinate 193,947,570 of OZ010796.1, forward strand.
GGAACCGTATAAAAATTCAAAAAATGTACCTTTTGAAAATCTAATGACACGACTATTTCGTAAACAGCCTTTTTTACACTTTTATTATTTGCATTACATACGTATCTCAAATAGGTAAAAAATTATAGCTCATTTAGTCTTTTTAAGAAGAATTAATGGTTCAAAATCGTATTAAAAAATATTCAAATAATTCCTCATAATTTAATTGTTCTGCTCATTTTAACATTCTGCAAGATGAAAACCTAGTGAAAAACTCTTTTTAATGAGTACATTTTTAATGATAACAGAAAATACTGAAAATTCGTAAAATTTATTGCATCATTATTCAGTTAATTTTGGTCGTAGATGATAATGATTTTTACTGTTTAAGTTGTTAGAGTATCGATTAAATTTTTCTATGTATAACACACTGGGCTGTACAGAAATTTAAATTTCGCAAATTAATGTAACCTATTGTGTTTTAAATGTAACTATTTTGAAATAAATAAATTTTCATGTGATGAAGCACAACAGTTGAAATTTCTTCAAGTAGACTTATACCTCTAAAACTAGCGGCTTAAGAATTAGCTATTTGTTGGTAAGAAAAGGGGTCCTCGATAAAGATGTTCTTAGCCTAGTCATTACGGTAGCTTAAGCAGAGCTCCCACTGCTCCGTTTTTTGAAGTCCAGTATTTTTTAAGAGACAAATTCATGGTAGGTTTTTGCTAAAACAGCAACAAAAACACCTTTTGAGGTAGGTTTCAATTAAAATTCTAAAGAATATTTTCTTTGAAAATAAGCGGTGTTCAAAAAACGGGCAGGATTCCTGCTTAAACCTAATAAAAATATTTCGTTATAATATACTACCATATATTTAAAAAATCCAAATAATCGAACAGTGACATATTTCGAACGAAGAGTAAAGCATGATTAAGCGAGAATACATTTTAAATTTCCAGAGTCGGATAATACTCATCGCGAGAACATGCAAATTGTTCCACGGCTAACAGCTGCGGAACGCAGAGGCACCCGGGATCATTATATTATCTTGAATATTGCATTTTTGCTGAAAGGCGGCCAGAGAACAAAGGAATTAAAGTCATACACCGCAAATTCTCCATTTTAACTTCCTGGCACAATAAATGTGACTTCCTTAGAGATTCCTTAATAAGAACTTATCCATCACCCTCAAGAATAGTAACACAACTAGACAGCAGTAAATTTCACAGGCGAAGGAATAGATGATTATCATGTATTTACTATGAAATGAAATTATAGCACCTAGGTTTTCACGCATCAGAAAAAACATATCTTAAAAATGAAGACGTAGGTGAGGTTCGGGGTTAAGCCATTTTACCTCTCCACACAATTTGCTTCTGTGGTCACTAGTGTTGCCAGATGTCCCGCGAAAATCAGGTCTCCAAATGCTCTGTACACCGCTAATTTCTTGCAGTTTATTTCGACATCTTTAATCGCAGATAATTCTGCCATGAGATAAGACGAAGAAAAGTACATTAAAATGCTGGTGCCCAGAGTATTTTTTAGCCCCGATTTACTTCTTTTGACTACGCTTTATTATATTAGTAATTACTGGCAACAGTAATTACAAGTACAGTAATCCCTTAACCTTCGCGATGGTTATGTTCCGCGAATGTCGAAACAGCGACCGCAAAACTGCTATTTTTATATTCTATACGCACCACTATTTAAAAAAAAATACATTTTGTGTTATACTTTTCTTGCAAATGTTGTCAGCACGTATGTAAAATATTTTTCTTTTTAAAAATTGGTGCGAACGTGGAAATGTTCTGCATTTTCTATTTCAAAACCCGCGAATGTTAAGGGGTTACTGTACACCCGATACATACTTGCGAGAACATTCGATTTCTTAATACCAATAATTTGAAGAGAAATATCAACTATGTTTAGTCGTAGAATATTGTGATTGTTGAAGGCGAATATTACTTTTAAAAAATATTGGTATTTCAAAATCAGAAAATATATCAATTATTGATTTAAACTTTTTAGAACAGGGCCTGTCAACATTTTACTACTATGCATCAGATATAATCTTTGCATTTTTTCTGTGATAATATAATGGAAAGTATCCTTCAAGGAAATCCTGATAACAAACGGTCCGCTTTTTGGACGTCCCTGCTTTTGACCATAGAGAAAATACCTTTCAGTAATTTCATTTCCACTGGACGTAATAACATTCACATTAACATTAGATTTTTCATCTGGCAAAAGTATTGGTCACGTATGGACATATAGGGTAATAAAGCTATTTTCTGGATAACTACCCTTATGAAATATTTTCTGTAGCAAGACGCATCTATGACTGACATATTAGTAGAATAAAACAGAAAATGAATTTTTGCGAGTTGTGTCACTTTTCTTACGGGTGAGAATTATGTATAATTTTGAATTTATTAATAAACTTGTACTGTGACTAAACATCTGAAAAAAATAATACGGTCCCTAGTTGACCACTTTTACGCTCCACCCCCTGCTGAATTGAAATGCACTTTTTGTTATATTATATTATGTTTATTTTTATATTTTATAAAACCTTAAATATTATTTAAATATAATACAAAGATTTGTGTAATTTTAATACGTATTTAAAAAGTTAGGAGAACTCTAAACCACATCTCTTTTGCACTGGCGACGAAGATTTAAAAAGGTATGAGAACCTTTAAGTGATTAAACTGGCGTGATGACAATGTATGAGGATTTGCGTGAGAGCATTTAACGGTCGAGAAGTTTACTTATAACTTTTATTTATTTAGAATAGGGAAACATAGTGTTTAAATAAAATTTAATACAATTTTATCAATGAACAGGGATAGGAAGGCACATTTAATAAAGTAAAACGAGATAATGTAAAATTACGTGTGATTTCTCACCGTATACCAGTCACCAGAGAAGAAAACTCTATAACAAGAAACGCACAAGATCATGTTCGCTCACCAATACATAGCTGCCAACTTGTACGGATTTTACTTACCACTAAAATTTAATAGTAAATTTTGCCTAATTCAATCGCCGAATTGCAGTCATTTTTTATGATTAAATAAGGCAGAAATTTTTGTTAAATTTTTGTGGTAGCAAAAATCTGTACAAGTTGGCAGCCATGATGTTACGTGATACATTGGTACTGAAAAATACAAATTAGCAATTTAAAAATGAAGTTAATGAATATAAAAGGATGAAACCCTGACAGGCTCCAAAAGTTAGCATAGCATATTTTTACATCGTTTACATAAATATAAATGTTAAAGTTCTGTTTAATGAGGTACCTCAAAACGTACACAGGTGAAATATCTAAGCATGAATGTATGCCTCATAAAACATATCAACTGTATCAGTATATAGTATTATAAATAGGATTTTTTGAAGATAAATTAGTGGAACAACGGGGGCTTCAAGAGGTAAATCCTTCCTTTTATATGTTTAGTAGCGGAGTAAAAAGCAAACACCCACTACTAAATCTGGAACAAATTATTGCAAAAAAAAGTTACTAGTACAAGACTAGGAAATCAAGTCTATTTTTAAATGATGTATATAAAATTTGTTTAGGAGGCCATTGGCATATCAAAACGAACCAAAACTTTTTGTCAATATCAATACCCAAGTTTGACACCATAAATAAATTGTACACTTTTGAATTATCCTAAAAACAAATTTTCATGAAATTCGTACGTTTAGTTTCAGAGAAATTAATTATTTTAAAATGAGCCTATTTTAGGGGTTATATCCAAATTGAAGCTCGGTACGCGATTGTCGAAATGCTACAGAATGACTGCGTCAATTCTATTAATGTATTATTTCTTGCAATACCAACATTTCACTCGCTTAATATGTTTCGACTACTGCCAGCCAAAGTGTTTCAATAAAATGTGGAAAATATATTTTTTCCACAATATGCTTTTCTGCGCATCATAGCATTAAACCATCATTTTGACGATTTTAATCATAATTTGAAAACTACTTGGAAGAAAATTTTGAAATTGAGAATTCACATAAATCAGGGCATAATTAATAAAAATCTATCAAAAAAATTGTAGGTTGCAATTAATATTTTTTTCGAATTTTAATTTTTTAATTCATATTATAAAACTTTCAAAATTACGAATTCAATGTATTTATGTTTGGATGTTTCAGGTTTATAACCACACAAAAAATTATCACATTAGGATTATAATTGCAGGAGATATTAATAAAAACATGATAATGTAATTTTACATTAGAAGTTCTAAATTGTGAATGTTTATAATTCAAAAACTTTTCATCCCAATGACTTGAAAATCTGTTTCTACGGAAAGTTTGAACCAAAGATTTAAAATGTAATGTCAAAATTGGGTATTGCCGTTGAAAAAAACAAAGTTTGGTCTGGTTTTGATTTGTAGATGGTCCCTAAGCAAATTTTATATATTGGGTCGTTTGGAAGGTCGTATCCGATCGGACAAATCAATTCGAACTAGAAAATTCTATCATTTAATTATTAAACATTGATTCCGATATGTCTAATGTATAATAATTATCGGGCAGAATTTTCCGGTACGAATTAATTTTCCCAAACGGACACGGCTTTCCGAACAACCCAATACATCATTTAAAAGTAGACTTTATTTCCAATCGTTTGGTGCCACTAACTTACTTCTAGTATTGGGTCGTTCGAAAAGTCATGTCCGTTTGGGAAAATCAATTAGTACCGGAAAATTCTATCATTTAATTATTAATCATTCATTCCGATATCTAATCTCTAATAATTACCGGGCAGAATTTTCCTGTACTAATTGATTTTCCCAAACGGACACGACTTTCCGAACTACCCAATACAATTAGTTTCAGAGCTAGAACGGGGTGTTTACTTTTTCTTTTCCCGACTGTACCTTTTATTTTAACCCCTTGAGGGGCAAGCAAAAATGTCTCTAAATATTGAATTCTCACCGGAATATTCGCAAAATTTTATTTTTAAATAAGGAAAAGCAATTTTTCAAAGATTTTCCTCCAAAGTTAAAAATATAAAATTTAGTTAAAATTTTCTGATGAGAATCTTGTTTATATTTGGTGGAATATATTTTATCTCACCGCCCCTCAAGGGGTTATAAAGTTGAACAACATCATTGCATGAAGTCACGTTTAATGTCTTAACACGTTTTGAGAATTTTAAAAACCAAATTTATCAAATCCTTAATAATGTTTTTATGCTGATAATTATACATAACTTAAAATATTGTCGGCAGTAGGATATTAGAAATTCTGTAAGGTGAAATCAAATTACAGACACCGCTCTTTGAAGACTAGACCTACATGCGGACATAAAGATGGCGGATGTCGTAGGTGGATTTTTTCAGCTTTTGTATGATCCTTAAGTTTTATACAGTTACGTTTCCCTCACCTTATATTTTAAAAAGTAAATAAAGGTGAATAAATCTTTAAGAAAATACCCGTCTCAAAATTCTAGGGACTGTACAAATGCTGAAAAATACCCGCCAGCGACAGCTGGCATTTTTGTTTCAGTGCGTAAGCCTAGTATCCAGAGGTCGGTGAATAAATGAGTGACTTACAGTAATTTCCAGCTTGTAATCCGCGGATCAAACAATCATGTTTGTACACAGGAAATTCCTTAAAAAAATTAACTTAAAAGATCGCGGTAAATATTTGACTTATATTACTAAATAAAATTTTTGTGTCCAAACATGATTGTTTTGATCCGCGGATTATATCCCTGAAATTACAGTACGTAGCTTACATACAGGCACCTGATTTGCAGATTTACTAGTTTTAATTACTTTACGAATGCACCCATCTAATATAGTAAACACAAAGTAATCATTATGCATAATCGAGCTATATATATTTATATAAAAATATTTTAAGTGTTTTCTATTCAAGAGATTATATAAAGAGGAATTCAATAAATTTTCATTTGCTTGTTATAGAATCGTGTAACGAAACACAAGAATTTTAATAATCAATTTTATAAATTTTAAATATTAATAAACATCATATAATATAAATGTTTCGTCTAATTAGAATGTTTGCCCCCTTTTTAAAAAATAAAAAAACCTGAGACAAGAAATACAATTAACGCTAATGTAAATGCCGCCCGAGGATGATGGGTGAAAATCGTGATTTTCAGTTCAAATTAAAAATAATTGATAAAAATATTCATATATTATTCATCGACAATAATAAAACTGAACAGTTTAAGGCCTGATTAAGGCATGTAGAGCTGCCAAGTCTCCGGATTTTTGAATACCAGTATTTTAATACAGAAAATGTTCTTTTATTTAATTGGAACATTTGAGCGATCTAAAAGAACAACATTTTCTCTAAGATAATAGTGGTGTGCAAAAAGCCGGAGACTTGGCAAGTCTGGGCATGGGCCTCTGGGATTTTAACAGGGTAGTTCCATGGGTTTTTGTAGCGTAAGTCACATAGCTTATAACTGTTATACTTGTTGGCCACCGCTATTTTCGAAAAGTTTGCGTCGACTTATTCAATTAACGAAATATCTCCGATAAAACAAGTCACGTGTTTTCGTTCTAAAATACTGATAGCCAAAAAATCTTAGCATGTGACTTACACTACAAGCACTCATGTAACTAGCCAACAACAAATTTGTAATCTGATGTATATACGATGAGAAAAGAGGAGAAATTACAGATTTATATTTGTTAGTAAAAGGAAGCACATAAAGATTACATTGAATATAAGTACAAATTACATTCATTATACAAGGCTCCCACTCTGTCCGTTTTTTCAACACAACTTTTTTTCAAAGCAGAATCCTCTTTACCCATTTCCGGCACACTGTGCCCGGGTCGGGATACCTAATTTTAATTCCAAACTTACGGCGACACCAAGAATATTTTAGTAAAATTTTGCATTCAAGGTGAATAGTTAATATAGCATGCTTTTAATTTCTAAAAAAGTCATTTTAAAATTCTGGTGTCAGTCAGTAATTTCTTCATTTTACAACAAAAATCGCCAGTGCCGAAAAGGGTTAAAAATTTCGTAGAAAGTTACTTTGAAGCGCCTTTTTGATGCAATTGTTGCAGAAACCTACCATGAATTTTTTTTCTAAAAAAATACTGGTTTTAATAAAACGGACCAGTGGGAGCCCTGCTTGTATGAATTTATAATTTGCTGTCAGATAGAATTTTTGTAGAAGATATATTGAAATTATTTTATGATTAACCACGAATATATTTTATTATTTTCAATACTGAATATCGTTCAAATTTGTACTAATTATTGCACAAATAGAAATTTCTATTAAAATTTAGTTTACATGGCAATAATTTCACATTTTGTCCATCTATTGCACTTGCAACAAAAACAAAAATTGGTTTAACTTTATTGTTAACCATGTTAATAAAATTAACTTTATAATAACTTTCAAAAATTTTAAAACTTGAGGGTAAAGACTACATATTCAGAAACGTACCATCAGTTACGGATAGTTAATACTGATTTCGGATTTTTTAATACCTGCAGATTTTGATTATCTTTTAAACGAAAAATTGCACTATTTAACAGATTTGCATCATTAGCACATGCACGCGTACATTTCAGGAATTTCTTTTTTATTTAAAAATTCCGTATACGGCGATCGTACTAGTCCTGAAATTTCACGACCAGGAAATTCTTCAGTACCTGTATTTTCTTGTGGAAAAATCTCTTCTTAAATAAGGCGAAATTTCGCGCGTTTAACATAGATTTATTTTTCTATAAGCAAATAGTGATATAAGTCCTGAAAAAATCCCTTAAGCGTACGACCCCTGCGAATATTATCAATTTCCAGAAATTTTACTTTATATAATCACTAAACATCTGTCATAAAACAGCACTAAACATCTGCGTAGCAAAACTTACGTGTGCTATTGTTTAAAATGGGTTGATCACAGATTTCAGATGAGAGAAAAAAAAATAGTGATATTCAAAATCCGTAATCCTTGGCAATTGCGCATATTAAGATTAAATAATAATAATAATATGCATGCACGACGTAAACACTATTTTTCGTTACATAATTCCTTTTATAAAACTGATATTATTGAAAAAAATTATTTAACTTTAGTATGGGTTACCAGTTTGGCCTCCATTTTTTTCTAAATTTCGAATTCATACGGGAAATTTTAAAAGAAGAAGCTTTAATTTATGTAATCACAAATTTTCTGTCATTAAATAAAGCAAAAAAATACTATTTTTAAATTCTGGCAAGAATTGGGATTTTCAAAATAAAAAGCAGGCCAAACAGGCAACCTTGATTGGCATATTTACTATGATTAAATTGACAAAACAAACTCTTCTTGGAGATATCAAGCACAACATCCTTCAGAGATATATATTCCAATCAAAAAATATAATCCAATCCTCGTTTCTTGTCAGCGTATATCACACATAGCTTTAAAAGATAAAGAGCATTACCTTTTATCATTCAAACGTCACTTTTAACACTTCATCTTTCATTTCGATGCAAGATTTAGGATGCTTTTTTTAAAAGTAAAGAAATTGAATTATACTTTCCTCTACACATATTTATTAAGTATTGTCACGTTGGGGGAATTTTTTTTATCTCAAATATCTATCACTTTTTCAGAATAAAGAAATCTTTACTTTATTTAATAACATGCACATTTAATGTATTAATAAAGTAAAAAGTACTTGTTGTAAAAAGTGGTAGATAATTTGAATTTAAAAAAAATCCACAGTCTGGCAGCATCGACTTTATATTTCTTTTAATTTCTTTATTATAAATTGCTTTAAACCCTAAAATTTAAACTGAACTTACCACTAAAATAAAAAGTAAATTTGTTTTAGTTGCCTTCTTTTATCACCAAAATATGTGATTAAATAACTATAAAATTTCTAAAAAATTTTAATGGAAACAAAAAAAAAGTAAACGTTGACAGCTATATAAATGCATAATAATTTTAAATTTCGGATATTTAACCCTTAAATGCATAGTAATGCATATCTACATCACTTTTTATTTAATTCTTAGCAACCAGTATATTTATATAGAAATATTAACCATGTAAAAATTACAAAAATATAAAGTTAAAAATCTTTCTTAAAATTTCTGGTGTCTGATCTTTAATATAAGAGTAAAAATATAATTCTTAAAGAAAATAATTTATGCATTTAAGTTTTACAGAAAAAAAATTATATAAAATAAGGTATTTAGATTCATACTTACTAAAATATTTACTAATTTGAAATATTTTAGTTTTTACTTGTATCACAGATGTGCTACGTAAGAAAAAGGTTCACGTATTGTACGAAAAATGTATCTCTGATTTTTTTCATTATTTTTCCTGTGTTATAAACATTTCAGAGAATCATATATCATTTTTCGAAACAAAATAAATAATCATGCATTTAGGGGTTAACACTAGAACCGCCATAACGGTCATTTTGACCGGTAAAAATTTAAATATTTCGATTCGAACCACACTTTTTTTTCTAAAATAAATTAAATGTGCACCCCGGAGAAGTAAGTTAATGCGTATCGCGGAGATCTAAGTTAAATGGATTTAGATAAAACTTCTGGTGTAAAATATTTGTATAACACTTGGGTAAAAATTCCGGCGGTTCTAGTGTTAATACGTATCAAAGCATAAATATGCAAGAAATGTGATGCGTTTTATAATTTATTCTCACATATTGGTAATATTGAAATGAAAACTTTAGTACTTACATGCATAAATAGTTATTTAATCTTGTGATATTCCTTTTATGATTTATCTTGCATTATTAATAGAGTCAATACTCTGCGTAAGAAATACACAAGCTCATATTCTATAAAAAAATTACACCGCTCCTGCTGACATATCTCTCACTATTTAGCACTAGATACTAGAACCTCGATGACGGGGCATTTTGACTTGTACCAAAGGAACAGATGTCGATTCCAAACATATTTTTGTATATAAAATAAGTTAAATATATGCTGCACAAAAAAATAATTTGAATAGTTCTAAATAAAAATTCTGGTGTGAAATATTTTTTATAAAACTTGAGAAAAAGTTCTCGCGGTTCCAGGGTGAATCCTCTTGTACATTCGTAGAAAGAAAATGTAGACATCTTATTAACTCTTCAACAAATTATTGTAGAGGAAATTTACTGGCACCAAAGGATTGGAAATAATGTCTCCATTTAACCCTTTATCTAATGCATTATGATCTACTGCAATTTTTTTCATGTAATTTTTTTTTCAGTTACTACAGTGAACATTAAAGGATAAACATAGAAAAAATACACACCCGTGAGAAATTTAATTATTTAGAGGTAATTAACTAAAGTGGTACTTTAACCCTAGATCTACCGGGAATTTTATTCAAGTTTTAATAAAACGTTCTACACCAGAATTTTTATTTAAAACTATTTAACTTATTTATTTACCTTATTTTTGTCTGGTTTATATACTTAGTTTATTTTAAAGAAATTTCTGGTTTGAATGAATCTTTTGTATGTACCTGTCGGGTCCAATGGACCCGTCTGGTAGACGGAGGGTTAAAGTACCGTCAGTACACTATGACTAAATTATCGTAATAGAAAACCCCACAAGGTATTTCAACTGGCACCAGAAAATATTTTCGAATTAATAAGTATATGAAATATAGGATTTTTCATATTTATAAATAAATCATTTGTCAAATTCCGGTGCTAATCATTTATTTCAACACTTTAGAATTGAAAATGCTTTGCTCCTGAAAGGGTTTAAAAAAACTATTTTTTTTTTTTAGGTTTTGATCTTGTTAGCAGTCCTTTAGTTTTGCGACGTCTTTACTCCAGGGACAACATGCTCTCTTTCATCTCCACATATGCAATATATGTATTTACATATGCCATTTCTAGCATAGCAAAAACCAGCCGGTGCCACAACTTTTTCGATTTTCTATAAAAAATAACAATGAAACAGAAAAGAAATACCAGGGAAATCACTACTGCACTACATTTTAGTAATTGCATTTTAAATCTGATGAAAACGATGGATAACTACACAGACGAAAAGTAAACAAGAAGTTTCTCTCCAGCACCCATTGTACTGACGGTACTTATAAGTACCACCGAGTACTTCAACTGTTAAATCAAATACATATACCGTTCACCTAAAATAGCCAGTGAGACTGTATTCTAAGATCATAATGAACACATAAAAAAAAATCCAACACTTATCTTATATCCTTTACTGTGTTTGCAGCAATGAAAAGAGGAGCGTGGCAATCTGTACAAAACGTCGGCACAAAAGACATCGACTGCTTCAAAGATAGCCTCATTCCACTCTAAAATAACAGACCTAGAACTACCGCTGCCATGTATTCGGATAAAGTAGAGTTAAAAGAGCGATTTTTGCAAAGTACCATTATAATATTAGTAATATTCACTAGGGTATAAAAGTTTAAAGTGAGTGGTACTTATAAGTACCGTCAGTAGATAAAGGGTTAAATGATGTATATAAAATTTGCTTAAAGGGCCATCTATAGATCAAAGAACCCAAGCTTTGTTTCTTTCAAAAACAATACGCAGGTTTGACACCATAAATAAATTCAACACATTTCAATTAGCCTAAAAACAATTTTTCATGAAATTCGTATGATTAGTTTCAGAGAAATTAATTATTTTAAAATGAGCCTATTTAAGTGGTTGCATTGAAACCATGGAACTATTAATAAAAAGGAACGGACATATCCTTAAAATAGTGAAGCTTCAACAGTAACCGCTTTCACAAGGGGCTGGTTAGCTCCGGTCGAAGCTTCCACCAGTAAATTTATATAAAAAATTTCCCCGTTTTTAAAGGCGTTATTAATGCAAAATTTCAGTTATAAATAATGAAGAAAAGTATTTTAATATTAACCGTTGTCAGTTTAATTTTACGGTACTCAGACATTGCCACCGAAATACTCAAGGCCTGAGGACACGAGTTGTGACGTCATCACTAATCGACCGACTTCTCATTAGTATTGGAATTCATACCGGAAAATTTTGAATAGCAATTTTATTTTATTTTATTTGTGGAATATCTGTAATATTATACTGCAGTAACAACTATTTACATTTACTGGTGAGAATTTGGAATTCCCCAATAAAAAATCAGCCAAATGCGGCAAAACTGTGACATTCCGAATCTGGCAGAAGTTTTATTTAGGTACTCCGAATTCTCACCAGTAAGTTTAAATAGTTACTATTGTTTTATACAAAGATATATATTCCACAAATAAAATAAAATAAAATTGCTGTTCAAAAATTTCCGGTAAGAATTCCAACACTAGTGAGAAGTCGGTCGATTTGTGATGACGTCACAACCCGTGTCCTCTGGCCTTGATTATTTCGATGGCAACGATTCAGACCTTCATTTCTGCCATATTGTGAAAACCGGTGATGCAATTTGACTGTTTTACCTGTCAAACTGACACCAGAAAATATTTGTGAGAAATTTTTTCCATGAATAAGAAACTTCAATAAGTCAGCATTTTCCATTAAACTATACTGATCGGGAGTTTGCTTCGGCGGTATTTTAAAGCTGTAGATTCAATTTAAAAAAAGCAGCCGCCGTCTTTTGACAGCATCCTCAGTTACTTCACTCGCAACCGGGTGTCAGTACATTATATGTGTCCTCCTCTTTATTCATAACTCCATTATCGAAACAGAAGTTCGATACTCGTTTGCTGAAATGCTATAGAATGACTAGGTCACTTCTATTTATGTATTTTTCCTTGCCAATATGAACATTACATTCGCTTAACATGTTTCGAGTATTGCCAGTCCACTTGCTTCAATAAAATGAGTAAAATGTATTTTTTCAAATTATGCTTTTCTGCAAAACATAGACGCTATTTTACAGACACACGATTTGCCTATAATTTCAGGAGATATTCTTCAAATATGAAAATGTAATTTAACATTAGAAGCACCAAAATTTCAATGCTTGTAATTCAAAAACTTGTTATCCAAATGACTTGAATCTTTGTTTCTAGTCATACTTTGAACCACAGGGTTCGTACTGGTTCCTTGAATTTCCAGACTAAGAAATTTTTCGATCCCAGTATTTCCTCTCCTTAAAATCTCTCCTTAACCCTAGAACTACCGAAAATTTTATTCAAGTTTTATAAAAATATTACACATCAGAATTCTTATTTAAAACTATTGAACTTATTTACTTAACTCATTATTGTCTGGTTTACATATTTAGTTTATCTTAAAGAAATTTCTGGTTAGAATAAATATTTCGAATGTACCCATCGGGTCCATTGGACCCGTCTGGTAGGCGGAGGGTTAAATAAGGCGAAATTTCGCGCGTATAAACTAGATTTATTTTTCTATAAAAAATACTGATATTTGGACTTGAAAATAACGGTACCCTTATGAACACTGGATCAATCATTTTGTCGTTTTTTTTTATGCACAATTCAAAAACTACTTACAAGACAAATTTGAAAATGAGAACTCGCATAAACAGGGTTCGTACGGGTGCTTGAATTTCCCGGCTGAGAAATTCTTCGGTACCAATATTTTTAACGGAAAATCTCTCCTGAAATAAGGCGAAATTTCGTCCGTTTAAACTAGATTTATTTTTCTATAAAAACATTCTGATATCTTGCCTTGAAAATAACGGTACCCGTACGAACCCTGATAAAGCAGGACATAATAAGTATAAATCTATCAAAAAAAAAATTAGGTTGCAATTTATATTTTTTTCGAATATTGATTTCATAATTCATAATTCATATTATAAAATTTTTTAAGTCACGAATTCAATGTATTTATGTTTGGATTTTTTAGTATTATAACCACACAAAAAAAATCACTGTAGGATTATACTTTCAGGAGGTATTCATTAAAATATGAAAATGTGGTGTAACATTAGAAGCACCAAAATTTTAATGTTTGAATTCTTGTTATCCAAATGACTTAAAATTTCGTTTCTGGGTATAGGTTGAACCGAAGATTTAAAATATAGTCAAAATTGGGTGGTGCCATTGAGAAAACAAAGATTGGTTTAGTTTTGATTTGTAGATGTCCGCCAAAGCAAATTTTATATACATGTTTTAAAAGTAGACTTTATTTTCAATCGTTTGGTACCAGTAACTTTCTTTCATTATAATTAGTTGCATAATTAGCAGGGGTGTTTTCTTTCTTTTGCATTACCGTACCACAAACCATACATGCTGCCAACTTTTACCTTTTTTTTGCCATCGCTGTATCCAGCAGTAATCTCATTTAAACGAAGATTTCTGTGATTAACTAAAGCATAAATTATTACTGGAATATAGCCTTGTCAAACAAGTAGGCTTTTATGCCAAATACAAACCAACAATGTTTATCATCTTCAACTCTTTTCGGCGCAAGGAATTGCACAGTTCTATCTCATTCGTGGTATGTTAAACAAGGAGTGGGTATTCCTTGTATCAGCAGGCCGGGCTTCACCAATATTTCAGAAAAGTTATCTTTAAATAATTTAATGACATAAATTCTGCAATTAAAACCGCGAAGATACAAACATACTCATGACAATTTTCCCGCATGCAATGAGCTAGCCATCCTACTACTAAACCATCGCTATGAAATCATGGACAGTTAAATGAATTTTCGCATAGTGCCTTTACTCTTTCCCCTTGCTCTAGTTTTTCGGATACTTTCAATTGAAAATTCATTCTGGTCAATAAAATAAAAAAAATCAAATATACACGATTTGTACAACTTCACCAACAACTTTTTATAGAATGTTTCACCTAACCTAACCGCAGAAGTCTATCAAAAATTCTATGAATAAACCATAGAACATGGATGGTCAGCTGTGGCCATGGAACTATTAATGAAAAGGAACTGACATATGGGCGCCTCAGATCAACTGTAGGACATCTAGTAATAATGGAAAATGAAATGTCTGACTTACTGTCTATGAAAAACTGCGTTTGCATTTAGTAGAACACCTTCTGAAACAGAAAGTTATGCTTAATACCATATCCCAGATGTGTTTCATAAAAAAAACCCTGCTGTTCCACTAAATGCAGACACAGATTTACATAGCCATAAGCCAGAGTCTCATTCCCGATAATTACTAGACGCCCTATTGTTGCGCTGAAGGCGACAAAATATACCATTGAAGATTTCAGTTTTGAAATAGTGGTAGGCAAAATAATTATTTTAAATGCTCCCACTCTGCATACATTGCACGTATGTACAGCGTGAGAAAGAAAAAAAAGCAAGAATGGAAACGAATTCAAATGTTAACTCCTGATTTAAACGTCGCAGGATAGAGCTGTTTACAAAAAATATTTTCCTTATCATTTTCTATACTTATTCAAGGGTACTATATATATTTACTTTTATAAGAACTTTGAAAATCTCAATACGAATACATACATTTCTTTATTTCGTTCCCCGCAATCCTCTTCGAAATATTTTTACGTTCAATGGATACGTGGTCACACCGGGGTTTTCGGAAAGGAGATAGACGACTACCTAGCAAATCAAGCAAATCAAGCAACTCAGCAACCTGTTTCCATGACGATTCACAGTTGATTCTTCCCCTTTCCACAATCTTTCCTCAAGAAAAACAACTATGCTACGAAAATGGCCGGAAGAATAGGACTACGCACGTACGAGACGTTAAACGCATACTCTCCTCCCTAAGGTTTGAGAGTCACTTCTGATACGTCATAGGATAAATAACGTGTCCCCCTTGGATCTTGCTGAGTTACAGTATTTTTGTTTCTTTTTTAAGTGTTGTTCCAAGCCATTGATTTTATCTTTTTAATACAAAATATTATAACCACTGATATTATATACATAGTCGCTCTACCATCATACACGGTAAGAGTAAACCTCTGCTTTTGTTAATACTCATATATATACTTTAATTAAGATAATTGTTATTACTTGTCTATTTCAAGCACGCTTTCTTATAATGATTACCATTAATGTCTCTTTTTTTCTTGTCCTAAGTTTTTTTTAATAATTAATTATAATCCTATGTTGTTTTGTAAATGTTCTCTGCTTTATTGTTTATTGTATTATGTGCTTTATAATATTCATAACCAGTAGTTATTGTGTAAATATTTCCTGAAACAGCCTATTTTATCTTAGAAACAAATCTGTCAGAATTATCTCACAAGAGATAAGAATCTAGTGTTGTACACATTCCCAGCACTTTAGATATGGAACTTTGTATTGTAGTTCACTGTTTTTATGAGTTAATTATCTTAACAATCAGAAAACAACATGAGTTCTGTGGCTGAACATATGTATCACCACTTTTCATGGCATGAAATTTGTATTTTGTATTTAGAGGTAGTGTTGTAAAAATTCATATGGATATGTGGAATGTGCAATTTTGTAATAACTTCTGTACCATTTAAAATTATTTCAGTTTGCATATAATTCATACCTTGTATTGTTTAGTAGCGCACTCAGAAAACTGGGTTGCTATCTGAAATTAATATTGTGATATCTTTTTCAAATCTTTCAATAAACGGCAGTCTTAGTAAGCGTACTTAACCAAGCAGGACTTGTTGTGCTAGAGCTTTTAGGTTGGCGTCCGTGCCTGGTGAGAACTTGAACTCGAACTGTTTTATTTCTAAGAACAGTAGAACGCAGAGCGACGGATAAACAAAAGAAAAATACACAAACTTTTTATTCTTAAAATATTTTTACGGGAAAATACACAAAACAAGTCATTCTAAACAAAATATTTATATAAAAATTGGAGCAATCATTAAATTTATGCATTGTGTAATTGCCTAACATTCTATTGCTAGCCAGATTACTTTTATTGGTTAGTCGGGATGGTAATAAAATTGATGAAAAGTGCAGGCACGGCGTTTTTCCCTGAACTGTCGAAAAATCCTCGGCCAGAAAAAAAGTCTGTATGGCTACAGTTCACGTTTTCCCCACGATGGTTAAACTGATCATAACATATATTTAATTAAAGTGAACCGAACCATATGCTTGATATATTTAACCTTCCGTCGGTCATATTAGGCCTGACAGGCACAGCATAATTATTTCTCTTCTCCCGTACGCCACTAGAGTGCGCAGTTCTTCGCCCTTGCTGATACGCGCATCTATTTCAACGGTGTTTGTAACACACCTAGCCAGTTTCACCGCCATTCGCTCGGAGTAGCGATTTAACCCTAGTGGCCTCTCAGGCCATTTGCGACCGAACTCGTCCGTTTTTTGAAGGTTCTTATTTTGTATTATTTATCATAAAAATTGTTTATTTCGCTCATTTCATGAATAAAAAATTATAAAAGTTGTGGATATTTTGTGGAAATATGTAGGTTTGAATTCATTTTCATGTTTAATAATGCGATTGTTCTGGTTTCCTACAAACCCGCGAAAGATTAACGTCATTCTTGTATTCTCTCCTCATGAGAATGCACCAGGAGTGATTACTTTCTATAACACAACCAAAAGTGGGGTTGATACTGCATATCAAATGTGCGCCACATACAACGTAAGCCAAAAAATTAAGCGTTGGCCAATGGTAATTTTCTTTACAATGCTTAATGTGGGCGCCAACAACACTCAAATCATTTACCTTGGCAATCAACTCGAATGAATGAGCTGAAGATTGTACCAGGAAAGGTTGGCCCATGAACTGATAATTGGAAAGCTACCTCGAAGATGTTTGGAGATAACTGGAATTTCAAAAGCAGCCTGCAATTCCACTTGAAAAGATATCGTCCCATCTATGACTGTGAGAAATCCTCCCCCTCCTATCCAAATGATGTAGAAGCATCACCTGTACTGCAGAAACAGGCCACAGAAGGATGTCGAACTAGAAATGCTATAAATGTCACCATGCAATCTGCCTATCCCATGCAATTATGATCTGCCAAAGCTGTATTTCAACGAGTCAACGCACCTCCACTCTTCAATATTTTGACAGTGAATCCAACTAAGGATGACTGTATTCTAACTGTATTTTCAGTTTTGTTTATAATTGTAATGCTTTTGTTTGTTTTTGTGAAGAAAACTGAAGGCAATTTGGTGCTGGGTTTGAAATTTCAGTCTCTTTTGTATTACTTACTTTTAGTGTAATAACCAAGATTTTTCTTTCAAATTTGAAATACTCTCTCTTTGATCTCCTAATGAACGTCACTGATCAATTTAAGAGCGTTAAAGCTTTTCACCAATTTTTCTGAAAAGTAAAGATCGCTACATGTATAAACGCATTTTTTTCTCTTAAACAACACGAAACAGTAACGGCAATTCGTTGCAATTTCCCTGTGGCCTCTTCCCCGTGATGCTATGCTTTTACTCACTATATATATGTATGTCTCAATCGGAATTAAAATTCGGAACCGCTTGATACTAGCCAGCACTCTAACTATTAAAGAGGTATCATCTTTTAGTGAGAGAAGATAGGTAACTGTAATTTATTAACCCCTTTAAGGGCGGTGGTTCATTTTTGGACCACTTAATTTTAATTCCTAAATGCCACATTTGCACAAAAATATTCGAATGAAAATTTCCCTTTTATTAAGTACGTGAACAAAAGTTTTTGCTTATTTTGAAAAAAAGTTATTTAAAAATTCAGGTGTCATTCACATATTTCAGCATTTTGCGCATAGAAGTACCTTGCCCTTGAAAAAGTTAAGCTTTTTAACCCGTTCGGGACCATGGGTGCATGTATGCACCCTCACAAAGAGCATACAGAATTTATTGTAGGCACCAGTAAAAAAGAAATGTAATATTTTATTTCTTTAATTAGAGCATTTTCTTGATTGTTTAAGTGAAGGTAACTTTCTTTTAAAAAGTGGCGCCGACAGAATAAAATTTGTGTAAAACTCGCCGGTCCCGAAGGGGTTGAAGAATAGCTTTTCGTTAAAAAATTATACACTTTTAATTATAAATAATGCTAGCTAATAACACTCTCCAAATGTAAAATGTACTTGTATATATTACGGCGAATATACCATTATTCAATATAAAATACACACGTCTTTTTATATATTATCCAAGTGCTTGTTTATTTTTCATTGAACATTACGAAATTAACTCTTTCTTCTTTAAATAAGCCTATATCCATAGCGCCAACCTGAAACTAATCTTCCGTAATACTTGCGTTAATTTGACCCTGGTTTAATACGTTTCGAACCAGAAAATTTTTTAAGAAATGAAATTAAATAAGTTCCGCGTAGAAACCTGGAATGAAATAAATAAGCATGCATTAAATAAATTTTCTGGTTATAAATGTGGTTAATCTGGGTCAAATTAACCCTGACATTACGGAAGATTAGTGGAAGATTGGCAGCTATGCCTATAGCCATAGATGCCAACATTTAAGCTTTTTTGCTACCACTAAAATTTAATAGAGATTTTCGCCTTGCTTAATAGTGATATTTCGACGACTAAATGAGGGAATACTTTCTATAAAATTTTAGTGGTAGAAAAAAAGCGTAAAAGTTGGAAGCTATGCCTATAACGATGTTTTTTTAAATATAAATATAAATAAAAATAAAGCATAGAAGGATTTGCGCACAATACAACAGAGCGTAATAAATGTTATAGTAAATTTAAATTCTTATGTTGAAAAATAACATCTGATACAATGTTGGTCTTAAATCAGTATGTAATTCGCCATCACCGTATTTGAAGTAAATACGTATCATTACAACCATAGAAGAATAAATGGCTCTCCGCACGCTGAAGCTTTTTCTTGTTCTATAATAAATGTGCTGTCTGATACGAATGCAATAAAAGTGATAAATTAGTGCTGCAACTTATGTCTATGACTGAAAGTTTGTCTCGTATAAAATGACTCTAAAAAAGATTAACACCATTATTTGCAAATGAAAATTTTCGTGGCATATTTCTGTATCATTTATAATAGAAATTTACTCCGAAGATTACTTTCTGGAAATGATAGCAAAAAAGTTTAAAAGTTTTGGTGTAATGTCGTTCGCGACAAACGTTTAAACCTACTGATGGTATTATTTCGATATTTTCAGAGGCTTGTAATTTAAGCCTGTTAACCCCTTGAGGGGCGCCGTTTGCAGTCTGCAAACGGTTAGTTTTAATTCCAAGTGACACCAGTAATTTTTTAATACAATTTCGGTCTCATAATAAACGAGAAAAAAGGCTTTTGATTATTTTCAAATAAATTTGTTTGTTAATTGCGGTGTGAATTAATTATTTGAACATTTTTTGAGCAGAAATGCCTTGCCCCAGAAAGGGTTAACACCTTCAGGGGCAAAATAATTTTATTGCTAAAATGTGAAATAACCCAAAAGATAGATATTTTTGAAAGTTGATTTCGAAAAAAAATCAGATTTTTAGGCTTCGAATTTTTTGTAACAGAAATCGATTTCTAAAACCTTCAAATTTGCGTATCGCAATTACTTCTTATTCCGAGAAGTAGTTCTTGAGCTATACTTAAAAAACTACGCACATTGCAATCGGGTGTCTTTAGAAGTACAAAAAGTTAAATTTTCATAATCATTAAATTATATGATTGAATGACGTCCCGTTTGTTATCTTAACACGTTGAGTACCACGGTGACTGACAATGAAGCTGAAAAATTTACAATGTTTTAAGTAATTTTTAAGAAAGTATAATCCTGTAATAAATAAAAGGTAAGTAAATTTTAAATAAATTTTCAGTATTTACTTAAAACAATATATACAGGTTGTCCGGTCTCAACGGTGTCCAATGGCTAATTCCTAAACCGTTAGTCACAGACATATAGTTCCAATTACAAAAATGTTTTAAATCAGGTAAAGAAACATTTTAAAAGCGATTTGGGTCAATAAAAACATTTCTTAAAAAATTACGAAATTTAAAATTTTAATTATCAAAACGCTAAAATTGAGCGAGTTATGAAACTTTAAAAATGCATGACTTATGCCACTTTTTTACTCTGAAAACAAATGAGTTCGGCTTCGCTTTGAGGGATCATATACCAAGAGCTTAAAGTATTCGAAGATCTTACTTCATGTGTATCTGCCCTTCGAAAAAAAATCCTACAAGTATTATGATTAAGTCTCAAATTGGCTAAAATAACATATGTTTTATTTTGTCAGGATTTGAGAGACTGTTTCTCTTATGATTTCTTTTAACAAAAATTATGTTTTTTTTATAAGTTTTTATGTTACTTTAACAATCGTATGTATGTTTTTCCAGTTAAAATTTGTACTCGAACTTTAACCCACTTTTAAATATCCGATCGAGATTGCATTTTACATACCGGCGCAAATCCGATAACAATCTAATATTATTAAGATTTTCGGTGGTTACCATTTATACTTATTTTACAGGATAACACAAAAAATTTCGGATAGATTTCTGCGATTTTAAGAAAAAGTTTTAGATTAGATAATACAAGACTGCGTTTGTTGGGTTTTTTAACTTTTATGTATATTTTAGCACTGAATCCGAAAATTACCTTAATTTTTAACCATCATGTGAGGATATTTCGCAAATCATAAATTTTCAAATTTAAAGAATAACAAAAATCGCATACTATAAAATAGAGGAGATGGTTGTGTTGTTTAACTTTTGATAATTGATTTTTAGGCACTTTTTAGCACTGAATCTGAAAATGACCTTCGTTTTTAACCATCACGTTAGAATTTTTTTTGCAAATCGCAAATGTGTAAGTTAAAATATAGCGAAAATCTTATACTATAAAACACATGTAAAACATTTTTTATTTTATTTGATTTGATATGATTAAAAAATTTATTCGATATTTTTGCTTATCCTGGGATTCTTACAGCTAAACAGCTGAATGGTCCGATGAGATGGGGGAGGAAATTCAATTTTAACATTGAACTTCTGAACTTTGAAATTTGCAATTTGCAAAAAATCCTGATATGATAGTTAAAAATGAAGGTCAATTTCGGATCCAGCGGTACAGAATATATAAGAATCAATTATCAAAAGCAAAAAAACATGACATAACCCAACTTTTGCAGGCTTGTGCAATGTAATAATATTTTAAAATACGTATCATTTTGTAAAGAATTTAGGCTGTTAATTTAGAATCATTTTATTTAAAAAAAATTCTGTTTTTTCTTTCTTCTTAAATGTTTATTACAAATTGTACATTTTCCATTAATATGCCAGAATGATTAAAGATTTCAAATTTAAATTGCAATGTTAATTTTACTCCCAAACATTTTTTTTATATCTGACGAAATTGTATTTCGACTAAATTTGTGAATGACCCCCAATTTGCAGCAAAAAATATGCTCCAACTTTAAACAGCTATTACTCGGTCAATTTTAATCGTAGAATAACGGGACTTTTTAAGTATTACTTGTCAGTGTAAAAGGAAAATTTCACTAAATATAACTTATAGGACCGGGGGACCGTATAAAAATTTAAATTTCGTAATTTTTTAAGAAATATTTTTATTGACCCAAATCGCTTTTTAAATATTTCTTTACCTGATTTAAAACATTTTTGTGATTGGAACTATATGTCTAGGACTAACGGTTTAGGAATTAGCTATTGGACATCGTTGAGACCGGACACCCTGTATATATATATATATATACAGGGTGTTCCGTTAAAGGGGTCCAATATTAATAGGGGTAATAGAGGAGATCACATGGAGCATAAATCAGTATATAAAGCCTGGTCGGATCTCAATAGTTTTCAAGTTACAGCAAATAGAATGAAAATTCGGAAAATTGTAAAAGAACCTTCATTGCTAAACTATCGATAATGCTACATAAAAACGAAGCACATATTTAGAAAGAGCAGAAAAAAACCTACAAAAATGACATCAATTGTATTAAAATAGCAATATTTATTGACGAGTTACAAGCCCTGAAACAGTGAAAAAAGTACGAAATCCAATATACATCAAAATAGTTAATCGTTAATTCCAAAAAGACAACTCTAGCTACAACAAGGAAAATGTAGTAAAATTTGGTCCATTCCGAAAACTTTCGAAAAAGCTTACAATGAACCATGTCGGTTTAATTGTGTGAGAGAAATTAATCAGTTTCTTAGTTACAACTCCGCTTTCTTTGACACTAGCAAAGGTTAAACTCCGCCCATCACGATTGGAAACACCGCCTTTTTAATTACTCTCAACTATACATTTTCGATCATGCTTCTTCTGAGATGCATCATTTTTAATTATTCAAGAGTTGAATGAACCAAAATAACTTTACAATAATAGTCTACATTTTAAAGTGGTCTTTTATTGATATAAAGCTTAAGTTAAATTCTTTAAAATTAAAATGGTGGTGAAAATTCGGAAATAATTAAAAATGTTGCGATTTGTAACTATGCAAGAAGTTTCAGTACATGTTTTACATGGACAATTATTGTATGTATATGTGCATCATAATTTATGATAGGAAATAATAATAACAAATAGCATAATAATTTTATTAATTATAAATTTAAAAAAGACACTAAATTTTAAATTAATTCATACAAACTTTGTAATTTACAATTTGAGTACACCACAGTCTGTGACTTACAAAATACTGTGCCAAAAAGTGTTGAAAATAAAAGAAAAATGACAAATAAAGAATTACATTCCACGTACTTTATGACATATGTGAAGCATAGTCTTCTGGCCTGCGCTGCACAGTTCAATGTCGGAAGGCAGACGAACGGACATTATTATAATAGGTGTTCGAAGTTGCGCCCATTAACAGAATCGCACAGCCGACAGCGACGTCGTAAAGATTGGCGAACACGCCGAAAAACTCCGACGGAGTTGGGTATGTCTCCTGCAGCGACAACGATTCGCGCTAGTAAATCCTCCGGTGTATCCACAAGCGTTTCATACACCAGCGATTTAAGGTGTCCCCAAACAAAAAAGTCTAACGGATTGAGGTCTGGAGAGCGTGCTGGCCAAGCAACAGGTCCACTGCGTCCAATCCATTTCCCAGGATATGTTGAATTGAGGTGATTGCGAACACCTATGAAAAAATGTGCCGGTGCGCCATCGTGCATAAACCACATATTGAGGCGCAATGTTGCTGGCACATTTTGCAGTAACTGCGGTAAGATATCCCGTAGGAAAACCAAGTACGTACTGCCATTGAGTACATCTGGGAGTAAATATGGTCCTATGAGATAATCGCCGAGGACACCTGCCCATATGTTCACACTGAACTTTTGTTGTGCGTTCGACGGGAAAACAGTGTGCGGATTTGTATATGACCATGTGTGCATATTGTGCGTGTTTACCACGCCCTCTCTCGTAAATGTTGCTTCATCAGTAAATAAAATATTTTCCAGAAATTGTGGATTATTTTCTGTTACATTAAGCAACCAGCGTACGAATTCTGTCCGCTGAGCACAATCTGTTACTGATAACAGTTGTACCCGCTGCACATGAAAGGGGTGCATGTTTTCTGCACGCAGAACACGCCACACACTTTGGTGAGAAACACCGACTTCAGACGCAGCAGCTCGTGTACTCGTGGAGGGGTTATCTTTAAAAATATTCAGTACATCTTCTTCCATTGCAGGTGTTCGTACATGTCGAGGTTTCCCTGCATCAATGCTTGCTGTATTAAACGATCCAGTCTCCCGTAATCGTCTATCGATTTTTATGAAGAGTTTCGAACTTGGGCAACGTCTCCTTGGAAATTGCTCACGGTACATGCGCTGTGCTAGACATGCATTTCCATGAGCTTGCCCGTACATCAGATGCATGTCCGCATATTCTTCGTTAGAGTATTCCGGCATAATTAATATACATCAACTTACTACAATCCCACTTACAACAGCCTCCCTTTAACATAACGCCCACTGATGACTGCTGTTTTATTACACTTTTCTTCCTATACACATAGAAAATTTGCATAAAAAGTACTTCTTCTTCATCATCCTGAAAGTTCATGGAGGAAACGCAGCAGTCACGGAGTTTGCTTTAAGACAAGGCGAGAGCTGCACAATATGTCATTCACTTGACCAGACTGAATAATGAAAGGGTATTGATAGAGGTTGATCAGAAATGTATAATTGAAAGATATTAAAACGGGGTGTTTACAATCGTCATGGGCGGAGTTTCGCCCTTTCCGAGCGTGCAACAGTACAGAGTTGTAACTAGGGAACTGCTTGATTTCTCCCATACAATTAAACTGATATGGTTTATTGTCAGCTTCTTCGAAAGCTTTCGGAATGGACCAAATTTTATAACATTTTCCTTGATGTAGGTAGAGTTGCATTTTTGGAATTAACGATTAACTATTTTGCTAAATATTTGATTTTGTATTTTTTCACTGTTTCAGAGCTTGTAACTCGCCATTAATTCTCAATATTCTAAAACAACTTATGTCATTTCGTAGGATTTTTTCTGCTCTTTCTAAATATGTGCTTCGTTTTTATGTAGCATTATCGATAGTTTAGCAATGAGGGTTTTTTTACAAATTTCCGATTTTTCATTCTATTTGCTGTAACTTGAAAATTATTGAGATCCGGCCAGGCATTATATACTGATTTATGGTCCGTGTGATCTCCTCTATTACCCCTATTAATATTGGACCCCTTTAACGGAACACCCTGTATATATATATATATATATATATATACCAGTGGCGTGGCGTGAAAATTTTCGGTGGTCATCGCAATTATTTAAGTTTGTAGTGAAAAATTATTAACTCTAATATTCAATGGTTGAATGTTCAAAAAAGAAACTTTAAATCTTACCTTCACTATACATGAACTCCAAATGTTCTGCTAAAACTGGATCGTAGAGTTTTAAAAGCTTATTAAGAGTTTTAAAATATTGCTTGTTCATCGTCGCATCCAGCGATGACCGGACGCCACGCCACTGATATATATATATATCACTGGTGGAAAATTGGTGCAGAGGAGGAGCCTATTGACACCACTAAAGTTTTATACTATTTTTCACCTTAATAAAAACGCATAAATTCTGTCATCAGACAAGGCGAAAAATACTACTAAAATTTAGTGGTGTCAATAGGCTCCTCCTCTGCGCCAATTTTCCACCACTGATATATATATATCTTTTGTTTTATATCATATTTTCGACCGTCAGTCATCGGTGAATGACGCGATTTTAAATAAATTTTCAGTAATTACTTAAAACATTATATATATATATATATATATATATTTAGTTTTATTTCATATTTTAGACCATCAGCAGGGATCGCACCGTTCTTAAAATTTTCGCACATTGCTACCAGTATTTTAAATAAGAATTCTTCCTGGTAAATTCCTTTAACATCTATAATAGATTCATAAGCAAATATTATTATTTTAATTTAGTGGTAGCAATGAGCGAAAATTTTAGGAACGGTGCGAGCCCTGCCGTCAGTCATCGGTGAATGACGCTTTCTAAACTGAAAGTTCAATGTCAGTCACCACTGACTGACGTGACGCTTAACGTGTTAAGGTAAATTTGGCGAAAAGCAATTTTCAAAATTAGGCGCTCTTATTGAACATTTCAGAGTTAGTTAAAATTTCCGTATGAACACGACCACAAAGATTATTTTTTAACCATTATTTGAGGAAAGACTAAATTTCCAGTCGAATGTCTATTTCCGTTTTATCCCTCACAAATTGGATATTAAAATTTACGGGTTGTTCTCTTTCTTGCGGCCGATTGTACATTTATCACGAGTGTAAATCTTAGTAAAATATGTTTAAATTCACACAGAAGTTTTTTGCTTAACACTAGAACGACGACAGCGGCCATTTTGACCGCTACAAAATCAAAATATTTCGATTCGAACCAGAAATTTCTTTCTAAAAACAGTTAAATATTATCGCGAATAAACAAGCTAAATAATTAAGTTAAATAATTTCAAATAATATTTCTGGCGTCAAATATTTTTATAACACTTGAGTAAAATATACGGTTGTAAAAGTGTGAAAAAATATTTCATTAAATCTTTTTAGGTGTCTAGTCGCAAGATAAAACATATATGTATTCTTACATTAAAAAATTGTAATTTTCATTATCCGAATATGCAGGGCCTAATTGCCGCAAGAGCAAACAAATCAGCTGCCCTGGGTACCTACGTCTAAAAGGGGCCCCAAACCCTAATATCGGGTGTCCAATGGCGGCTAGTGAATGACATTTTCGGGGGCACTAAATACATGACTGGCAATTTTATTGCTTTTCACCACTATTTTTAATAAATAATTTTTTACTTCCTTTATTGGCAGAACTTTCTTAAATTAACTCTTTGCGATCGAGCGTCGGCAAACAGCCGTCCAATCTTTACATGCATGATTCTATTTTTATATTTTATTCATACCACTGTCTTGCAAAAATTCATATTTCAGTGAATTTTTCCTGCACATGTTGCCAAAGTTCAAGTAAAAATATTTCATTTAATTGTGATGCCAACCGAATAAATTCATGTAACTCGTGTAAGAGGTACCTGGAGGGAATGCTTCGACAGTTAATGGTAAAACAACGCAAAAACTTCTTTAAAAACATAACGGAAAGAAAAGAATAAATTTGGCTGGCATGCATTTAGTTCCCCAAGAAAAGCCCGTCACGAGCCGCCACTGCCGGTGCATTTTGTTGAAATAAGTACAAATTAAGTCTAATTGTTGTCATAGTGGCTCCCTACCGAATCTTAACCCCATCGCTCCCAGAAGGCTTAGTCGGGCCCAGCCGTTGCCATCGAAATACTCAAGGCCTGAGGACACGAGTTGTGACGTCATCGCTAATGGACCGACTTCTCACTAGTGTTGGATCTCACACCGGAAAATTTTGAATAGCAATTTTCTTTTCTTTTATTTGTGGAATATCTATCATCTTATAAAAAAATACCAACTATTTAAACTTACTGGTGAGAATTCGGAATCCCTAAATAAAAATTCAGCTAGATGCGGAATGTCGCAGTGTTGTCTCATCTAGCTGATTTGTTATTGAGGGATTCCAAATTCTCACCAGTAAGTTTAAATAAGTTAGTATTGTTTTATAAGATGATACATATTCCATAAATAAAATAAAAGAAAATTGCTATTCAAATTTTTCCGGTGAGAATTCGGTCGATTAGTGATGACGTCACAACTCGTGTCCTCCGGCCTTGAGTATTTCGATGTCAACGGCTCAGCCAGTTTTGTACTAACTTTTCTGAAGAATACGCCTTTTGGACTTGCTTTTTATAGTTGTTCACCGAATTCTGGCGTTCCACAGTAGCGGAAATTTCTCTGAGTGGATTCACTTTCATACAACTTACACGCATTTTTCTTGCCACTGTTTCGAAATAGTACTTTTTGCCTTATTTAACACTAGAAAGATGGGGAATTTTACTCAAATTTTGGAAGAAAAAAATATTTCACACCAGAATTTTTATTTTAAATTATTAACTTATTTAATTGACTACTTTTTTTCTTTGTTTCTTTTAAACTAGATTTGTAAAGAACTTTCTGGTTCGAACCGAATATATATTCATTTCATAGCGGTCAAAATGACCGCTCGCAGTCTTTCTAGTTTTAACCACTTACCCGTTTCGGTGTCTTTTAAACATTAAACTAAAAATAGGGACCCAACACCACTTTTTCCGTACTAAAATATTTTCCTTACATAGTGGAAAAATGTCTCCCTATTAAATAAAGCAAAAATTATAGAATACAATTAGTGGCGACAGAAAGCTTTTAATAACGAAGCAAGCAAACTATTTTTGTCCTTACATTGTCCGGGAAAAAACTGGTAAGTGGTTAATTACAGAATCTTGGCGCTTAAATAAGGCTGAGATTACTATTAACCCTCTCGCTGCGTCATTGTTTTATCAAAATAGCTTCAAAAGTTGCGTATTTAACAGCTTCGCGACGAGCGTTTTAAGAATTTTTATTCTTTTGTCACCGGTTTTTCAAAACAAAAATTTTTGTCTAATTTAATCGGGAAAATGCTTGGATTAAATAAAGCAAAATTTACAATAAAAAAGTAACTGGTGGGAATAATCAAGAAGGGTTAATTAGACGGGAAAAAATGCATCCCTGAGGAAATCTTGGTTTGCGCAAATTTTGCTACTTTGAAGTTGCCCGAGGAAATCTCGGGTTGCGCAGCGAGTGGGTTAACACTAGAATGCCTAGCGGGAATCGATTCGAATACGTCATCGAACAAGTGATTAAATGTCGATTCGAACCAGAAATGTCTTCAGAAAATAAGTTATATATAAACAACGCAGAAATAAGTTAAAGCAATTAATTAAATAGTTTTAAATAAAAATTCTGGCTTAAAGTATTTTTGTAACGCTTGAGAACAAATTCAGGGTATTCTTTTGTTAAAGTCTATTGATACCAAAAATGTTTAAAAGCCAGCTTGTATACATATGAATCGAACAAAATATTTACAATTGATAAATATACAATGGTCAATCAAAGAAAAAAATTAATGTATTTTTAAACCTTATTGAAATCAGATATTAAATTTGCGGTGTGATAATAATTCTCTACACCAGGGTTTCAAACTGAGGCAGGGTTATTATAAAAGTTTAGTGGTATCCAGTGGGACACAGTTTGACACACCCGCTCTACACAATCTCCTGTTTTGAAAACAACTCTCCGAGCAGGGATTTCTTTTTTTTTTCACTAAATTAACAATAAAAGGGTCTTGTTCTTAAAAAGTGTCGCAAAAGTGCGAAAAAATCTATCTGGACATATACATTACCCGTTTAACTCCTTGGGTACATTTGACGAATGAGACTCGTCATGCATTTGGACACAAGCGCCTATTTTTATACTCTATTCATACCACTATTTAAAGGAAAGTATTTTTCTAGTATTTTTCTTTTGAACATACTGTCAAAATATATATGAAAGGTTTTTGTTTTGAGAAAGTGGTGCGAGATAGAATTAAAAAAGAAACGCCAGCGGTAGCCCTGAAATAAATCTGTACCCAAGGGGTTAAAGGGTGACGTTTCATTTTTGAACCCCTTAATTTAAATCCCTCAAGGCCAAATTGACAGCAGAAATTTGGAATGAAAATCTCGTTTTATTAATCCATTCGAAACGGACTGCACACAATGTGCACATTTGATTTCCGAGCCAAAAATGCGGGTAGCACACTGTGTGTGAAATGAATTTCAATTATCAGCCGAGCTGCCACTGTTGACTATTTTTTATTTCTATCTCGCACCACTTTCATAGTGCAGAAATCTGTCATATAAACGATGGCAACATGTTTGATAGAAATATACTAAAACATTTTTTTTTAAATGGTGGTGCGAATAGAATTTAAAAATAGTCGCTAGTGGAAGTCCTGTTATTTGTGAGTATGGAAATTTCGGTTTCTGGCGATGGTCTCCAAGAAAGAAAATAAAAGCGCCGCCCCCAATGGGTTATGTATGTGAAGAAAAGCTTTAGAACAGATGTCATAAATTCCCGGGGCCACCATTTTGGAATTTTTCTTGTCGTGAAGACCCCCTTTCCACCAAGTAGTAAATGTCGCCAAACACCGGTTTATACGCATGTTAGGCTTAACGAAAATAAAACGTAAATAATAAACAAAACTCGCTATAGTGGCAATCAGTATCGTTGTATGAGCGCTACGCCCTCATTAACATAAAAATACATCACTGGATTCAGTAGTTCTCGCTGTGTAGCATTCTCAAAATTCAGCAGTTCTCGCTGTGTAGCCATCTCAAAATGTAAAAAACTCGAAAGGCAAACAAATATACATAAAATTATCTACATACCTTAACAGACATCTGCTTTCTTCAAAGCTCAAGCACGAAATACTGTCATAGCATCAGCGTCATTTTCAAAAATAGGCTTATGAATACGCATTGACACTCTGTAAACAAACCTCCTTTTTTTTCAAAATTTCCTCAAATTTCTTAATTACTTCAGAAAGAGCGTTTAAACGGACTCAAGAAACCATAGTCAATCAAATAAATCCAATAAATTTAACATAAAAACAAAAAGACAGAACAATACAACACGAAATCAAACCACATCCACAATATCCTAGCCGAAAATGACCTTCTCAGGGGTTGCCAGAATGCGACACGCCAAACACATACGTCACACGGGGTTCCACATATCAATAAACATCGCCAACATTAAATCGCCAAGAAATCTCAAAACATCTAAGATGCCGGCCATCCAGGAATATAACGCATCTAAGCCAAAGCATTTACTTATTTACAAATAAATTAGTCTGTAAATTATGTTGTCATTCAAACATTTCATCATTTTTCAAATATTGGTACTTTACCCTTAACCCCTTGAAGGGCGGTGGGATATATCCCATTTAATTTGAATTGCGAAATGCCACGTTAACAACAGAATTTTGGAAAGACAATTTTTATTTTATTAAGCACGTGAAGCACGTTTTTACCTATTTTGAAATAAATATAGTTTTTAAATTCTGGTGGTATTCAATCATTTCAGCATTTTACGATTAGAAGTAGTACTTTGCCACTTAAAGGGTTAAAAGGGTTAACACATTACCAACGGGAAAGGATAAATATTTTTCTTTCTTTTTTATAAAGAAGTAAGAAAAATCATTCGTTAAGCATAGTTTATGAAACACTTTCCAATACTTCCTGAAAGTTTTGACAAAACTTCGCTATTTATTGAAATAAGGTATATAAGAGAACAAAGTAAACATTTTAGAAAACGCATAAAACATTTGAAAAACTGATTTCATCAGTTACCGTCCATAGCAACTATGTATTCCAATTATTTTGAGCAGCCTTGTATTTGATCAGTAGATTGATATACATACTATATAATGGAAAAATTTAGTTTAGCAAGAAAGCGCATAACAGGTTGAAATGTCTCTTTCAGCAATTTATACTAATAGATGGAAACATACTTGTATACTTTTGTGCAACCCTGTAGTTAACCTACTACCTTTATTACACGCCACTATTTAACTAAAGTTTAATTCAAATTAAAACACTCTCAAAACTACTGAAATCACATTTCCAGAAATTATCCTTTATAGACGGAAATGTATCCAATTCTTTGCGTGACCCTGTATATCATTTTATATGTGTTCTACAAACATTTCTTAGTAAACTAAATGCAGTTCAGCGTAAAATGCATAACCCATTTAAAAACCACCTTTAAGCAATTTGCAATCATACCTAACAACCGTTACGAATTCTTTTGTGTAGCCCTGTATATGAATTACAGAATTTAAACACACCGTATACTATGCATAAATATAGTGAAACATAAAAGCACGTAACATAATTAAAAATGAATTTCCAGCAATCATCGCTGCTGTATAGTACTTCGGATACAATATCGTATCTGAAATCTTTATTGTGTCCCTTTAAATGCTACGCACTTCGTATTATACATGGAATAAGTTAAGGTAAACCTCAGCGACGTAAATCAATTTCAATATACATGAAATAATTTAACATAATTAAAGTACGCCGCGAACAATTCCCTCCACCCATATATCATTAAGTAACGGAATTCTTTTGTGTGGCCCTGTAAATAAATAATAACCATTCTTTGCCCCGCATATTCTACAGAATGCACATTTTAGTGCTCTTGATAAATGCATATTAATTGTATTATGTTTGAAAGCATTTAACATCATTAAAACTCATTTTAAACAATTTTTCCCATAGGCCGTAATGTAACGGAAAACTTTTGACTGCCCCTGTAAATGAACTAAAGATGCTAGAAACTTAATTTGAAATAGGGAACATGCTATGGTAAAAATTAATAACATCCTCAAATTTCAAGACAATCCTAGTATATTTATGGAAGTTAGAGTGCGGACAGATGATCAGACAAACCGAAGTCATAAACACTTTTCAACTTTGTTGGAAAGTGTTAAAAACGTCATTAATTTAGAGTGTGGCTTCTACCATTCAAAAAATGCGTTTATTCATAGCTGCGAAATCTTACGCTTTTTCGTACCACATTTTGTTTTTTTTATAAACTTTTTTTTTCGCCGTAATCTGTCGTTTGTATCAGGCGAAAAAATTTATTAAACTTTTGTGGTATAAAAAAGCACAAGAGTTGGCAACTATGCATTTATATCATAGGTACATATTTTTTTAGTTTCTAAAACATTTTATAACAAATCTTTACGTTCAAAGTTATTTATTTATACATAAACTTGAAAACCTATCTGTGAAACAAATTCACGAAAGGCTTTCAGACGAAGGGGGATTTTCTGCTCTTTTTAAACCCAGATTTCTCAAAAATATAGGTCGGTAATAGGTTAGCCCTCTCGTTGCGCAACCCAAGATTTACTCGGACAACATAGTAGCAGTGTTGCCAGTGAGCTACTTTTTTTAAATTCCGATTTCTTGTTTGGCACCACTTTTCGAAATAGTAAAATTCGCCCTTTTTTAATGACATATTAATTAAGGCGGAATTTTACCATTTCAGAAAAGTGATGTGTTCAAGAAATCTGAATTTTAAAAAAAGTAGCCCACTGGCAACTCGGCATAGAAATAGCAAAATTTGCACAACCCGAGATTTCCTTGGGAATTCATTTTTTGCCACTGGCGACTATTTTTTTTAAGTCAACTCGGACCACTTTTTAAATATGAAAAATTCCATATAGAATTTAACAACATCTACAAGATAAATATACTGCAAAATTGATTTTCTTAAAATAGTGGCGCGAAAATATAAAAATTGTCTCAAGTGGCAGCCCTGATTTATTCTGATTTCTAATACCCTATCCCATCTAAAATCCTGAAATCTTTTACAAAAAAGGGTTACATATTTAAAAATATGTATAGTAAAATAACATATTTAAAAATATATATAGATTTTAAGTATGTAATGAAAACAATGCGCAATTTTTTAATTTATTTTGATAAAACAAAATTACGCAGCGAGAGGGTTAATAAATACATTTAAAAAGGAGAAATTAATATTATTCTAGAACTAGATTACTCTAGAATACTTAAGAAATTATGTGTATTTCGTAACGACTTTAGCCCTTTGATCAATATTTTATTTTAAATAAATAAATCCGCAACTTTAAATTTCACATGGAAAGTATTCTATTTTTTTTTCCTTTGAAATACATATTAATTACTTTCGCTAAATGAGTTTGAAAGAGTCTTACTGCCGATAGAAAATATGTAAATTTAAAGTTGTTAAAAAAATGAGGCAATCAATTCTTAATTTATTGAACGAAAGATAATAAATATGTACGATAAAATTATAATGACTATCCTTTTTAAGCTAAAACAGATCATCTCCTTTAAATAATTTATGCAGATAAGAAGTAATATAAAATATTAAGTCAGTAATTTATTTAAACTGTCAAAGTAAATACTCCGTATGCAAAAGTTAATATTAAATGATTTTATACTAATATTTTAACTTTTCCTTTTAAAAAAATGTAATATTTCCAAATATTTTTATTAAGAGAAAAGTGATTTTACGCAAAATGATGTATTCAGCAATTCATGAATTGTATTTTTTTTTTATAATATTCATCCATATTCTTCAAATGGTTATTTAAAACGCCTCATAGTATTTTCTTTGATGCATTATCATAGCTGCCAACTTGTACGGATTTTTGCTAGCACTAAAATTTAATAGAAAATTTTTCCTAATTCAATCGCCAAATAGCAGTGAATTTTGATAATTCAATAAGGCAGAAATTTTTGTTAAATTTTAGTGGTAGGAAAAATCCGTACTAGTTGGCAGCTATGCATAATGTATAATTTGAAATTTTTGTTTAACTCTTGGCGACTAGCGTCAATTACGCTTTTAATCTTCTGTCACCAGCATATTCGTGCGGTAATTTTCTGCTATTTGACAGCTCAAAAGTTTAACCCATTAGCCGCTGGTGTTGTGCTGACGCAACGGTACAAATAAATTTGCATGTGACGTGATTAAAATACACATAATCAAAACCATTGAATTAAAAGAAAAAAAAATAGAAAACCCCAACGTTCATGAGACCTCTCAGAAGTAAAAATCATTATCGGACACATTTTACAACCGCCATTTACAAATAAGCAGAACCATTACAAATAAATTTTACGAACGGACATTTTTACAACAACATTCGGACGTTCGATTTATGATAAGACTAGAGGCCTTTCCTCCAGGACACACAGCTGGAAGATAATGAGCGGGTGGTACAGAAATAGAGGCAGGGCACATAATTTTCAAAAACGACCATTAAAATCGCAAGAACGGCAGAAGGGAAAACAACAGATGAGATCTTATTGGATGCGGAGAAGAGAAAGTAATAAAATGGACGAATAAATTACAAAAATCAAGTGTAAGAGGAATACAACGAAAGAAAAAAAAAGAATTCATTCTGAAAATGGTTTTCTACGAGTGTTTCCAGAAAGAAGGGGCTCTGCCAGTTTTCTTATCAGCGTGCTGTAGTTTTTGTGGAACGAAATCGGAATGGAGGCTTGTACCCTAAGACTCTCAATATGGATACTTACCAGATATGGAGCTGTCGACATTCAGTGCTAGTGTCTCTAACAAGCGATGATTCCTGATATGAGAGGTACATTTTATTTAATTCCCTTCTGCCTGTTAAATTGATGAATTTTACAATTTTAAATCGAATCATGCCCTTGCCTACCCCGGTCAGTAAATCAATGACAGAATACGATTTACTGGATTCCAATGAAAGTCATTGAAAATATTATATGTGTTTACTGGTTTCCAATGAAAGTCATTCAGTATATTATATGTGTTTGTATTGTCTATTTGTGTTTTGTGTATATAAATAAATGTTATTGTTTGCATATAAAATGGAATAAGTGTCTAATTAACTGATTCATGTGTCTGCTTAATTTTAATAATTGTTAATTTAAGCATTTTTAGTCAGCGGCTTCAAAAGGAACTTGGTGTTGCGAAAACACACAGCGCAAGAAGATTGAGTTTATTTTTTATTAACGAAGATTATTGATTGAGATGTTTAAGAGAGTAAAGGAATGTGTCATAAAGGGTTAATTTTATATGTATATTTATAGAAGGCATATTTCCTTTAGGTATACCAAATTCCCAGAAACAAAACGATCACTAAGATTTAAATAATTCCAATTTGCTAACTAAAATATATGCTTAACCTGTTCGCGACGGCGCGCGCATTCAGAAGTGCGCATCTGAGGACGGAACGGGAAAATTTGATTTCATCTTCTGGGCCGAAGGATTTTGCGAAACTAAACCTAACTCTTGTAAAGAGTTCTTCAAAAATTTATAGAAGATTCATTTTTTCATGTAACCTTTTGAAATGCACATACATGAAACATGTTGTTATTATATATATTTACGCAAAAAAATGAAATATTTTCTTGGATATTTCAATGTAAAAATGACTTTTTAAACAAATATAATGCATGTTTTAATCACATTTTTCAGTTAAAAAATTATATGATTACAAAACTCTTCGGTTCCTTTTAGTATAGCAACATATGAAATGTTTTGCTCAAATAAAGGATAATTTTGTTTAAAAAATAATAGTATTGTTTCTAAATAACTGTTAACACATTCCGTAAATAAGGCAAGTATTTTTAAAAAGCTGATTTATTCACAAATAAAAACAATTAAATAAAACTTGCAAGCAACTTCGTCATGCAACTTTTTAATACTTATTATGCAGACAGACATAAAAAATAGTTTGAATATTTTTAATTCAATTTAAAATATTTGGGAAAATTCAAAATTTACTTGTAAATATATAATCAACCATAAAATATCTATCAAATAAAAAATATTGAATAATCATAAATAATAATAAGTAAAATAGAATTATACTTTAAAATAAATCTTTCTAAAAAGTTGTTGATGTTAAAAATATTTTTGAAAATAAAAGAAATAATGCATATAGTACGTATAATAAAACGAAATATCAATTAAAGAATATTTAATAAGAATGAGTAAACATGAATAACTTAAAATACATTCTTCCAAAAATTTGTTTTTGTTAAAATATCTTTATAAACATCTTTTAATATATATATATATATATATATATATATAATTAAACATATAAATAAATGTATGAGGTTAATAGTATTGAATGATATTTTTTAATAATAAATAAAACTGAATAATAATTTTAAATATACTGATAAAAAATGCCGTTAATGTTAAACGTATTTTATAAAATGGAAATATTAACGAAATCACATAAATGTATTCAATTATAAGGGGCAAACTGACTATTAATTGAAACTATTAATTTTAAAACCTGCGAACATTTCTCAAAATGTCAGAGTTCACACCACTCTCTTAAATTTTACTTTCTGAAAATACATTAATTTCATGCATTTTCTTTTCTTTTACTAAATATTTTTCACTATCCCAGCTATTCCATTGTCAGTAAAATACATTGCGTTTTTAGACATTTTAACGAGTTTGTAAAATAAGATACATAAATATAGATAATTTAAGACGAAATTATTTGAAACAGTATGAATAACTATTGAAGGAAAACTAAAAAAAAAAAAAAAAGAAGAAGAAGAGGTGCCGAAAATATTTTTAACAAGCATCGCAAAAATATTTAAACTGCGTAGCAACATTTGTTGAAACAAAATAAAAAAATATAAATAGGCCTCCCGCTTTCCTACTCAATGAATGAAAATCCGAAACTATTAATCACCCCGACGTACAAATAAACTCTTTCCAATCGTGATAAACGTAGAAAAAAAGTAATTGAAAATGAATCAACTGCAAGCCTAGCCATATGCGTACGTAAAGCTTACGTCATATGCTTACAGTTGATCAGCTGACTCAACCATTCCTTTTCTCAAGTGTGGTAGAAAAACTTCTGATAAACAAAGAATAAAGTTTCATTTGATGCATAAAAGATCTATGATAGAAAGAAAATCACGTTTCAGAAGCATAAATAGATGTATGTGAAATAAACACACTTTTATTTCATTGCAGTCATTATTGGAAGAAAATTAAATTGACATCGATTAAAAATATATTAATTGATTCCATTTGCTTTCCTAGATAGAATGAAATGTGTTCTTCCCAAATGTATATTCAAATTTCATTACGAATTTTTTTTTTCTGAGTTAAACTTTCTGGAATAAAACGTTCCAACTGTGTGGCACGAATACCGGTCGCTCGGGATGTGAGTGCCAAAACCGCCGGCACGAATACCCGTCGCGCGGGATGAAAGTTCAAACGAGGCCGGCACGAATACCGGTCGCTCATCCCGATCGGGTTAAAAGGGGGTATTAGAGAGATGCTTAATGAAGGGTTAATGAGAGCTAATAAGATGTCTATAACGTTGATTGTAAAATGCAAATTTCTCCCCATCAGCATGCTTAAATTTACTATCAAGTTACCATTATTTTTGAATTAAAAAAATTGCTGTACTTAATAACAGAAACTTTGACCATTAAATAAAGCGAAGATTATCTTTAAAATGTGTAGTGGCAAACGTTTTTCAGCAAAAAAGTTGAAAATCCCTGTCTTACAGTTTCGGCGGTTAATGGGTTAAGCAAGGCAAAAAAACATGTTTTAAAGTTATTGTATTCAAGGATTTTGTGCACCTTGAATACTTGCCAACTTACCGATAATTTCCGTAAAACTATACCGATAATACCTGTAGCATAGCTGCAAACTTACTGATAATTTCCCTAAAATTGTTTCAACGTGACCCAGGTCAAATAAGCGATTTTTACACAGGAAAAAATTCGTATTAAATAAATTTATATAAGGAACACAATGCAGCAAGATACATTATAATAATTTTCTTTCTGGCTTGAAACGGGTTTATATGGGGCATGCTCACAATCTTTTAACTTTCATGTCCCTGAATAATATTTTTTTATTTAATACACTTTTTTGTGTTTTGTTTTTATTTCATATCCTTGGGAACATCCCAATGCATGATTGCACAACAATAGCAACGAGATAATTAAGTGTTGGACGATGTTGGGGGTCCAAACACATGGAAAACTCATCTACCGTCCCGTGTCCCTGATGCTGATTTTGAAGTTTGGAGCTGTCTGGATAAAATTGTTTCAATAAAAATAATTCGATGTAATTTTTTTCTGAAACTGGAACTATTGTTTTATATAAATATGTAGCTAAAAATTAACCTGCACAAATTTTTAGGGTTGATATTATTTTTTGAACTCTGTCCCTGGGTTTCAGATTTTTTACCATCCCTCTTCTAAAATGATACAGAAAATCACTTCAGATGCAGCGACGGAATTTTTTTCAAGTTTTTGCTCATGCAGAAGTATGCTAGAGAAAGAATATCTAAAATTCTTTGACAGGAAATTTACTGCAGAATATAAATAAGCATTTAAATATCAATTTCAAGCACC
Source organism: Maratus speciosus (assembly GCA_963932465.1). Taxonomy (NCBI): domain Eukaryota; kingdom Metazoa; phylum Arthropoda; class Arachnida; order Araneae; family Salticidae; genus Maratus; species Maratus speciosus. The sequence goes on from OZ010796.1 coordinate 193,986,741, forward strand.
GTGGCTTTATTGGTAGTCTTACCGTCCGCAATTTTTAATCCTGCAATTTTCGAGGTAAATTAATTATTTTTTTTTATTTAATCCAATCAGGGGTGCCAGCGCTGCGCCAAAAATTGCTGATTGCAACCACTAAATTTTATTAGCATTCTTGTCCTTATTTAAATGTCATAAATTCTGTCATCAAATAAGTAAAAAAATACTATTAAAATTTAGTAGTAGCAATTGGCCATTTCTGGCGCAGCGCTGGGACCCCTGTCCAATGTAAATAACTGTTTCTAAAAATCAATGAAATTTTTCGCTACCACTTAGTCTTAACATGATCTGCCTAAAATAGGTGGTAAGTTTCCTTGCTGTTCCATCCTCACCGTCCCCTTTTTCCCCATTTTGTTCCTTTTTCCCCCATTTTGTTCCTTTTTCCCCATTTTTTTCCTTTTTTCCCCATTTTGTCCCTTTTTTCCTATACCATCCCCCTTTTTTTTTACAATACCGTCCCTTCTTTAACACCCCTTTAAGACAATGTTATACCAAAATTTTTCACTAAAAATACTACATTGTCATTATTTCTTATTTGAATGTCCTGTGGGTACTATGCAAATTCATTATAAGTAAAATATTAGAAGAAAATAAAAAGTTATAGTGGTAAAATGGTAAGGAAAATTAAACTCGCAAGTTTAACTTAAACCTCAGGTAAATAAATTTTTTTTCGCTGCTGACCATTTTTTTCTTTATTTTGAATCATTATAGCATTCGTATATCAGATTAAAATGTTATTCTAGCAAGTTTAATTTCGCCAGATTTTTTTTCTCAAAAGTCAAAAGATTGTGAGAATGCCCCATATACTATAGGAGATATCGGTACCGTTTTAAGAAATTATCAGTAAGTTGGCAAGTATACTGTAGTAAATAAACACGTTTCGAAACAGAAAATGTATTTATTAAAATGTGTCTTGTTTCTTAGTATTCATTATATAAAATGATTTATAATACATTTTTTTCCGGTTAAAAAATTGCTTATTTGACCTAGGTCACGCTGAAAAAAACTTAAGGAAATCATTGATAAGTTGGCAGCTATGGCCTTATTCTGTACTTAATATGTGCTGCTTGTCGCGAAGAATTTAAAAACAGATTTTAAATTAACGTTACCTCCACGAAATATCCGTACTTTTTCGTATTGTTCGTATGGCGCGTGTGAAGTGGCAAGTATGGAACTATTAATAAAGAAGAACTGGCATATCCTTAAAATAGTGCAGCTTCAACTGTAATCGCTTTCGCAGGGGTTTATTACCGCCGGGGAAAAATTCCACCAGTAAATTTAAGTAGCAAACATTTTCCTTATTTAAGCGCTTTATTAAGGCAAAATTTTAGTTATAAATAATGGAAGAAACAGATATTCATTTTTACTGCTGGAAGATTAATTTGGAGATAGTCAGGCTCTGTGTTTCCGCCATATTGTGACAATCTGGACAACCACTTGTGAGTGTCAAAGAAAATGTTTATAATACCTGGAAAAACTGACAGCTGTGAAAAGAAATAGAAATTTTCAGCATATTTGTGAGAAAATATTCCCGTTAATAAGGCGCTTAAATAAGACGAAATTTGCTATTCAAATTTACCGGTGGGAAGTTTGCCCCGGATGTTATCAGAAACTATTGTTCTGATTTTTTTTAAAAAGTCGCCATCTTGTGACAACCTCCTCAGTTACTTCACCTGCAACTGGTAGACAGTACTATATGTCTCCTCACCTTTATTTATAACTCCATTGCGGCAAGATTAACCTGTTTGGGACTAGCGTCTCTTACACGTATTTTATTCGTTTGTCACCAATTTCTTTTAAGCACAACTTTAACTTGTACGTTGCAAGTGTGAATAACAAAAATCTACTATAAAATTTATTTATAAAATATGGTGGTGCGAGTAGAATATAAAAATAGTTGCCTGTGGCAGCCCAGCGAATATTCAATTACATACAATTACAACATAGTGGCGAATCATGTATATAAAAAGCTAGCGTCCGATAAGAACGTAAACAGGCATGTAAAAATGTTATTATCCATGTCATTATACACGTAGCCGACAACTTAACAATAACTCCGCGGCATTGCACCGATATCTTCTGCAGTAACAAAAATGTGTTTCGTTCCATATTAACTGTTTTTTGCTCATTTTTTTCTGGTCCTTATTTACTCAGATGCCAAAATACAGATAGTTTTCGTAGAACTAAATCTTCTACTGCAAATACCGAAAAAATTAACCAGAATATATTTTATTAAAGCACGGTTTGTTTCTTTGAGTTTATTATACAATTTCATTATTTAGAAATTTTACTGATATAAAATTTCTTTACTTTACTTTGGTCGTATTGACACAATTTTACGGAAATTGTCGATAATAATTTGTCAGTTATGCATTTATATTCAGCTTTCATACAAAGTTTCCTGTTAAAGACAGTGTTGCAAGTGGGATACTTTTTTTAATTCAGATTTTTTGATTGCCACCACTTATTTCAAACGGCAAAATTCCCTTCGTTTTCCCTTAATTAATATGTCATTATTTAAGAATTGTAGAATTTCAAAAAAGTGGTACCAATCAAGAATCTGAATTAACCCTCCGTCTACCATACGGGTCCATTGGACCCGACAGGTACATACAAAATATTCATTCAAACCAGAAATTTCTTTAAAATAAACTAAGTATATAAACCAGACAAAAATAAGGTAAATAAATAAGTTAAATAGTTTTAAATAAAAATTCTGGTGTAGAACGTTTTATTAAAACTTGAATAAAATTCCCGGTAGATCTAGGGTTAAAAAAAAGTAGCCCATCTGGCAACACTGGTTAAAAACACGTTTATTTGACCTACATCCATATGTGCCAACCTCAAAATTAATCTTCCGTAATACTTGAGTTAATTTGACCCTGGTTTAATACGTTTCGAACCAGAATTTCTTTTAAGAAATGAAAATAAGTATGTTCCACGTAGAAATCTGGATTTAAATAAATAAGCATTCATAAAATAATTTTTCTGGTTCGAAATGTGGTTAACCTGGGTAGAATTGATCCAGACATTACGGAAGATTAGTGGAAGGTTGGCAGCTATGCCTACATCAAATTCATGCAATGCTCCGAATGATATCGGTATGATGGACACTATGCTAAAAACAATGCTGCGAAAGTATCCATAGTAGCTGGATACTATGCTACATGGTTTTCAAAGATATTAAGTATCGTTTCTCTTCGTCAGAAGATTAGCGACAGAGGTAACTTATCCGACAATTAGCTAGTTTCATCATGCAGCTGAATCAGGTTTTGTCTCGCAATTCTATGAGATATGTTCTAGTTTTTAAAACAAAAATGCGTCATAATCAAAACGTATTTTTCAATTTCAATTTTTTTCTTAATTTTTGTGTATTCTTTCATTTTAGAATCTCAACCGTTGACGTTATAAATATATCAAGGATATAGGTATGTTGGACACTATGCTAAAGACACTTCTGCAAAAGTACCGAGATTAGCTGGACACTAAGCAACAATAGTTTCCGAAGATATTAACACTAAAACGACCGGAAATTTTACAAAAATATTTTACACCGGAAATTTTATTTAAATATGTTCAACATATTTTTTTAACATTTCTCTTCTTTTTATCTTTTCAGTTTATTACAAGTTTTATAGAAATATTTCACATCGGAAATTTTATTTAAATATGTTTAACATATTGGTTTAGCATTTCTCTTCTTTGTATCTTTTTAACTTATTTTACAAAGACATTTCTGGTTCGAACCGAAATATATTCATATGGTAGGGATCAAAATGATGCCTGACGGTCTTTTTAGTGTTAATTACAACATACTAATCGTCTCTCTTCGTCAGGAGATTACCGACAGAGGGAAAATAATCAGGCATTCAGCCAGATTCAATCACTCTGCAGAATCAATAGTTAATCAGGTTTTGACTCGCAATTCTACGAAATATGTCCTAGTTTTTAAACAAAAATGTACCATAATCAAAAAGTATTTTTTTTTTTATTTCATCTTTTCTAAATTTTTGTGTATCTTTTCATTTTAGAATCTCAAACATTGACTTTTTTCCTGAATGCGAAATATCTAAATTCTGGAAAGGAGTTAAAGAATTGCTAACGTTTTTATATACATTACATGAATGCACAAAGAATTTGAAGTAGAGCAGCAAGTATTCGGATGAGTTGTTCATTTTTTGCATACAGAATCTCAGAACATTTTTATTTTTCTAAAAATGGGCGTTGAATATTGATTATTCTTACGTAGATTTCAATATTGAAAGAGTATTCTGTATTTTATATTTAGGTTTCTGCATATTTTTAATGATATTAGATGTCAGGTATTTTTTTTTCTTTATACATTTACTCAACTATCATCTTCCGGGAATTCTTCTAATCAAACAAACTTATTTTGCATTAGACATTTTACTAATATATGAAATCAGATTGTGCCATTTAGAAAAAAATTATTAAAATAAATGTTATTAATTAAATGTGCGTTATATAATAATTAAATAAATATAACGATTATTGAATAAATTTATCTGGTTCTATATATTTGGAATTTATGTAGATAATGAAAGATCTTAAGCCACAATTGTGACTACACTTGGATGCCAAGAATCTAACAGCCATTTTATTAGACATGACGTACACAAGATTAACTCCAGATACTTGTACAATGGATTAGCGCAACTCAAAAAATGCCGTTTGCGTATTTTACAGACTTCATATGATGAAATGACACATTTCTTTTTACCTTTTTAATAAAGATAATCTTATTACCGTAATTTCCGACGTATAATCCGCGGATCAAACGTGTTTGCCCCATGCACCAGAATTTTTATTTAATAATTGAAGTGAAAATTTTACCGTAATTTAAGAAGATACATTTTATCAAATTCAATTCCTGGGTTCAAAATGATTGTTTGATCCGCGGTTTATACGCCGGAAATTACGGTTCTTAAGCTTTGCTTGAAAAACCTATCCGACTTCAATGAAAACTATAATAATAATATGATTCATCATCATGGACCCATGGCCCTATGACTATCATGGACCATGGATTTTTACACTCCATGTTGTTGGTCCCTATCATTTAGAAGTCGTAAATTTTTCTCACATTATTTCGGTCATCCTGTCAATACTTGCAACCTCGACAAGTAACGATGAAATCTTACAGAATTTGGATGCTAAAATGGACTTGAATCGAAAAAATAAAACAAAAAAAATAATTAAAATTAAAATAAATTAAGTACTAGTACCCTTAGATACTGGGTAGAGTCTGACTCTCAGGCTACCCAGCGGTCTTTTTTATGAAGACTGAATCAAAACACCACCACTATTTCCTGACGAAAATTTTCGTATTAGATTTATCTTGGAAATGTCACAGGAACCTACTTCATGGTGAGGTTTTTTACTTCAATTCTTGAAGTAATGTACCGTAAAAGTATTTTTATAAAATTAGTGGTGGCTAAACAAGTGACCGCTCGGAGGCCTGGACTCTATATCTTCTTATAGCTGAAGATTTCAACTTCTTCTTCAACTCTATCACATCTTATGTGAAGTACAGTTTGATTTAATCTACATGGATCAAAATTATAAACGGGATCTTTTAATTGCTTATGTTGATCACGACAAAGTGTGTGCTTGTTTTTGTGCAAGATCACAGACACTTGCACAAAAACAGAGTGTCCATGTATCAGGCTTTTTGCATACCAGTATTTTGTTAGTGAAAATGTTGTTATTTTAAACCACAGAATGCTCCGAATAAAGAAAACAACATTTTCTGTAGTAAAATAGTGGTATCCAAAAGCATCTCTGCACCAAATGTGTAAATCCTTATGAATCCAATTTCTTTTACGCAAGTCAATCTTTCTTTCTTGAAATCTTTCTCTTTATTCCCCTCTTTGTTGTACTAAGTATTAAAATTCTTTTCGATCATTAAAATATCTTTGAATTTGATAGCATCTCTGACTTGTAACAATAAAATTTTATTTTAGATAATGCGATTCGATTTCATTTCTATATTCATAGGATTCTTAAAGCCCCCACGAAATCTCTTTTTATTTTCATTTTTCTCAATATTAATTTTTCTCTCGTGTTTCTTGATCTGTAATATTTTTCAACTTCGTATTTTATATTTTGGTTTGATATCGTGAATTGGATGAATTTTATTAGCTTTCAGACAACGTGTTGAATTAATTGAAAAATTATATTCAGAGCCCTTTTCGTTTATATCTTCAACGTTTAACTTTCTGTTGCTAACCATTTCTTCTCATTATGGGAAATGCCAGCGCAATTTAAATTTAAATTTGATTTTTCTTTATTTTAACGGAACCTACATGAGAAATATTGCTTTTGCTAACGATATGAATTTAATTTTAATTTATCACCAAATTTAGCTTGTTCATAACATCATTTCTGAATAATATAAAATGTACGAGAGATTCTACAACATAATAAAAGTAGAAATAGGGATAACATCAACACATAATTCGCACGAAAAAATATAAAATTGGGTTCACAATTTTTTTCACCAATACTAGCTAATAAGATACCTTCAGGAGATGATATTCTGTTTTGCATCAGACGGGGATGAGATTTCCGACTTTTTGCATACCAGTATAATTTTATGGAAAATGTTATTTTATTTAATCGGAAAATTTTTGCGATTTAACAGAACAATAGATTCTCTAAGATTATACTGGTATGTAAAAGGTCGGAAATCTCATCCCTGATCAGAAGATAATTTCGGCATTCCAATACAGAAATAACGGTCATAGTTCATTACATAGGCGCCGAGTTTACGATAAAGAATCAGACAATCAGTCATTCTTCTAACGCGTAATTAAAAAAGGTATTTTTGCCCTGTTTACTCGCTGTTATTAATAACGACAAAACATTCTTTAAAACTAGTGGTGAAAATTTGCCTGATTTGCCCCTGGTCAGTAGGTACCTATGATTTATTAGGGTAAGGTTCATTTCCGTATGAAAAAGATGATAGTTCTTTACTATTAACGTCATTTGTTTCTTAAATATTGTTAGGGTAAGACTTACTTTTGCTTGCAGCCGTTATAACGTTAACCATAGCTGCCAACTTTTACGCTTTCTTCTTACAACTAAAATTTTATAGTAAATATTGTGTTATTTAATCGTCGAAATCTCACGATTAATGAAGGCGAAAATCTCTATTAAATTTTACTGGTATCAAAAAAGCGTAAAATTTGGCAGCTATTTGTGAACCTATTTCCTTGGAAGAAAATAGGGATATAGGTGATTATAACTCCGTTAGTTTTGACCTAACTTATTAGATTAGCAGTTATTTCTCTGCTTGTGGTACTGATGGTTAAACAAAGTTTTGATTTACCAACTTTACTCATTTCTGCTTTACGTTTTAAAAATTATATTAATTTCTATTTATTTATTTAACATTGCGCCTTGCAGCCACGGGACTCTAAAATAAGAGGAACTGGCATATCCTTAACCCTTTGCATTCGAGGGCTCCGCTGCGGAGATATATTCTTTCTTTGCAAAATTTGTTTTTGGCACCAGTAATAAAGGAAAATAAAATGTACATTATTTAATCAGAGCATTTTTGAAATTGTGTACTTGAACAAAACTTCTTTTAACCCCTTAATTCTCGCTCCCGCCGTATTCACGGGCTGTGTCTTTTACTCAGATTGTTTGATTCCCACCAGTTTTATAATATAGTGATATTGGCTACATTTTAGTATCGTTTTACCTGTCATTAAATAAGGGGAATATTTCTTTTTCATAAAAGTGGTGCGAATAAGAAATTTGAAATTTAAAACCGTAATTTAATTCGAGCGTTAAGGGGTTAAAAAAGTGGTGCCGATCGAATAAAATTTGTGTAAGAGACGCCGAGCGCAAATGGTTAAAATAGTGAATTTTCTACTGCAACCGCTTTCGCTGGCGTTGATTGCTGCCGGGGAAACCCTCCACCAGTAAATTTCAATGATTTTTTTTCCTAATTTAAAATCCTTAATGGTGCAAAATTTCAGTCATAAATAATGGCAAAAACAGATATACATTTTTACTGGGGTAGGTTAGCATCGGCTGTCGGCAGGCTCTGAGTTTCCGCCATATTGTTACACCTTAGACCAGGGGTGTAAAAATCTAGGCGCCAGCGGTCAGTCCCTCACCACTAAATGTTATTCGTTATTTTTCGTCTAATATTTCGTCTCAATTTTTTGTAAGAATGCTAATAAATTTTAAGCGACGAAAACTAATAAAATTTGGTGGTTAGAAACTGCCCACTGGAGCCTAGATTTTTACACCCCTGCCTTAGACCAACTCCTCTGTATCAGTGAAAAAGATTACAATACCTAGGAATTTGCCACCAGTAGAACAATTAATCCTATTTATGAGAGAAATGTTTAATGAAAATCCGCTTAAATAAGGCAAATTTTTCCATTCAAAATTTACTGGTGGAAGCTTGCTCCGGTGGTAATCAGAAACTGTTGGTCTTATGTAAAAAATCAGCGACCTTCTTGTGACAACCTCCGTAGTTACTTCACTTACAACTCGTTGGCAATACACTATAGGTCTCCTCCTCTTTATTTGACAACTCCATTCTTACAGCTTCGTAGTCATCTAGCTTGTTTACTAATACACCAGTATACAACAATGTTTTTAACTTTTGTGAGATCATCAACAAATTGCTATCGCATATCTAAAGGCGAATTTTGCTTAAATTGTTCAGTTATCATTATTTCTTTTAACTCTTCAACAGTAGATACTACTTGACCTTTAACACATTCGTCAATATAATTTTTTAATTAACAAAATCGCTCTAAGAGTCTGAAAATTCTTTTTTATGTGATAATTTTTTAGCTTTTACGTAAATGTTTTGGTAATCATAATTGTTATCTTCTGAATCTGGTTCTGTAGCTATAATATTTACGTTCTCTAGCAGTAGTAAACTCAACATGTACAGTAGGGTGGGTCGAAAAAACCGAAATATTTATAATCGAAACGTAATAGTGCAGAAAAGTTACCTTTTGTAAAAAAGATAAAATACGTAAAATATTACACCGATTGGTTAATATCTTTTACCGCCGCAAGGGGTCCAAATTTCGAAAAAATCGCAAAAAACATACTTTTAGCAATTTTTTTTTTTAAATTATCCAAACATACTTATTTAATTTCTAGTAGAACGCAATGGCCACGCCAAGATATTATTAATGTAACATTAACATTTCATATTTTTGACATCGTTGCTTTTACCGCCACAACAGGGCCAAAATTTCTAAAAAATATTAAAAATTAAAGTTTTTCGATTTTCATAACTTTTGTAATGTTTTTAGATTTTTTACATTTCTAATAGGCTGGGAAAGGCATTTTATGTTGTTAATTTCATACACATTGTTAACCATGATCACTGTAATTCTATTAAAAAAAAATTGCTCAATGATAGAAACACCTGCAGCTGCCTGCACGTAAAATTAATTTCTCGCTGCTAGAGGGCCACGTTTCTCTTTGTTCGTTTTTTTTTGTAACGTACTCCTTTTACTCTATACTTTGATGGCCCTAAAGATAGAAATATCTGCCAGGTTAAAGAGGTGGCAAAGTTTTATCTTTGCGAAGTCAAGGAGGAACATATCTCTTTGATACTAGAACCAGGTCTCAATTATTTTCGTCATTTGACCCCATCGTCTGGCAAGGCGACTTCTATATGCAATGACATTATAGATTTTTTGAAGAATAATGAAATCCCGACTGTAATAATAATTGCAGTTGAATTTCAAGGAACTGTCTTCAAAACAGGGTGCAAAGGTGGTGTTATAGTAGGATTAGTTGAGAACAACTTTTAAAAAAACCACTTTATTGGCTTCCTTGACCTCACTTCAATGAGCTTCCACTGAGACATCTTTTGAAACATCTTGATGACAAAAAACAGGTCCTCTATCATATTGTGGCCCAATTGGTTGATCTCTTGCGATATGCGATTTATTACCAATTGCAAAATTTAAGCCAATTTAATCTGATCACCTAGCTGTTGATCAAGATGATTTGTCAACTGACCAGAAGTATATGTCTGAAATATTGCAAGCTCTTTCAACACGCGTGTATACAATTGACCTTTACCTTTTTTGCCGAGTCCCTGGACAAATACTTCATGCAAGGTGGATCATTACTGCTATTCGAATTTTGAGACTCTGCGTTGGAACAAAGAAACCCTCTTATTAACTTGTCATACTCTTTGAGTACATCCTGAAAATGTAATGCATCAGTTGCTTCACAATTTAAATGAATCACTCATGTTTTCCAGAACCTGTGCACTATAGTTAGTAACTTACGTTACTTGACAGATAATCTACGAAATATTATAGTTCCTGTATTTTCACGAAATGACTATTTCGCAAATCATACAAATAGACTCTTTGGAATGATACCATATGAACATCAGGGCCCCAGCCATGAAGAAAATTGCAAAAGCACGAAGCTCTGTGGACTGGAATAGTGCCATCCGTCACTTTATCATAGCAGACTTCAACACTGAAGCTTAAAATTGTATGGCTTTAGTCTACTGACAAAACTAAAAACTAACGGAACCACCTGTTATGGTTTCTTTATCGACTAACAACGCTGCGGTGAGTTTAAAATGCTCGATTAAAGATACCAGTTAACTTTCCTTGTCCCACTCAATCACTAGAAAGATGCGTGAAATTATTCATTGAAGCACTGATAAAGTTTGTTTACTAGAACAGAGGGAGGATCACATCTGATCAGTTTTGGCCTCTCGAGAAATAATGGCTTCATCTGAAAGCAAGTTATATTATAAAATTCATTTACATTAAATTCTTCTTCATTTTAAGTTTATTTAACCCGTTTCGGTTAAACATCTCTATATTTTAATTAATAAAATACTAAAACATTTTGCTCATTTTATATAATTTTTGTGGCATGAATTGGCTATTATGAAGTAAAACATCAGTAGATGAAGCGATCGTCAAGAAAAATGAATGATTAACTTTATTTTCAAGTCTATTACAAATAGTTATAAAAAATTATGATATATTAATAAATATAAAGTAAAATTATTTATTTCTAGACATATTATAGAAATTATAAAAATTTAGAAAAAAAAATGAAAAATTGAAATTTTTGAAATTTTTACAAAAAATATGGTCTTTTGCGGCAAATAAAGATATGATTTCATCATAATGAACATTTACCGGGACAGTTCTCATATCTTCATGTAGCTATTGCGTTCTATTAGAAATTGTATTGGTATGTTTGGATAATTAAAAAAAAAATGATAAAAAAAACATGTTTTTTGCGATTTTTTTTTAAATTTGGCACCCTTGCGGCGGTAAAAGATATTAACCGATCGATGTAATATTTTAGAAATTTATTCTGTATTACAAAAGGCAACTTTTCCGCGCTATTACATTTCGATTATAAAAATTTCGGTTTTTTCGACCCACTCTAATGTACAGTCGTGGAAAAAAAAGTAAACACCCCTTACTAACTCCTCAACAAATTATCGTAGAAGAAAGTTACTGGTACCGAACGATTGGAAATAAAGTCTACTTTTAAATGATGTATATAAAATTTGCTTAGGGGGGGGGGGCATCTACATATTAAAACGAATCATAACTTTGTTTTTTTCAATAGCAGTACCCAATTCTGATAGCATAAATGAACTCTACACCCTTCAATTAGTCCCCAAACCAATGTTTATGCAATTCGTACCATAAGTTTCCGAGAAATTAATTATTTTAAAACGAGCGTATTTTAAGGGCTGGATCCAAATTGAAGTTCGGTACTCGATTGTTAACCGAGAGAGCTCCCTTCTTGATCAAGGCACCTTAAGCGCCACTCAAGGAGTCAATGAAGCGTGTTAGATTACAGTACAGCAGAATAAATTTCAAAATGTCTACTCACTTCCATCATAGACGGCCCCTTAAACCATCATTTTGCCGTTTTTTAAGCATAATTTGAAAACTACTCGGAAAAAAAAATGTGAAATTTTTTAATTTCCATAAAGCAGGACTTATTAAATCTAAATCCATCAAAAAAATTGTAGGTTGCAATTCATAATTTTTTCGAATATTAATTTCATAAATCATAATTCATATCATAAAATTATAAAAATAGCAAATTCAGCTTATTTATGTTTGGGTATATTAGTATTATTACTACAAAAAAAATTACACATTATGAGCATAATTTCGGGAGATATAAATAAAACTATGAAAATGTAATTTAACATTAGAAGCACTAAATTTGAATGTTTATAATTCAAAAACTTATCATTCAAATGACTTGAAATTTGGTGTCTAGGCATAGTTTGAACCGAAGATTTGAAATATCTCGTTAAAATTGGGTATTGCTATTGAAAAAAATGACGTTTGGATCCGTTTTAATGTGTAGATGACCCCCTAAGAAAATTTTATGTGCATCATTTAAAAGTAGACTTTATTTCCAATCGTTCGGTACCAGTAACTTTCTTCTACGATGATTTGATGAGGTGTTAGTAGGGAGTGTTTACTTTTTTTTCCACGACTGTACATACTGTAATATTCAGCGTATAATCCGTTAATCAAAAAAAAACATGTTTGAATCCATAAGTTTAATTTAATTTAATAAAATGTAACTTATCAGATAGTGGTAAAATCCTGACTTTAATTATTAAATAAAATTTATGGTTCCAGACATGACTGTCTGAACTGCGGATTATACGTCAGAAATTACGAAATCCAATTTTCTTTCACGACATTAATTCTAGAGATTTTTTACTCAAATAATGATAAATAAAAGGTGATATGACCCGTACTATAGAAATATGCCATGAACGTAATGAGTCTTGTTGCTTATCTGAACTAGAATCCGGAGAACCGTCATTTGATTTTTTCAGTTTTCTTTAAAGATCCAGCTTTTTTTATTATTATTCTCTCAATTCTTCGGCTAGGTCTTGTTTTTTTAAATCACATTCCCTTTCTTATCCTTTTTTTTTACTTTCTACTTCTTCATGCTAAAAATTTTTCCTGCTTCTTTTTGTTGAAATTTCCTTTCTGTTTCTTCTTGCCGAAATTTTCTTTTTCTTTCTTCTTTTCAATTATTCTTTCTGCCTCTTCTTGTCAAAGTCTTGCTTCATCTTGACGAAGATCTTTTCGGGATCATCTTGTTGAAGTTTTTGATTTATTTTAACAATGATTATTTCAAGTGCATTCTTACATTCAAATTCTCAGTTCGAACAAATCTCTAAACCCAGAAATCAGGTTGAGTTGCTTTTGATTTACATTCCCGTTGAAAAATTTTTTTTAATTCAAATCCCGGCGGAACACCCACATTTATTGTGGGATTTAGTTAAATAATAAACGATCTTAAAAGGATAATAGTTACACTCGTGTGTAAAGACGATAATGGATATTTTATAAGACATGACAAGAACAAACATAACGAAAAAATAATTGTACAATGGATTAGCACAAGAAAAATTGGCCATTTTCCTATTTTAAAGACTTCAAATGACTGAAAGACACTTTTGATTTTTCTTTTTGAATAAAGATAATCAGCTACTGAAGCCTTTATCGAAAAAAACCATCCGACATCTTCGAATCTCTTCTAATAATAATATCATCCATCATCGTGAACCGTTTATCTATCCTAGCCCGTGAATTTTTTCACTGTTATTTAGTTGAAATATTTCATTTAGATACCGTGCATTTTTCTTACATATATGTGTATTTGATTTGATAAAAAAATTAATGTCGTCTGCCAGGGTTCGTACGCAACAAGGGATTCAGGAGAGTTTTAGCACCAGATATTTCATAAAGAACAGGTCGCTATATCTAAAGATAGAATTTCTTTTCATAATATTAGCAAATATTACTTTACAAAGATTTGGGTAAAAAGTCCTTGAAGCGTACGAACCCTGACTGTTATGTACTTATAAAATATTCGCTATATTCATTGGTTTTCTCTGAATTTTTAATAATGTTGTCATATTTTAAATTATTTTACTGTATAAGCGTATTCATTTTTAAATACAGGTTGTCCATAATTAAACGACCCTACATTAAAATGGTCTACAGACGAAACTATTGGTCAAAAAGTTGTGACATTTTGTGAAGGTTATAATAAAGGATTGGGAATTTGAGCGAAAAAAAAAATTAGTTCAAAATTTCTCCAACGTAAGGCGCTTTTTAAAGAATTACACATTTAGCATACATTTACGATACTTTACATACTTTTTTATAGCAAAACAAGTTCCGATTGATCAGTGTTGGCAGATTGGGGACTTTTTTAATTCAGATTATTTGACTGTCACCACTTTTTTAAAATAGTATAATTAGAATGATTTTTCAGAATTTTAAACCTATTTTTAAATAAGCCATATATTTCTATTTAAAAAAAGCGGTGACAATCAACACTCTGGGGACAAAAAAAAGTCCTCAATTTGGCAACACTGCACTTGATGGCCATCATTTTCAGCTACCATCTGAAATCGTAAGAAAGCATGTTCCACAGTTGACCGCAGTGTGTTCTGGGAAATGCTAAGAACATGTCGTGAAATGCTGTCTTTCAGATCACGTAAACTTCTTGGATTGTCATGACTTACCAAATGTTTCATATGACCCCAAAGCCAAATGTCACATGGATTGAGATCTGTAGATCGGGGAGGCCATGGATTACGTAAGTGGCGACTGATGATACGTTTTTCTGCGAAGTGATTCTTAAGGACGTCCTTAACCCTTTCAAAGGCAAGGTATTTCTATTTGCAAAAATGCTGAAATGAGTAAATGGCACCAGAATATATAAACAAATTTATTTTTAAATAAGCAAAAGCTTTTGTTCACGTACTTGGGACACCCAACCAGGACGCCAACCGCGAGGTTAATGGAATTAATGTCCTGGCGGGAAAAAGAACGCACCACTATCCAGCTCTACCACAGCCCGAACGGACCCGAACAACGGCAACATTAGAACTTACTAAAGTGAAGCAATGGCATATTCAAATATGCTAATAAATAAAAACTCGCTATGTTACAAAAAAAAAAAAATACAAAATACAAAATACAAAATACGCATGTTTAAGGTAGCCATGCACAAAATAACAAAAATGATGGTTTACAGGAATGGTTACAGATGGTTTACAGGTTACGATCATCAACTAAAATATAGACCAAATAACATTAAAACAGGATTGCCAACACGGCCTGAAATGTTTATAGGTAACCTACAACTTATGAAGAACTTCATAAAAAGAACACTGAAGTACACTGAAATGACAACATACTGTAAGGCAAGCATCAATGTTCAAGGTCCATATCACAATGGGATTAAGTATATGAAATGCCCAAAGCACCATAGAACAGAGAGAGAGACACATTGTAAATTAAAGTCACTTGAAATGCTGGTACTTCCCAGACATTAAATATGTTGACTTTTCCAAAATGTTCCTCAACAAGATAAATATTTGTATCAAAGTTATTGAAAATCAAGCTCAGTGTTCAATTGAATTGCTCAGTGTTCAATTGCACATGCTACATTGAATCAAAAGGCAATGTTCTCAATTTCTAACGCAATTCTAGCTAATTACAGCCTCAGAATTTATACCTAATAAACGAATATAATTCGTTTAAAGAATTGTATATATTGCAAAGTTTCTTATAATTGTCTTTGTCAAATATTACTCTCCTGAGATTTTGCCTGATGCTTAACGAGTTGTCAAAGTTGAAGAAATGTGGGACAAAAGGACAGCGTCCATACAAATAATGCAGTACATTACCCACTGTGCCACAGTCACAAAGTGCATTTCTTCTCTTTCCAATCCTAAAAAGGAACTCTGGGAAACTACCATGTGCTGTTATAAAATACTGCATAACTTGACTAGTACACACATAATCGGTATTTACTTTCCTGATAACCTTATAGGTGTCTCTACCCTTGGTACTTGATGTCCATTCTTCCTGCCATTGTCTAATGGTATTCTCACTACAGATTCTCTTAACTAAAGAAATTGGAAATAATACATCAGCAGTTATGTCAGCCATTGATGAATCTGTTGCCTCTTTCGCCAAACGATCTGCTCTTTCATTCCCCACGTTTCCAACGTGTGCTCTGGTCCATCCAATAGTGACCATTTTTTCCGGATGACTTTTCATATTATCATAGATTTCTTTAACAATGGCGTTTGCAGGAAAGTTTCTCTGTATAACCAAAGTTGATGCTCTATTGTCAGTAAAAATGACAGCACTGTCATAATTCGAGTTTATTACCCAATCTACTGCATACTTTATCGCAGTCAGTTCAGCTTGATATATGCTATTTAAAATATTTAAAGAGATCTTATAATCCAAGATACATTCACCATTTACAAAAATTGTGTATGCGGCGCCTACTCCACTGGCCATTTTTGACCCATCTGTATATATTAATGGCATGTTAATTCCCTGATATTCACGACTATCCTTATCTGTGATATGAATGTTACTGAGAGCTCCATAATCTGGGTAGCCCATTGTCACCAAGTTGATCATAATATTATCTTTCTTGATCTCTGTTCCATTCTCTATGATACTGGCATTCCCATGAATAGTTCTATATTTCACCACAGAATGTTTGAGTGAAATGTGTAATGGAGCAACACCAGCCAATACACACAAAGCGTCCGTAGAGACTGTTTTATATGATGTGATAATTGATAATAATCCAAGCCTCTAGCATGATTTTAATTTATTAAGTGCATCCACCTTCAAATCTGGAAACCAAATTTCCGCACCATATGTTATCTGTTTTTCTATCACAGAATTATACCAAATCTTTCTATATGATGCTTGTAATCCCCTATCTGTCTGCACTGTTTTCTTTATATTTCAAGTAAAATTTCTCACACCCTCTCACTTTCTCAAGGTGTCTAATCCAATTTAATTTACTGTCAATAGTTACACCGAGGTATACAACTGAGTCTTTTACGGATATCGATGATGTTCCAATCTTGAAAATAGGATGCCTGTTTTCTAACAAATACCTGCCAAATAAAATACTTTCGCATTTTTCCTTGCTTATTGTTAAATGTAAATTCTCGCAGATCTCTGCAAACCATGCTATGCGTTTGTTCATTTCTTCTTCTAATTCTTTTCTTGTGTCTGCACCCCCAAAAACTACGAAATCGTCAGCGTAGGATAATATATCGCCATGTCTTAATCTATATCTCTTCAATAGGTAGTCTGCAACGATCAACCAGAGAAGTGGACCAAGGCAACTTCCCTGGGGACAGCCTTTAAATAATATATACCAGATAATACCATACGTGAAACTAAATCCTATTCTTCTACGTGATATATAATTTTTCAGAATATTCTTTAAGTATTGAGCTATTGGTAACCTATCTATCAACATAGCCAATATCTGCCAATCCACCGCATCAAATGCTGCCTGTATATCAACCGACGTCATTGCAAAATATTTATAATTATACAGATTTATGCGAATTATTTCTCTTAGATCTTCCAAAGCTGTGATAGTGCTCCTTCTTTCTCTGAATCCATGTTGACCATTATCCCAAAATTCTTCTTTTTCCAGCTTCGGCATAATCCTAATTTTAATTAACCGTTTAAGGAGCTTACCAAAAATACATAACAAAGTTATCGGTCGGTATGACCTGGCAGACTTACCATCTTTGTTCCTTTTACGGAAGAAAATCACCTTACCAGATTTCCATGCCTCTGGGAAGTGACCATGTTTCAGACATTTTCCAAATACTTTCTTGACATAATTCATATTGGTTCTACAAATATTTTTGACTATCAAAGCATCTAAGTCGTCACAGCCTGGTGCCTTATTATTTTCTTGTTTGCTCATTACGTATTTCAATTCTCTCGTTGTTACCTCCATAAATCCATCTTCTTCGATCTTATCCGAGATAAACTCATAAATATTCCCCGAAACTTCGTCAATACCAAAGTGTTCTGCCATCAATGTCCTTGCCACATCATCATATGTATCAAAGGGTTGTGATTCTTCTAATCTGGTAAATATGAAGTCTGTACATTTCTTCGTCTTACCAGAAATATACTTGTATAAATTTCCAAACGATTGATTTGTCTTCTGACAAAAAATTTTCCACGATTCTCTTTTAGCGTTCTTCACATTTCTATTGTATTCCCTTTTATATTTCTTATAGGTTTCTCTCATATTTATATCTTCTGGATTTTTAACACACCTTCTATACATGGCAGCAACTCTGTTTCTTTCGATCCTTAACTCTTCTGAATACCATTTCACCGTTGGTTTATGTGATAGACTTCCTTTCCTAAAGCATCCCCTTGTGATATCGGACACCTCTTCCACGAATTGATTCACATGTTTTTCCAAGTCTTCTGTATTCTTAATTTTCAGGAGTTCGTTCAACCAGTAATCTTCCTTTTTCTTAATATTATCATTGAATTTTCTGAAACTCTTATTTTTGGTCTTGTATCGTTGATTCGTCTTATTAGAGGCAACGTAACCCAGAGAATATCTTATATATCTATGGTCACTGAATGAGTAATTCTTTTCGTCGACATACCAATTTTCAATCTTTCCACAGATCTCGAGACCTCCCAATGTTAAATCGGGTCTACCCTTCAGCGAACCTTGAACAAATGTATGAGCGGCATCAGTATCATTTATAATCCGCAGATCTTTCTCCAAGAGATGTTCCAGGAACACATCAGTTCTCACGGATTGATAAGTATATCCCAAGTCCAGTAATGGAACATTAAAGTCCCCTGCTAATAGTACTTTGTCAAAATTCTGGAAATGTTCGCCAATATCTTCAAAGTCTTTATCTATATTTCCGCTTGGGGGAGAATATTGCGAACCAATGAAAATTTTATCATTATTTACATTTAAAGATACAAACACAGCATTATCTAATACCAAATTACTGATCGTGGCATATTCCCTATTAGTAAAAATGACAGCTGCATTAAATGAGTTAGAATAAAAGATAATCCATTCTGGTGGAATACCAGGGGCAGTACCATCAAGAATGTAAGGATCCTGACATAAAATTATATCAATGTTATTATTAATAGCATAGTTAAATAAAGCTTCATTTGCATCATTACAGTGGTGAAGATTAATTTGCAACACATTCAAATTACCAACAGAGGGGCCACCAAGCGTGCCCTTAACTACGGTTCGGCAATAGTCCATCCCTATAACTCAGGAAGACTGGACAACCACTACTATCTGCCCTGTGACTACATTCTCCACCAGCACCGTTGAAATAGCAATTGGCGCAACATAAGGTTTCCGATTTACAGTCTTTAAACACATGGTCTCCGGCACATTTTACACAATGGGTTGCTTCACTACATTTATTTTCCATATGCCCAAATTTTTGACACTTGAAACAACGCGTGATTGAGATAAACTCAACCACGCGGTATCTTTCAAAATCAATGCAGATGCGGCGGAGTCCAAGGAGGGCCTGTTTGCTGTCGGCATCCACATCTAACAACCAGTTATTCTTTCCTTGTTTCGTTTGTATTTTTCTTATTATTCTTACTTCAGCATCCGACTTATATAAAAATCCTTCAATAAGAGAACGTGTAGTACCCTCAAGATGAGCAGTCAACAGTCTTTCTTTAAAACTGCCACTAGATATATCTGCATGCATTCCCCGCAAAAGCCTCTCAACCTCTCTCCCAACCTCCTCCTCATCTAACTTTGGGTCCACACTTAGGATCAATACTCTGTCCCTTACTTTGTTCACGTACTTAATAAAAGGAAATTTTTCATTCCAATATTCCGGTGCGAATGTGACATTTAAGGATTTAAATTAAATGGTCCAAAAATGTACCACCGCCCTTGAAGGGTTTAACACAGTGGCTAATATATGGGGGAGCTCCATTTTGTATATAAATTGTTCGTGAAATGCACTACCGTATTTGCAAATCCGGAACAATTTTATTTTCTAACAAGGATGCAAGGATGTTGCCCGGTATTCGAGCACGTTACTTGACCTGTAGCACTAAATTCATTGAAGAAATATGGGTCGGGAAAAAACAATGCAGAAAATCTACACCACACTGTCAAATTTTTGTGAATGCAACGAAACCTGTAAGATTGAACGCGTATTTTCTGGTTCCTAAATTTGGCAGTTGTTAGTATTTACTGAACCGCCCAAATGAAAATCCTCTTCGTCTGTCCAGAGGATATTCAAAGGTCATTCTAAATCAACCTCAAAGCGAGCAAGAAACTGGAGTGAGAACTGGTGTCGAGTCGCGAAATTATGTGGAAGTAACTCCAGAACAAGTTGAAGTTTGTGTGGATAATATCGGAGGATAATCAGCATGATCTTCTGGGCAGTTGAACGAGGCATGGCCAATGCTTCTGCCACATGACGGATAGTCAAGTCAACGCTGAGCTTCGGAGCGCCTATAGGAAGTGTAACCTTCCCGCGTAATCTCTTACAACATTGTGAGGAAACTAGCCTGTACGTTGGAAGCTTTGTCCTCTTCCACTTGAAGCGAAATCCCCTCTATTGCTTCTGAGGAAACAGGTTTTTCTTCCTCTTCCAAAACAAACATTCAACGATCCTGTTTCTTTAAATAAGGCTACAATTAATCGAAGATTTTTAACAGTAATGGACCTTTCCGCATCATCCTTAGAAGTCCGAAATTTCCGTAGAGCAAATAATGTGGAATTACAGTTTTGTTAAAACAATTTTACTAACAATGTTGGGTCTGGTAAACTTAACGACTTTCTCATTACCAATAGTAAGCACATTGAAAGCAAAATCTCCGCGAAGTTTCTAGATTTTATAACAGCTGCTGCATGCCGTCGACGGAAATTAATTTGCATTTTTATTTAAATCGTGGTATTTCATGCCCTATGGCGGCGAAATTTTACCGGACGATTCCAGATCACAGTTGTCAGTTTGCCATTTTTTTTAAATTTAGAAATTTGAAATTCTAACAGGAAATTCTGAAAGAATATTTTTCCCTTTATATAATCACGCGAATTATTCCTTCTAAATTAAACAAAGCAAAAAGAACTACTAAGAATTCCTGCTGTGAATTCGAAATTTCTGATTTAGTAAAAAACGTTCTGTTGAAAATGTTTTGTTGTAATAAAATTGGTTAACTATTGTAAATTTATGCTAAGTCACCGACCTCTGAATATTTTAGAGGGGGGAGGTCTGTACCTTTTACTTGTGTAATCTGAGAAAAATGAAGCGTAAAAAAAAATAAAAATTATTAGTGTTTGAATTGAATGGACGGTACAAACTCTGAAAAAAATCCACCTACGACATCCGCCATTTTTTGTCAGAGTTCAGATCTAGTTTTCTGTGGGCGGTGACTAAATGTGTAATTCATTAAAAACGCCCTCTGGTGGAGAAATTTTGAACCAATTTTTTTTCACTCAAACAAATTCCCATCCCTTTATTATGTCCTTCTCAAATTTTTACAACTTTCTGACCAATAGTTTCATCTGTAATCATTTTAAAGTAGGGTCGTTTAATGATGGACACCCTGTATTTTCCCTTCAGCGTATCCAGGGCTTCCACTAATCCGTTTTATAAATACCAGTATTTGTGAAGAAAATTTTTCAAGCTAGATTTTTACAACATTTTCCACGTAAATTATGTGCCGGATAGTTATCTCCTAAATTTGTCAGAAAAAGTTTGAAAAAAGATACTTTTCATGCTTAAAACCGGTTTTCAAAGAGCGGATCTAGTGGGAGTCTTTTGTATTATTAACGAACAGAATAAAATATTCATCATGAACAAATTACTGATTAGACTAGATCTTTTACAGAAATAATCGATTACTCATGTAATACAGTAACAGAAAATCTATCGTATAATTTTATGAACAATCAATCAAAGATGCTAAATTAAATGCAATCTCCTTTAAACAATGAAATCTTTTGAAGCTATTTCTATGGATTTCTGGATTATATGACAAACGTTCAAACCGTATGACTATCTCAGAAGAAACACAAATTTGTGAAAATCAAATATTTCTATTTTCGTTGTATGCGCTGTAGTTGAAGGGCAGTGTTTATTCATGGTATTATGGTTTTCTTATTAATGGTATTATGGAGCTCCATGTGTACGTATCTTTGTCTGTAAACAGCTAAAGGTACTAACATGTGAGTAAAATGTGTCAGGCCGGATATCGTCTGGGTAGTTCAGATGTTAGAAAGTTAGCGCGTATAACGAGGTCCCAGATTCAATTTCTAGCCTGGATACTTTTCTTTCTGCTGAATAAAAAGTACACTATCACCTCCACATACAACGAAAATAGCATATCAGGTTGAAATTTTCACATGTATATACAATATTTCATATGTATACAAAATATTTATTTTCAAACGAGAAATGTATATAGTAAATATTAAATATTATAACAAAATTGGAAATGAGTGAAGGAAGTACACAAAATTATCTAGTACCATTCACCAAAAGTCCACCGTAGTCAAAATATGTTTCTAAAGTTCATATTATAATAAAATTTAAAATTCAATAAAAACTATTTTAAAAGCATATTAAAAAAATAATTTAACGGTAACTTTTGACTTTATTAGTCTTCGAAATTTGCGATTAAATAAAGAACAAATACTGTTAAATTTTAGTCATGAAAAGGGTAAAAGTAAGAGCTTATGTTTTTGTAAAACCAGAGCAGTAAAGACTGTTGTTTTCCTCAGATGAGAAGAACTTTGTTCTGGTACAGGAAGTGAACTGCAAAAAGATTGGTGGCTGTATAAAATCCCTATAGAGGTTCCGACCGTAATGCAGAGAAAAAGTTCGGCTTCACTAATAATTCTGGGGGGGAGGGGGGGGGGAGCAGCAAAGACGACCTGATGCCTCCACATGTCTTTCTTCTTGTTTATATTGAGGTGTTAAAGCTCTGGGTTACTTCTATTACACGTGGGAGGCTGTACGTTTTTCAGCAAGACTGCACCATCCTATACAACCCATAAAACCCAATAATGCATGGCCCAAAACTTTCCCAACTTGTTGCCCCTCCAGCTTCCCAGGTATTAAACCAACAGGCGATTACATATGTGGCGTTGTGAACAGTGATTCCAATAGACATCCACGAAACACTGTTGCGGAGCTCAGGGCAGTTAGTTGTACTCAATGGTAAATGCTCCCATCACACATCTGATTGTTGCCTGATGTTGGTTTTGACAGCATGTAGAGGCTGTTATTGTGTCTGCCGGTGGTTTGAGCGCACGATGCCACCCATTGTATTAGGTAACAATTTTATATTTTATAAATAAATAATTTACTTTATTACTAATCCGAGCCTTAATTTTATAAAAAGCACAATAAATAGCGTAAATAATAACATGAAGTAAACTGAGAAATACATGTTGAAGTTTCGTCCTCTTGAACTTTTTGTCCTCTTCTCTTTTTTTCTTATTTCCTAATCTTTTCTTTTTTCTGAAATTGAAAAATGTGTTAATAATCCATATTTAATAAATTATTAAGCAAAATTTTTAAACAACAGTAAAACTGGGTGGTAAAAATTACTAAAAATTCCCCATTCATGCTGTTTAAAAATAGAATTCAAACAGGAATTTCCTAAAATTGAATTATAAACCTTTATTAAATTGAATATTAAATGTTGATGTTAAAAGCTATTTTTGATTGATAGAAAAATATCTTTTTTTTTTCAATAAGTTATGCAAATAAGGTTTTTTTCTTCAGAGAGAAATATAAATAATTTTAACACTAGAACTACCGTGAGACGTCATTTTGACGGCTACCATATGAATATGTTTCGGTTCAAACCAGAAATTTGAATATGAAATAAGTTTAAAAGAAACAAAGAAGAAATACATTAAATAATAAAGTTAAACAGTTTTAAATCAAAATTCTGGTGGGAAATATTTTTGTAAAACGTGACTCAAATTTCTGGCAGTTCTAGTGTTAATTGAAGAGGGTGGCTACAGATCGGGGAAAAACAGCGCCCCCCCCCCCAAAAAAAAAAGAGAGAGAGAGAGAAAGTACCAGTGTTTTCTTATTAAAACATTCAGCTTACATTATCGCAACATTAAATAAGACAAATATTTCTAAGAAAGTACTAGTATACTCCACTTTTCTGGCTATAATTTTTCCTGATCTATCGCCACAATGGAGTCATGAATAAAAAAGAAGATACATATAGTTTAGAGACTACCAGTTGGGAGTGAAGTAACTGAGGAGGTTGTCACAAGATGTCGACCATTTTTTTAAATCGAACAATAGTTCTGATTACCGCCAAAGCAAACTTCCACCAGTAAAATTTAAATAGAAACCTTTACCTTATTTTAGAGGCTTATAGATTCAAAATTTCTCTCACAAATATGGTAAAAATTTTCTATTTGTTTTTACTGGAGGAAGTTGTCTCGTGTATTATAATCTCTTTCACTGACACTTACCAAAGTTTGTTAGATTTGTCACAATATGGCGGAAACTCAAGACCTGACTACCGCCGAACTAAACTTCCACCTGTGAAAATATATATCTGCTTTGGGCATAATTATGACTAAAATTCTTTAAATAAGGGGAAAATTTCTGTTCAAATCTTCTGGTGGAAATTTGCCCAGGCGGTATTGACCCATTGAGAAACCTGTTACAGTTGAAGCTTAACCATTTTGAGGACATGTCAGTTACTCTTTCCTCATAGTTCCATCGCCGCCACCCTGTTCAATATTTGAATGACGTTTGATATATGTTTTATGTAAAGAATTGTACTCCAGCAACTCAACGACAACAAGCGTAGCACACAACAATAAATTTTTATGGTAATATTCACATTATTTAACACCGCCCTCGGAATGCAAAGCCTAAGGGGAGACCACCGTCCCCCTAAACCTGAGCGCTGACACAAAAATGATGGCTGCCGAAGGCAAATTGTTTTTACGTAGGTACGGTCCCTTAAATGTGGACATCAGTATTTTATAAAAGTTTTCTCTGGCTTGTTTAATCTCAGAAAATTAAAGCAGAAAAAAATTAAAAAAATTACTGGTGCGAATCTTTAAGGGACCTTACACACGCTGAAAAAAATCCGCCTTCTGCAACCGCCATTTTTGTGTCAGCGCTCAGGCCTACCCAGGTAAAAAAATCAGACACAAACCTTTAAAATTTTTGAGATGTTGCAGCCATTTTGAAGGTTTCAGCGGGTATCTTTAAGGAAAATGAAAACTAAAGGTTCTCTTAAGAGAAGTATACCGCTTTTTAAAAGATTTCATACAGGTTTATTTCTGTAAGTTATCACCTCCAATTTATCTTCAATGACTTAGAAAATTTTCGTGAAATCGCTTGAGATATTTTCAGGGAAAATGAAAACTGTTTCTCATGCAGGTAATATGAAGGTTTTACTTGAAAGTTTTATTATTGCACATTATGGTATCTAAGATTTTGATATGCCTGTGTTTCCTCATTAATAATTTTAATAAATTTCTAAATTAATATTTTAGATAATACACGGAAATCATTAAGTCCAATCATTAAGTCAATGGCAAGTCTTCCATCCGTACAATAAAAAATTTTTAACTTCTGAAATTATTACAAGTAACATTACCTCTAACACGCTCAAAAATTTTAATCTCAGAAAATTCCCCCTAAAAAGAAAAACAAATCACAAAGTTATTTCGAAGCCCTTTTTGACCTTAAATTTGTCACAATTTTTTCTAAAATTATAACCAGGAACAATATCACCTTAACTCTAACACGCTCAAAAATTTCAATCTCAGAATATCCCCCTCTATAAATAAAATAATAATCACGAAATTATTTCAAAGTCTCCTTTTTATCCTAAAATTTTTCATAAATTTCTCTTAAATTCCCACTAGTAAAAATATTCCCTCAAACTCTAACGCATACAAAAATTTCAATCAACAAAAATTGTCCCCTAAAAAAAATCTCCAAATTATTTCAAAACCCCTTTCATTAATATTTAAAATGTATTCAAACACGCACAAAAATATATTTTAGTTAAATTTTAGTATCTAACGATGGACAATGGGGCCCCAATTTCCCCCACCCCCTTTCTGTAAATGTCTTATTTAGTTTTTCATTTTAAGTTTTCCTAAAAGAATAAATTTTACTGTGTTTTTCTAAATCTGTCAAAAAAAAAGAAATTTTAGTTAATTAAATTTCAAAATACAGAAGGGAAAATGGCACTCACCCCTCCCACCATGCCGCTCTTTCATCCAAGCGCGACAGTCAGTTCCTCTTTAAAACCGCCCCACCAGTGGCCGAGAGGTTCTGCTCTCAAAGCTAGTAGACGAGAGGTGCTGGTTTCGATTCCAATCACGCCCGTCGGCCTAATCGTTCGGAGTTTTCCGTGGTTTTCTTCGAACCTTGGATTTCCTTGCTTTCTCTTAGAAAGACGCCAGAGCACCCCCTCCCCACCCCTTTGGGCCCATATCCCAAGTGTAGGTAATTGACCGTCATAAAACACACCAACAACAGCTCTTTAAAAAAGAGGAACTAAGAATTTTGCACATACAATCTATATTACATCTACTATATTACACTATCTACATATATTTGCTAAAATAAAAGAGGCTCTTTTAATTTAGTTACTCGTTAATAATAAATTTTATATATTTTTTGAAAACATAAAAAAATATGTCCAGTAAAACCTCCCTAAAGCGACCACGTTCCGTTCCAATAAAAATTGGTCGCTCTGAGAGGTGGTCTCTTAATGGAGGTTATGTTTAAATCTAGATTTTAATTGTTGAAAAAAGATAACAATGTTACTAACATTTATCTTTCACATTAAGAAAAAATATAAAAATTTAAGTATCAAAACAAAAGCTAATTACAGTAAAACCTCCTTAAAGCGACCACGTTCCGCTCCAATAAAAATTGGTCACTCCGAGAGGTGGTCTCTTAATGGAGGTTATGTTTAAATCTAGATTTTAATTGTTGAAAAAAGATAACAATGTTACTAACATTTATCTTTCACATTAAGAAAAAATATAAAAATTTAAGTATCAAAACTACAAATTAATTACTACAAAGTTAAAAAAAATGAATACGGTTTTATCTTTTATAACTTATCCAACCAAGTCCTTTCGAAGTTCAGTAAATAAATGCTTTTTTTTTGGGGGGGGGGTGGAGGAGCAATAAATAATGAAGATTTCATTAATTTGTATCTATTATTATCTATTTCTTTGAGAGTTTCCTGACAGAATAGGGCAAGGGAGTTTATTGACCGTCATTCTTAATTTGTCATCAGAATTAAATTCATTGCCTAAAAAAGGCATAAAGGGGTTTAAACACTTAAAAGTTACCGGAATAATAATAAAAAAAATCTAAATTTAGTTTAGAAGTTTGATGAATAATGCGCTCTCCGGAATTATTTTTCTAATAAAACCCTCTTCAAGCGACCAGGAGAAAACGGAATTTGTTTCATTTTCTTCAAACAAATTGGTCGCTCATGGAGGGAGTTCAACTGGGATGGTCTCTGAATGGAGGTAAAATTAGTATTGAGCCTATAGAAATAAATTTCGTTCCATGAAAAAAATAGTCGTTCTGAGAGGTGGTTGGTTAATGGAGGTGGTCACACAGGGAGGTTTCACTGTAGTCACTGAAATTTCAAAATCAATGGAGGGGAAGGCACTCTCCCCCCCCCCCCTCTCCTCATTTTGGTGGCGTCTACGATTAAAGCTGAAAAATATAGTTGGGGTTATTGCATGCATAATTTGCCCTTATTCTCTATCAGGCGTGACTTCCAGTTTTTATAAAAATTACTTCTTCAAAAACAAATGAAAAATGTATAATTCGTATTAATTTATTTATTTCAAATTTTCGTTGGAACATTTGATTTTTGATTACGCAGCTCTATTTCTGACTCCATGTCACGGGAGAATGAGAAGGAAGTACCCAACTCAACTCTGAGACCGTGTGTTTACGTTTTAACCGCCATTCGGAAAATTAGCGGGACTAATCGTCACGTTGTCATGTTGTTATTGTATTTTTTTCTTTTTGCAGGGAGTTTTTCAACAGTATAGTAGTCGAATTTTAACTAATTTTTAAGTTGATATATATATATATATAGCGTAAGAGGGCTGTATTACACTTCTTTTTAATATTAATATTGATATTCGGCACTTTGTATTCACTACGCATTCGACAAGAATCATGTTCGGTAAAAAATATCGCCACATTAATTTAGAAATGCTGTGGTATGGGGAAAACTTTTTATAAGAAATTTTCGTGTACAACTAAAGATAAATTTCACTATTTTTTTAAATAATAGCGAAAAATATATTCATATATTTCCATTATGTTTAAAAGTGAAAGACTGATTTTACTCCTAAATAATTAAACTTGTAAAAAGTTCAGTTTGGAGGTGGGAAAGTTTTGTGAAGAATCTTGTTTGCAGGTGAAAAGTTTGATGAAGGTTCCTTGTTTTGAGGTGATAAAATTTTGTGAAGGGTCCTTTAAAGGACCCAAGTTAATAGATCCATGTATTGGAATACAAATTTTACTAGTAAGTACCTGATTTAGTTTCCTTTATAAATTGAGCAGCTATAATCTTTTTGGGTACATAACTGCTTGATTAATAATGCACAGTGAAGGTGTAATGTCTCTTGCAAATCATTTAGCAGGGCTCAATATCTTTGGCTGCAATATTCGACTCATAAAAATAATTGGTACTTTTCGGTTAGCTGTTTGCCAGTGTTATATATACATACATATATTGCATATATAAATGCATATATGTGTACATATATATACACATATATATGTATATATAACACTGGCGCCCAGCTAACCGAAAAGTACCAAATAATTAAAAGAATTTTTATATATTGTAGATTAATTTATTATGTAGAATATGAAATATGGAAAAAATAAGGTACTTTTCGATTAGCCGGGCGCTAGTGTTATATATTACAATATATATGTATATATAACACTGGTGCCCGGCTAACCAAAAAGTACCAAAAATAATTTTACATGTGTATAATTATTTTAAATAAAGTAATTTTTTCATGAAAAAACAGTTAAAGACAAATTTAAAGCAATATTTTTTTCAGATGAGTGCAGGAGAATTTTTGCAATTTTTTCCCGCAACCAACTGATGAATTTTGCAATATTTTATTTCTACCAATTTGCATTTAAATGTTGCATTTTTTCTTGCACCCAATTGGTAAACTTGTGAGGTTTTTCTTTTTCTTATTTTTTTTTTCATGTGATCGCTGGGTGGATTAAGCAATTTTTTCCCTGCTACAACTGAAGAACAATGTGATTTTTTCATCGTAACTGACTGGTGAATTTATATAATTATGCATTCTTTTTTGTTTACATTGATGTTCAATAATTATTATTCAACGATAATATTCAATTGTCACTTAATGTGATTAATTTAGCGATTTTTCGCTAATTTTCTGCATTCCATTTTTTTCTGCAACCGAATGAAGAATCTCATGATTTTTTTCTCACGATTGATTGTCCGCTACATTTCATTATTTTTTCCATAGCAGATTGACAAATTTCACAATATTTTAAAGCAACACACTGAAGAATTTCTCTTCCCCCCCCCCCCCCCCCCAATGACCCAATAGCAGAAAATTTTCCAAGTGTCTGCTACAGATCTTTCAGGGACTGAAAATAATCTGCAGGTAAAATGTTACAAATGAACCTTTAATTAATTAATCATTTACTTTTAATGTTTTTAAGCATTTTACTCATTTTTATTAATAATAAACTTAAGTTTTAGTAATAAATAATAAAGAACTAAACATAATATAAAGTTGGAAAAAGATCCAATGGAAAAAAAAATCTGCAAAAGGGAAAAGAAAATCTGCGGCGCACGTCACCCGTCAGGAACTTTCTGCTACCGGGCCCAATGATTACTGGTGAATTTCTCAGATTTTTTTTTTTCCCCTGATGACTGAATGAAGAATTTTGCAATTTTTTCTTGTAACCAATTGACGAATTTTGGGGTATTTTACTTGTACTGATTGGCAAATATTGCATTTTTTCTTGCGAGCAACTAGCGGAACTGAATATATATATATACATAACAGTCGGTTTATGAATTTTGCCGATCCCCCCCCCCTCCCCTACCTAAGCTGATCAACAGATCTCGTTTTTTCTGATAAAAAGTTGATAAATTTCCATATTTTCCCCCCACAACTTACTAACAAAACATTTTTTTTTCATGCGATCAATGGATGAATTGAATAATTTCCCCCCCCCCCCCATGACAATCAAAGAACTGTGTGATTTTTTTTAACCCTTTACTGACTGATAAATTTCTTGGGGTTTTTTCTTTTTCATATGACCAGTTGACAAGTTTATGATGCTTCCCACTGACCTAATGATGAAACTTAATGTTTAAAAATTAGCAAAATTCTTCATTTGATTACGGGAGAAAGAAATTGTGACATTCGTCTGTTGCTTGAGAGGACAATTGACAAATTTCAATCAGTCGTGGGAAAATATCAAAAAATTCTTTTGAGAAATGGGAACATTAAACAAGCCAGTTCCAAATATTGTTTTTTTTTTTTTTCCGTTTCTTTACAAGGTACAAGTGTGTCCTTTATTAAAAAAATCTGTGCCTGATGGGCACTGACCCGTTTTTTCTACAGTAAACTTCTAGAAAAAAGGGCACTCGTATGCAGCGATGTAAACGTAAAAAAAAAATAAAACAGAGGGTATATTCTGAGTTTCTCCCATGTTTAAAAAAGGGCAGGGTGCTTCTTGTAGGAAAAGGGCACTTTTGGATTCCGAGAGGCATGTTTTGGATTTTTAAGGACACTTTTTTTAATTTTTAAAGGCATCCTTTTGATTTTTAAAATTACTTTTAATATTTAATAGACAGGACGCTATTTTAAAGACAGCAATGAGGCAATTTTTACTATGCAAGTAAATTTTTTAATAAAGAAAGGAGTAAAGGCACTTTTTTCAGCTGGGGGCAACAAGGGTGCTAATGTTTTCCATCAGGGGTAAGAGGGCTGCTGTTTTGTAAACCTAAGGGCAGGCAGGGTGCAGCACCCTCCTGACACTGTCTACGGGAAACTCTGGAATACCTTAGAGTGTATATACAATAGCTTTTTTGAGAAACGGAAGTTAAGCAGTGTTACTGAAAAAGAACCAGAAGGTATACGACATTTACCTCTGTATACCCTCCACTTCTGACAGCAAATTTTTTCTCTCTTTTTTGCGAACGATAATATTTTCTTCTGCTACCGATCGACGAATTTCGCATTCTACTCCTGACAGATCAGTGAAAATTGTGATATTTTTTCACAGTCGAATGATAAACTGTGTCTTTTTTTCAACTGATTGGCCAAATCTCGAGGGGTTTTTTTAGCATGGCTGATCGACGAATTTCCATTTTTTCTCTGATCTACTGACGAATTTCGCTTTTTTTTTTTTACCGGTGACTGTTTTTTAAATTTTGCTATATTTCTCTTGAACCAGTAAGTATATCTTGAGGCCGATTGGAGAGAGTTTTTTTCCGCTACTGATGTACGAATTTTGCAGTTTCTTCCGTCGATCTACTGACGAATTCCGCGATTTTTTTTTTAGCCACGACCGATTTGCAATTTTCTGGATTTTTTCTTTTAACATAGGTGAATTTTGAGACTTTTTCTTGCGACCGATTAGAGAAGATCGTGGGTTTTTTCTGGCGGTGCACTGACGAAGTTTTTTACCTGCAACTGATTAGCAAAAATCATGGATTTTTTCTCGCAACTGTTCGTCGAATTTTGTATGTTTTTCCACAACAGGCTGAAGAATTTCATGGTTTGTTCTCCATGACTGATGAACTGTACGAGTTTTTCTCGTGACCCATTGATGAATTTCACAATCTTTTTAATAAAGATGAAAATAAGGAATTTTGCTTAGTAGCCACTGGCCGGTAGGTTGACTTTATTTAGTAGCCAGTTACTAGCGAGTGAGAATAATTTCTTTAGTAGCCAGTAAGTACATTTATGTCAGTGAATATTTAATTTATGGGTATATTTTAGGTATGTTTATCCACTGAGTAGCAGGTATGATTCAAAATTGAAAAAAATAGGTTTAAAAAATCTGAAATTTGCAGCAAATTTTCTGAAATGTAAAGGGAGGGTTGGTAGGGGATCCCTCCTGGTACTAATTATGCATTTTTTCCAGATACTTTAACGAAATTCATGTTTTTTCCGGATCTATTGGCAATGTTTTCGTTTCTTTGGCGTTCCTTTGACAAAATGTGCGTTTTTTTCACGATTTTTTCACAAAATTCACATTCGTTTTCGCAATTCTTTGGCAAAATTCTCGGGTTTTTTTTTTTCGAAATTCTCATTTCCCCCCCCCCCCTCCCCGCGATCCTTTAACTAAATTTGTGTTTTTTGACGATCTATTGACGAATTTTGTGTTTTTGCCATGATCCATTGACGATATTTGTGTTTTTCCTTTGCTCTATTGATGATATTTGCGTATTTATGGTGATGATATTTGCGTATGGATTTTCAGAGATCGTTTGATGAAATGTGTGGGTTTTTTGCGATTCTTTGACAAAATTGTTTTTTTTTTTTTTTTTTTTTTTCTGCGATGTATTGACGATATTTGTGTTTTTTTCTGCAATCCACTGACCATATTTGCATTTATTCCAGAATCCTTTGACGAAATTTCGGATTCTTTGCGATCCTTTGATGAAATTCGGGTTTTTCCACGATCCTTTGACGAAATGTGCTGTTTTTATTGTGATTTTTTGACAAAATTCTCGCTTTTTTGCGATTCTTTGATACAATTCGCTTTTTTGGTGATCCTTTCATGAAATTTACATTTTTTTTTTTTTTTTTTCGTAATCCTAATGACGAAATGTGTGTTTTTTCGCGATCTTTTGACAAAATTCACATTTTTTTCTTTCCCAATTCTTTTACGAAATTCCTTTTGGAAAATCTTGCGTTTGGTTGGTACTTTCCATATTTTTAATCGTCAGTTTTTCACATTTACTCGTTGAGTGGCGACTGGCGATTGCTTATTTTCATCTTTACTTTTTAAATGAACGATTAAAGAATTTGGTGATTTTTTTTCTAACCAATGAGTGACAAATTTTGCGATTTTTCCTACATTGAATGGTGAACTTTCTTGAAAATGAAAATTTGAAATGTTCTGCAGTGAAATCCGTTGTTCTGCGATGTACGTCGCATTTATAAGCATATTCTGCTTTGGGGGATTTCATTATCTCTTACTTTTCGGACTTTTTTTGAAATTGCAGCATTTTCATCGGAGGTTTCCGATAAATATTATTTGTAATATATAAAAATTTCAAAGGGGGTGGGGGGTGGGGGGGGGCACAATACTAAAGCCCAAAGTGCGGCACTTTTCTAACTTTTACCAACACCTGTCCCTATCGTGTAACATACAGTTGGAACGGCCTGTGACCACTTATTCATGTTATACACATCCGATATCCATGCTGCCACTTTGCTCCCCCCTGGGAGGGGCACTTTTCTAAATTTTGCCGGCACCTCTCATGTGACATATCGTTCAAAAGGTCTGTGACCACTTATTCATGTTATGCCCCTCCCCCCCACTTTGCCCCGCCGGGGGGGGGGGCACTTTTCAAAATTTTGCTGACACCCCTCATGTCACATATTGTTGGAAAGGCCTATGACCACTTATTCATGTTATGCACCTCTAATGCTCCTCCCCCCACTTTGCCCCCCCCTCGGGGGCACTTTTCTAAATTTTGCCGACACCCGTCATGTGACATATCGTTCAAAAGGTCTGTGACCCCTTATTCATGTTATGCACCTCTAATGCTCCTCCCCCCCACTTTGCCCCCGAGGGGGCACTTTTTTAAATTTTACTGACATCCCTGATGTGACATATCGTTCAAAAGGCCTATGACCACTTATTCATTTTATGCACCTCTAAAAACCCTCCACCCACTTTGCCCCCCCCCGGGGGGGGGCACTTTTCTAAATTTTGCTGACACCCCTCATGTCACATATTGTTGGAAAGACCTGTGACCACTTCTTCATGTTATGCACCTCTATTGCCCCTCCCCCCACTTTGCCCCCCCTCGGGGGCATTTTTCTAAATTTTGATAACACCCGTCATGTGACATATCGTTCGAAAGGCCTTTGACCACTTATTCATGTTATGCACCTCTAATGCCCATGCCCCCTACTTTGCCCCCCCGGGGGGCACTTTTCTAAATTTTGCTGACACATCATGTGACATATCGTTCGAAAGTCCTGTGACCACTTATTCATGTTATGCACCTCTAATGTCACTCCCCCCCACTTTGCCCCACGGGGGGAGCACTTTTCTAAATTTTGCTGACACCCCTCATGTGACATATCGTTGGAAAGGTCTGTGACCACTTATTAATGCTATGCATCTCTAATGCCCCTCTTTCCACTTTGCCCCCCCCCGGGGGGGACTTGACTTTTCTAAATTTTGCCGGCACCTCTCATGTGACATATCGTTTATAATCATGTTATGCACCTCTAATGCCCCTGCCCCCTACTTTGCCCCCCCGGGGGGCACTTTTCTAAATTTTGCTGACACATCATGTGACATATCGTTCGAAAGTTCTGTTACCACTTATTCATGTTACGCACCTCCGGTGCTTTCCCCCCCTTAGTTTTTTTATTAATATGTATATATGTTTTATTAATATGTTTAGTTTATTAATATGTATCAAATCAATGTCGAACTGGATATGTAATCATTATTATGTATTGATCTGATGCGAATTTGCACAGAAGGCTGTCCGCATGCAGGTGCAACGATATAATGTAAAGAGAAGATACAGCTTTTATACCTAAAGGAAAACTGCAGATATTTCTGCCAAAATCGGTGAAGGGAAATAACAGGTTTTTTACCTGAAGGAAAACAGCAGGTATTTGGAACTCAGAAGGTTAAGGGAAAATACATGTTTTTTACCTAAAGGTAAGCTGAAGGTAATTTTAGTTCCAAATACCTTCAGTTTCCCTGAAGATTTTTTTTTAAGGTTTCTTGCTGACTTTTTTACTTGGGTAGTATCCAGGGGGCGATGAGGAGACACAAAAATGCAGCGGGGGTGTTTATTTATTTTTTTTTTAGCGTTTGTATGGTCCCTAGGATTTGGACACGGATATTTTCCTAAATATTTCTTCGTCTTTAATTTTTAAAATTAAGATGAGGTAACCTATTAGAATTTACTGGTATTAAAATTAGAAATTTAAGGGACCGAAAAATCCGCCTACGACAGCCGCCATTTTTATGTCAACGCGTAGGCCAGAGGCGAGTATTCAGAGGTCGGTGTTATTTAATATCAGAATTTGAAATTTTCAGAAGCTCATACGAAAAAATTCGCAGACCTGAAGGTTGCGATTGAATTGTACGAAAAACATGATATAAAATGTTTCTTTCAACTCAACATTTGAAATTTTTCCTTTATTCTAAAAGATTTCAGAAAAAACAGTGGTGCCAGTTTCGGAGGATTATTTTTTTTAAATATCTACCACATTTTCAGAATAGTGATATTCCCTTCATTATAGGACACCAGTGCCGTGATCAAATAAAGCAAAGACACTAGTCGGCAAAGTGGTAAGTAATTTGAATAAATAATTTTCCTCTTTAGAAACATTGCCTCAAATAAATATAAGGTTAGTTGGGGCAACTGGGCCATGATTTTTCAATGTAACTTTGGAGCTTCTGACAATTCAGATTCAAAAAGCTGATTTTCATTTGAATTAAAGTCGGAACTTCTGTAAATGTGTTCAGTTAGGTTCCTTCTATCAGACAAAAATGCTCAAAATTATATTTTAATATTTAAAAATATAAAAATATGCATATTTCATCTTTCTTTCCTCATGGGTCCAGTTGTCCCATAAAAATGGGGTAAATGGACCAGGAGGGTCTATGTTCCACACGCGTTTATTTTTTTTTCATATGGGATATCAGGTCCTGTTTGAAAAAGTGTAAACAGCTTAAAAAATTTTAACCAGGCAGATCATGTAAATTATATGTCTATAAACAGCGTTGTAAGGGTCCCTTTGCTGTCAATGTGTCTGAAAAAAGCACTTAAAGTGAAAATATTAGATTTATTTATACCAAAAACATAAAAATTAAGTAATTACTTATGTACTTTAGTATAGGTAATAAGTAAAAAGTCACATGGACATTTTAAGGAAAAAAATACATGAGTACTTAAGTACTTTATCTGTATCTAGGGCATTATATAGGGAAAATTTTATCGTTCCTACCAGAACCCTTAATGAGTTACCTTCATGATCATTTTATTTAACATATTCTAAAGAAAGGTGCAATGAAGATATTATTTTCAAAATAGTGGTAGAAACAATAAAAGTTTCCCTATAGAATGCGACCCCTGTGTATCACAAAATTTCAAGATTTGGCTATCTCGCTTTCAGGAGCAAGGTACTTGCACTCGTAAAATGTTGAAATAATTTAATGACACCAGTATTTACAAGAGAATCTATTTATAAATAAGTAAAGGAATATTTTCGCGCACTTAATAAAGGTAAAATTTTAATTATAAAATTCCGGTGCAAATGCGGCAATTAGGAATTAAAATTATGTGATGCCATAACAGCATCACTGCCTCTGAAAAGGTCAAGGTATTTGGTTTGATACCACTCAATATGCTTTTTCTAAATTCTATTACGTAATTCTAATAAGGTATTCTATAATTTTCTTTTTGTGAGCAAAAAACAATGGAGAAATTTACTCCCTGTTGTAAGAGATACTAAAAAAAATTATTTATAATTATCGGGGTAACTGTATCTAGCATGGTCCAGTTACTCCGGATACATGTCCCAGTTAGCCCATTCTTGAAAAAATTATGGAGTAACTGGGACACTGGGCATACATTTGAAACATGAAGTAAATATGTATAGATATCTAATAATATTAACGTAGCTATATGCCTAATCTTTAAAAAAAAAGATTGTTTAATAAAAGTACTTACAGTATTTTAATAAAAAGGCGAGGAAATTCAACCACATTGACGTTTTTTTAAAAAAAAAGAAACGTTAATTTTCGACAACCTATCACTGCAAAGACAGAGTTATGATTGAGTTGACACTCATTGTTTTCGGAAGTAGAGGTTAAGGGGCATTGTTCACAAAAGCTAAAACTTAAAATACATCAACGGTTTTTTATAAAATAGCCTATGGCCCAGTTACCTCGTGGGTCCAGTTACCCCAACTAACTTAATGGAAATGTCGAACTCTCAATAGCTGTCAACGCTTCCGCTTTTTTTATACCACTAAAATTTTATAGTAAATTATAACTCTTTTAATTGCCGTAACCCCTACCGATTAAACAAGGGAAGAATTTCTATTAAATTTTTGTTGTACAAAAAATCGTAAGTGTTGTCAGCTATGACTATCTATCATGAAAGAAAAGGTGCAAAATTATGTTCCAAAATACAAGTTTAAATAAAGGCAGTTACTAATCATTGTATTATTCGATTACATTAGGAACTAAATATCCAGTCATTACCACGTAAGACGTGTAAATGAGTTTCTGCACAAAGTATCTATTTCCTGTAATAGAGAAAAATACTTTCCAATACAAAAACAAAAATAGATTTGATTAACAAAACATGCAAGAAATACCGTTATTATGCGTTACATGTAAAAGTGTAAGATGGAATTTATTCAAATTTTACATGCAAGATCAATTGTTATTTTTGTACTAGTTATAAGCTATTTTATATTTATAACATTTCTATAATACTTATAGCATACGCAGCTGTGATTTTAATTAAAACATTAAGACCACTATGTCGAGTGAAGTACAGATAATGTTTTTATCGCATGGCACATTTTTAGTGATAAACAAACGTAATTAGAAGTGCCTGTTTTTCTTTAAGCGCGAACGCTAAATTACTCTTTTATATATTTTCTCTCTAAAAATTTAATTTTTTGTTTATTAACAATAGTATACCGTTTAAAAATAATTTATGATGCATAGCTGCCAATTCTTACGCTTTTTTGTACCACAAAAATTTAATAGTAAATTTTACTTTCTTAAATCGTCGTAATCTGCCGATTAAATATGGCATAAATTTCTATTACATTTTTGTGGTAAAAAGCGTAAGATGTTGGCAGCTCTGATGATGTTATAATAAATTGTCAAGTCTTTCTCATTATGTGTTGACATTTTTATATATAATACTGTTAAATCTTAAAAATAAAAATGAATATTAAAAATAATAAAAGAATTTTAATAAATCATATGATATCAATGAATCTTTAACACTAGAACGCCCGGATATTTTGCTCAAGTTTCATAAAAATATTTCACCCCAGAAATTTTATTTAAAATTATTTAACTGATTTATTTAACGCAAGTCTGCGTCGCTTAAATTTAACTTATTTTATTAAAAACATTCTGGATTCAATGGACATTTAATCATGTGGTCAGAGTCGAATCGACTCCATCCGGGCGTTCTAGTGTTAAAGAGATTATTTGTTATTTGTAAAATATAAAATGGATCAAAACTAGTCATATATTCCGAGGCGCTGTGTTGCTAGGTTTCCCGCATAAATTAAGGCTCCAAATGCTTTGGACACCACTAATTTCTTACAGTTTATTTCGACATCTTTAATCACAGATAATTCTGGCATTAGATAAGGCAAAAAAAAATTACTTCAAAATACTGGAGTACAGATAATTTGGAGCTCCGATTTACGCGGTACACCTGACAACGCGAGACGTCTCCTTTTCATTCAAAAATTCAGATTTTATACTAGAAGATTCGAAAACAGAATGTTTACTTTACGTTCTCACAAAATGTCTGTCATTAGATGAAACAAAAATTACGATTTGGACATTCTGAAATAAAAAATGACGCCAAATTGGTAACCCTGCTCTAGATATGGCAGTGATTACAGCTCATTACTTAATGCATCAAACTTAAATTATTATGGATTTAAAAATTATCAGAGTATATTATTGAAGAATTTTTTATTTGAGTTTATAATACTTTATAGCAGGTCTGTGCAACATAACGTTCACGAAGTACTACAAATTTTGAATAGTAATATATTTTATTAATTTACAGAAATTCTACGCGTAAATGAGGGAGAAATTACTTTACAAAATTAGTGATATTACATGGGTGGTAGGTTGGACAGCCAGGCCTTATACTGGGATTTGATAGGTGCTGTTAGAACACACACTTCGTAGCAGTATCTAATTATAAGATATTCCAATTTATATTAACCCTTTAATCCCTTGAAGTGCAGTGAGATATAATACAGAGTGTCCATAAGAAAATGTCCCAGTTTAAATGTTATATTACAACAGTTTAATTTAGACTATATACAACAAATCATACATGAAATTGAAGGAGAATTAACCTAGTTTGTCTTACAATGCTCAGTAGGTGCACAATTAGTTATACGGAACACATCCAACCTAAGGACCAATTCTTCCCACACTTCGGTTAACAAGTCCGGTGTAAGGGACTCTTCCATTCTGTGTCTCAACTCTGGCAAATCATTAGGTAACGGCGGAACGTAAACACGTTCTTTTATAAAGCCCTAAAAGAAAAAAATCGCATGCATGGCTATAACGGCTTTTAAATCTACAGCCCAGCAATAACGCTTTACGCTCTTGAGTCGCCTTTATGCGTATTTGGCAGAACAAGCGAGTCTATAACAAAGAAGTATTCGCGCATGTGCTTATATAAAACTGTTTGAACTACTCTTTATTTGTGACCTTGAACCAACACACTATAACGCTTATAGTTGATGCTATTAAAATTTATAACTGGGACTTTCTTTTATGGACACCCTGTATATCCCACCTAATTTTAACCCCTTGAGGGACAAGCAAAAAGGCCTCTAAATATTGAATTCTCACCGGAATAATCTAAAAATTTTATTTTTAAATAAGGAAAAGCAATTTTTCAACGATATTCCCACAAAGTTAAAATTATAAAATTTTGTTAAATTTTCTGGTGAGAATCTTGTTTAAATTAGGTGGGATACATTTTATCCCACCGCCCTTCAAGGGGTTAATACCTAAATGGCGCTATGACACCCGAATTTTAGGTAAAAGTTTTTCGTTTATATTAATCCGTGAAGAAAAAAAAAACAGTTTGCGTGAAGAAACGTTTTTCTTATAATCGTATAAATTAGTTATAAATCCACGTGTTAGTCTATCACTTCAACATTTTTAGCAACAGAAGTCCTTTGCCTCTGAAGGGGTTAATGGGCAAAATTTTCCGTTAAAATGTTGAAATGATTATCCGACACAACAAACTTACGAACAAATTAATATGAAAAAAATTAACGCTCTCTTGAAGCGCATTATAAAAGCATTTTTTTTTTCGAAAATTCTGGTACAATTTTGACAATGGGTAACTAAAATTATGTCAAGTATATATCACGGAAATTTTGAACGGGTTAAGATATAAGTTAGATACATAAGAAATATATTGACAAATGCATTGAATTTTTTTTTTATAATAAGTAATTTAACACATTTTGTTCTTCTATTTATAATATTTGATTTTTCTTAAAATAACAATAGTTTCCAAAGAATTTTGTAAAATTATCATCTACTTTTATATTACCTTTAGTGGTTATTTTATTTCCGAAAGCAAGTAAACAAGCAAAAGGAAATATTAAATGACATACCTTAACAGTAAAAATAATAAATATCTTTATTTTTTTTTTAATACTA
This sequence comes from Maratus speciosus, assembly GCA_963932465.1. Classification (NCBI taxonomy): domain Eukaryota; kingdom Metazoa; phylum Arthropoda; class Arachnida; order Araneae; family Salticidae; genus Maratus; species Maratus speciosus. The sequence goes on from OZ010796.1 coordinate 194,027,383, forward strand.
AATAGCTGTGGAAGTATGAAGTTTTGGATTAATTTTCATGAGCTAGTGTCCAAAGCTTATCGACCACTTAGCTAAATCTACTATAGCTGCTAATTGCTACGATGTTTTGCTACTGATATTTAGGAAAAATAATCTCCGCTTTATTTATTCCCAGATATCTGGGATTAAATAAGGCAAAGTAACTTTTCGGTATTGATGATGATGTCAAAAAAGTCTAAATGTGTGTATGTGTAAATCTTATAATGTCTTCATATAAATAATATACTGAGTTTATTCTACCACAATAAAAAAAATGTATATTATATGTATGTACCACAATAAAATAATGTACTTTTACTGACGGCTCATCATACTACACTGAAACAAATTCATTCCCTTAAACAGTTCACGGAGGGGTGTAAAAGTTCCAAACTGCATTAATTTTTATTTGTTTTAATTGACACATACCATTGTAAATGTTATCTTTACATTAACCCGTTGTCTAGTCACTGCGAGCGTGTTAAATCATTCCAAATAAAAAAATTGGTGTGAAATATTTTTAATCAAACTATAGTAAAATTTCCGGGCTTTCTACAGTTAACTTAGATTTATTTTTCTGTGAAACAAAATACTGATATCTTACCAGGAAAATTCCCTGAAATGAAGTGCTGCCCGTGGGCTACTTTTTTTTTTTTTTTTTTTTTTTTTTTTTTTTTTATTCAGATTACTTGATTCGCACCACTTTTTTGAAATGGTGTAATAAACCTTATTTTCGTCTTATTTAATCTGTCATTAAATAAGGTGAATTTGACAAATTTAAAAAACAGGCGGCAATCAAGTAATCTGAATTTTTTAAAAAATAGTCCACTGACAATGCTGTTGAAACGTACGAACCCTGTATTAACCCCATAATAGTTTCATTTTTTAATACAATAAACAAAAAGAGGAAGAACATACCATTTTTTCCATATTAAAATATCTGCCTTGTATAGTAAAAAATTATTTGCCAATTGATAAAGCAAAAGTTATAGTTGAAAATTAGTGGTGTTCAAAAGCCTTTAGTAACGATGTAAGCAAATCCTTTTTGCGCGAGCGGTGCTCGTAAAAAAAGAAAAAAAAAACTGTTAATGTATTAACACCAGTTTAGGGGGGAATGAGTTATTTACATAGCGAGAAAAATGAACCGAGCTCGAGCTCAGTGGTTAAATAAAAATTATTTGTACTCTGCATTTAACATCCCTTTAACGCCCAAGGCAGAACGCGTTCCAGAATTTGCACGATTCAGTATTCATGCCAAGACTAAATATGTATTAAATATCGGTTTAGGGATTAGAGAAATTTCTGTTATTAAATGAAGTGAAAATTTCTCTTTTAAATTTTTGGTGAGATTACGGAATATGTGAATAAAAAAATCCAATACATCGGGAACACTGATGGTATCATAAATGATACCATGTGCATTTAAGGATTATATTTTTTTTACTATTCGTTAGTAGGAATTTTTTGTAGCACTAAACAAAACGGAAATTTTACCGTTCAGAAATGGTAATTTTTTTTTTTTTTACTGCTTTACAAAATGATTTGCTGTTTTATATTCTTAGGTAATATTTACCAAAGAGTTCAAATATGATATAAAAATTAGCTTTTAGTATTGAAAATTTGAAAATTAGGTACAATTTTTCCATAAGCAAGTGTTAAGTTTTTCAGGGGCAAAGTACTTCTATTCGTAAAATACTGACATGATTAAATGACATCGGAATTTACAAACAAATTTATTTGAAAATAAGTAAAAGCTTTACTTCACGTACTTAATAAAAAGGAAATTTTCAATTCGAAATTCTAGTGCAATGTGCTATTTTTGGATTATAATTAAGTGGTCCAGAAATGAACCACCTTCCTTGAAATGGTTGACCCTTTGAGAGGCAACCAATAACATCTCTGTAATATTGAATCCTCACCAGAGTAATCGACAATTTTTATTTTTAAATAAGGAAAAGCAATTTTTCAACATATCCCCCCCCCCCCCAAAGTTAAAAATATAAAATTTAGTTAAAAGTTTCTGGTGCGAACTTGTTTAAATTAGGTGGAATATAATATGTCCCACTGCCCCTCAAGGGGTTAAATGCAGCATTTTTATTAGACTTTATTACTATCGATTGGTACAGTAACATTCTAATACGATGATTTGCGTCAAAGTTTGTATTGGAGCACGTATTTGTTATAGATGTTTTTCCTCGATGTATAATTTGGGCGCCGATATGAAATAGTTGGTTATAAATTTAGTTAAGTTACTGGAAATTTTCATTATGTAAATCAAAAATTATTTCTATTATGCTTTAGTTAGTAATATATTGTATTATATACTTTGTATTAAATTCAATTAAGAGGCTGATTAAAATACTGTTGAATTTTTAATACATTTGTGTAAGGATTCTTTTTATACATAACTCGGAAACAAATAACGCATTTACGGTTGATTAAAATATCAGAGAATATGATTAACGGCTGCAATAACAGCGAAACAACATAATTACCTTATCTATTAATAAATTGGAAACAAATGCTAAATTAGTTTTTCGCTTCTATTTTATTTTTCAAATTAATGAAACATGTGGCGTAATTACTTGCTTATGGTATACGATATGAACTTTTGCATGTTTAATATATATGTCAAATTTGATAAAGATACTGCAATTAATTTTGGACAATATGCAACTTCAAATATTTCAAAATAATATTGTTTATATGTATTTTAATAATTGTTAAAGATAGTTTAGTTTAATTCAAAGAAAAATACAAAATAGTTTACAAGGTCTAACACTGTCAACGGTGATCAATGGCTAATTCCTAAACCGTTAGGCATAGGCATACAGTTACAATTACAATAATGTTTTAAATGATGTAAAAAATTATTTCAAAAGTGATTTGGGCCAATAAAAACATAAAAAAAATGCGAAATTTTAATTTTTATGGGGCCACCGGTCTTATAAGTTATAATTAGTAAAAATATTCTATTGCACTAAACAGTAAGGCAAAAAAACTCCCATTCTTATAATATTAAAACAGATCGAGTACTAGCTGTTTAATGTTAAAGCGTATTTTTGCTGCGAAATAGGGGTCATTCACAAGTTTAATAGAAATACAAATAATCTTCAGATATTAAAAAAATAATGACTGAGAGTATAATTAATATTACAATATAAATTTGAGATCTATTTTCATTCAGACTTATTAAAGAAAAATATACAATTTGTATTAAATTATAAGTTGAAAAATAACAGAATTTTTCAAAAATGAAATGATGAAAAACAACAGTCGCAATTCTTTACCAAATGATGCATGTATTAAAATGCTATTAGATTATCTAATCTAAAACTTAATAAACATTAAAGCTTTCTTAACACTCGAAAGACGGCGAGCTGTCATTTTGACCACTACCAAATGATTAAATTTCGGTTCGAACCAGAAATTTCTTTATAAAACTAGTTTAAAAGACACAAAGAAAAAAACATAGTTAAATAAATAAGTTAATAATTTAAAATAAAAATTGTAGTGTCAAATAATTTTACAAAATTTGAGTAAAATTCTCCTTCTTTCTAGTGTTAAAACATTCTTGAAGTAACTGTCTTCGGCTGCGCAGAAATGTACACGCAAAATAAATCCTCCTACTACTGTAAGCACTTTGTGCACGATCCCTGGAAGCATGGCCCAACTCATCTCTGTCGAGATACAAAAAATTGGAGTTAGTCGTACAGTTCAAAGTTTCATAACTTGGTTAATTTTAGTGTTAGCCGAATGGGACTTATTTTTGTCTTACTTGATAGTGTAATAAGAAATTTTTACTAAATATCACTTATAGGAACAGGAGACCATAAAAATTTAAAATTCGAAACTTTTAAAGAAATGTTTTTATTGATCCAATCGACTTTTTAAATAATTTTTCACCCCATATGAAACATTTTTTTCATTGAAAAAATGGTTGTCAGTTTGGCCTCCAGTTTTAAGCCGAAATTTCAAATTCAGATCGGAAATTTCGAAAACGTTTTTTCAATTTATGCGATCAGTGTTGCCAGTGGGCAACTACTTTTAAATTCAGATTTCTTGATTAGCACAAATTTTTTGAAATTGTAAAATTCGCCTTATTTAACACTAGAATGTCTGGAAATTTTGCTCCAGTTTCATAAAAATATTTGAAACCAGAATTTTCATTTAAAATTATTTAATTGATTTAGTTAACGTAGATCTGCGTGGCTTGAATTTAACTTATTTTATGAAGATATTTCTGGTTCCAATTGACATTTAATGACATGGCCGGGGTCGAATCGACTCCTTACGAGCGTTCTAGTGTTAATGACATATTAATTAAGGCTAAAACAAGGGGAATTTTACCATTTCAAAAAAGTAGTGCCAATCAATAAATCTTAATTAAAAATAAAAAAGAAATGTGCCCAGTTAAACTGATGGTATTGAGCTCACAGTCTAATCACAATAATTGTATCTTAAACACTTACTTCAAAGAATAATGCATTTCGAAAAATAAATTAAGGGGGGATTACCCCGCCCCCCGTTTCACATCTTTATACTTAACCAATGAGCCTTCAAATCTCATCAGGGAAGCACCTTATCGGAATAAACCGGCATACCAAATTTGAAGCAAATCGGATAGAAAAACTCATTTATCTAAATTAAGGGGGGTACCCTCCTTTTCCCCCTTTATACTTAACCAATTAACCTACAAATCTAATCAGGGAAGCGCCTTATCATAATAAACCGGTATACCAAAATTAAAGCAAATCTGATAATTCTGCATGAAAAACACTTTTATCTATGTTAAGGGGGTTTAGCCCCCAGTACCCCCGTTATACTTAGCCATTTAACCCCTTAAACCTAATCACGGAAGCGCTTTATCAGAATGAAGCTGGATAAGAATTGTAGCAAATCGGATACTTCTATGAAGAGTTATCGTGTTACGTTCGTACGTAGACACATACAGAAACTACGGGTACACCAGCTTTAAGGCCTTGCTAGCCTGCGAGTTAAGAGGCAGCCCACTGGCAACACTGCATGCGATCGCTAAAAGTCGCTCATTAAATAAAGCATAAAGTATTATTCTTTATTTCCTTTATTTCTGGTATCAACTGTAAATTTCTGAATAAAAATGGACGCCAAACTACCAAGCCTGATTGGAACTACTCTATGTCTTTATCTAATATTTTAGAAATTATCCATTGGACACCATTGAGATTGGACACTCTGGATATTGTTTCTCACACATGTAATGCTGATTTAATTAATGAGTATGCGGTAAAGATGCATTTATACATTGTAAGCAAAGAATTGAAATTTTATAAACAGTATGATGCCACCAAAGGTGTAAATTTAATAAAATTTTTCGTTTTCGTGCATTAGTAGAATATTTCTCTCTATTTAACACTAAGCATACCGGGAGGTTTACTCAATTTTTATAAAAAGATGGAACAGTGTAGCAGCAAAGAATCAATTGACACCGCTAAATTTTAATAGAATTCTTCGTCTTACATAGGGATAGAATTTTTGAGACTTTTAAAAGCGAAAAATACTATAAAAATTTAGTGGTGACAATCGCCCAACTACTGTGCGACTGTTCCATAAAAAAAAATCAGCCAGTAAATCAGCCATAAAAAATCAGCCAGATGTGGCAACACTGAGGCATTCCGCATCTGGCTGAATTTTTATTTAGGGATTCCTAGTTATCACCAGTAATTTCTCACTATGTGATTTTTGTTTTGTTTAAACCTTTCTTTTCCCACCATGCAAAACACAATCTGCCGTAAGAAGGTGCTCTTTTTTACTAGCGAAATTTGTTCCAGAGATCAGGTTTAACCTTTAAATGCGCGATTTTTTATTTTGCTTCGAAATATTATATATGATTCTCTGAAAGGTTTACTACACAGGAAAAATAATGAATATTTAAGATATATTTTTCATATAATACGTCAATCTTTTCTCTTGTTGCACATCTGCAATACAAGTAAAAATTACTGTCGTGTGGCTGTTTTACGCTAAAATAATGCAAATTAGTAAATACTTTAATAAGTATGTCTACAAATATCTTATTTTATATAATTATTTATTTTATAAAACTTAACCTTTAGCAGTTTAATTCCCATTATAGAATACGTTTTAGAAATTACGTAGTTCAGAGAATCTGACTTCACACCAGAAAGTTTCAATGGTTAATTTCGCTTTATTTAAATACGGAGTGTCTGTTTTTTAATTAAAGCAAATATTGCTATTTAATTTTTTTATGTTAATTAGGTATATGCGAATAAAAGAAATCTATTAAATTCAAAACAGTGTTGTTTGCATATATGCAAAGCTGCGCACTGAAGGGTTAATATAGATTGGCTTTGCTGCCATACAATTACGATGTGCTGTGTTGACACTAGAAGCGAAAAGAGTAGTTAATTTGACTGCTAACAAATATCTATAATTCGACTCTAATCAAAAATTTCTTTAAGAAAGAGTTAAATTTATATATGACATAAAAATAAGTTAAGCAGATAAGTTAAAAAGCTTTAAATAAAAATTCTGGTGTTTTTTTTTGTTTTTTTTTTACTTGAGTGAAATTTCCGGCGATTCTAGTGTCAATATCAGTGATATTACATACAATAGAAGCGAATTCTTTTGAGCTACTTACTACATGTATGTTAAGCCATAAAAGCTGGAATTATTTTTCTCTTAAAAATGGAAATATTTTATTTCACACCACTTTTTCTGAAAAGAAATTTTTATCTTATTTTATCGCAGAAATTTTTCATCAAAGAAACCAAATATTTCTCTTCACAGTTACTGCTGTGCAAACAATAAACGTACGGTTCGATAGGCTGTTACCCCGAGGCAACACTAGGCTTTAATGGGTTAACCCAGGGTTACGGTTTGACGTTTGTTTAACCCTTAAATGCGCGATTTTTTATTTTGTTCCGAAAAAATATATGTGATACTCTGAAAGGTTTATAACACAGGAAAAATGATGAAAAAAATCAGAGATATATTTTTCATATAATACTTCAATTTTTTTTTCTGTTGGATATCTGCAATACAAGTAAAAACTACTATCGCGTGGTTGTTTAAAGCTAAAATAATGCAAATTAGTAAATACTTTAATAAGTATGTCTCCACATACCTTATTTTATATAATTATTTATTTTATAAAACATACTCTGTAACCATTTAGATCTCATAATAGAATACGTTCTAGAAATTGTGTAGGTCAGATAATCTAACTTTACACCAGAAAGTCAATGGTTAATTTCTCTTTATTTAAATACGGAATATCTGCTTTTTAATTAAAACAAATATTGCTATTTTAATTTTCTGGTATGAATTAGGTATATGCGGATAAAAAAAATCTATTAAATTCAAAACAGTGTTGTTTGAATATATGCAAAGCTGCGCACTAAAGGGTTAATCAAAAATTTTGCATAGTACCTATTACATATTTAGAATAGTATTTTTGCTTAATTTAATAACAGGCATTTCCAGCTTCCTTTAAGTAAAAGGTCTTCTTTCAGAGTTGCCGGCATGAACTTGAATTTCGTAATAAAAAAAACATATAAAACTAACTTTGAGTTAAATACTTTTACCCTGTTCTGTAATCAATGAAACAGTTTCAAAAACTGTCATAACTTGAACAATGAAAGCCAAGAAAAGATGGATCAATTGACAAATGGGACGAACATACTAATATATTCTAATTTTTCGAATTCCATCTATTTTATATTTCTGGTAAAATACAAAACAATTACTTTCTGTGTGGTATTTAGAATTTGATTACCGTAATTTCGGGCGTATAATCCGCGGATCTAACAATCATTTTTCGACCTAAATTTTTTTTTAATAAAATGTAACTTTTTAAATCGCGGTAAATATTTGGCTACAATAACTAAATAAAATTTCTGGGTCCAAACAAAATTGTTTGATCCACGGATTATATGCCTGAAATTACGGTAGGTTGTCCCAAATTTTTTTCTTATTTTAACAAAAGTAAACCATGAAAATTTGGAAAACTATGTGATTTTAATGAACTATATATATGTCTCATTCTGTTCAACGACCCTTCTTCCATTTCTCCGGAAGTTCCATAATACCTTCGCTCCAAAGCATTGGTGATTTGATGGCAAAATACTTATCAAAGCGATTTTGTATGTCATTGAAAGAGTCAATTTTGGAGGGGGCGGGAAGAGAATTTTTGTGATAAAAAAAACATATAGCAGTCGGACAGAGCAATCTCCGAAAAGTAGTTAGGGTAGGTCAGAATGTCTCAATTGCCTGCAAGGAATTTGTTTTTAACAGTCAAAGATACGTGTGTCCTGGAGTTATCATAATGGAAGACAACACCTCGCCTGTTTGAAAATTTGGGATGTTTCCTGGCTATTGTTGTTTTCAGATTGTTCAGTTGCGAGCAGTATTTTTCAGAGTTGATAGTCTGATTTAGTGGATGTAGGACGTAGCGTATCTAATCCCACCAAATAGACAGAAAAACTTTCTTCTGGCGGAAACCGACAAAAGCGGCGGAATGGGACCTTTGTCTTGCCTGGACCAGGATTGTTTGTTTCTCAGATTGTTATAAAGCATGAAAGTTTTGTCCACTGTGACCAATCTCTTCAAAAAATGGTCCTTTTTGCAGATGGAAATACTTTGCAGGTGGCACCCCTGAGAATGTTGCGTTCTCTCAGGTCATTGGCAAGGCGGCCATTGGCACCTATTTTTATGTTCTATTCTTATTGCTATTTTAAAAAATACGTTTTGTAGCATGCTTCTTTTGCATATGTTGTCAAAGTGTATGTAAAAGATTTTGTTCTTAGAAAGTGGAGCGAGATTAATTAAAAATTATCACGTTAATTTTGAAAGAAACATTTGGGACCATCTTTTATTTCAGATACGAACTCCTTGCATTCGATTGAGATGTTCTGACACACTCTCCCTACTCTCCGGACATTGCGCCGTCCGACTACTGTTTTTTTTTCTTTTTCTCAAAAATTCTCTTTGCCAAAAAAATTAACTCTTTGGATGACATAAAAAATTGACTCGATAAGTATTTTGCCATCAAATTACAAATGTTTTGGAAAGAAGGCCTTAACCCTTACCGTCGCGGATTCTGTTTATAAATTGATAAAATAAAATGATGAACTGGCACGGGAATTTATAAACAAATTTATCAGAAAATATGAACTTGCTTATTTTCAAGTATATTATAAAAGGCGAATTTTAATTAAATATTCTGGGTGCCAGTAAAATAAAAACTAGATGTCCTTTTTTAAGGATACCGCCGGCGAAAGGGTTAAGGGACTTCCCGCAGAGAAAGAAGAAGTTTCATTGAACAGAATGGCACATATATATTTTAATCAACTCTGTCCGTTTTTGAAATTTAGCATGGTTCATTTTTTGTAGAAACGGAAGAAACTTTGGAGACAACGTAATGTAATGACTGGGAATTTAAAATTATCTGTGTTTGGGGTTATCACCAATTTTGCCTGAATGTCATTTTCCATCACAACATCCCAAAGTTAATCTTCGCCATAATAATTGCAAGGTTTCTGTCCTTAAATAAGGTAACTTTTTCATTTCTAAAAAAGTTGTAGCTTGGTCCTTGGACCTTTATTCAACATTATACTAGGCAGATTTTTAAGAATCTAAGCAGACTAACAGAATATCGTGGTATCTGTTTTGTGTCTCCTGACATTGTTCGCTGGAAGAAAGTTCATGGATAAATTTTCATTATTTTAAGTACACTGGTGTCCAAAATTAAGGACCAGTCACAAAATGCTAATTTTTAAGTAAGCGAATACTCAAAAGGAAATAATATAATTTAAATAATTATTATCCTACAGCACAGCTAGTTCATATAGCATCTCATTCATGTCACACATAGTCACAAGTGTCACAGTCACTAAGGTGAAACAAAAAATAGGAAATTCCACGCGTCTCATTATGAGACTCAAATGATCACTATATGTGATTCCAATGAGACGTCAATGTGACTGCTGCTTTGTGTCGAGTCACCAGGTAACTTTACAATGTAGTTACATTGTGACTCTCATGTGACTGTCATTTTAAGATTCAATTTCAAAGTCATCATGAACGTTAAATTATGATAAGTCACCAAATAATATCACATTATTGTCACATGGTGACTTTTCACAAAAGAGCACAATGGTGACTTCGCAGTAATCTCTCTGTCACCTGAATGTCATCATGTGACTTTAATGTGACATTATTTGGTAACTTATCACAATGCAGCGTTCACGATGACTTTGAAATTGAGTCTACAGACGACAGTCACATGAGATTCACAATGTAACTACATTGTAAAGTCACATGACGACTCGTCACAAAGCAGCGGTCACAGTGACGTCTCAGTGGAGTCACATATAGTGATCATTTGAGGCTCATAATGAGATGTAAGGAATTTCCTATTTTTTTGCTTCACCATAGTGACTGTGACACTTGTGACCATGTGTGACATGAATGAGATCTTATATGGACTAGCTGTGCTGTAGAGATAGTAATTATTCGAATTATATTATTTTCTTTGAGTATTTGCGTACTTGAAAATTAGCATTTTGTTATTGGTCCTTAATTTTGGACACCAGTGTATTTTACCGCATTAACCCTTTGCACTCGAGACGTGACTCTCACTCACCACTAAAGTTGCCGGGTGTCACGCGTAAATCAGGACTCCAAATTCTCTGGACACCACTTATTTCTGATAGATTATTTCGCCATCTTTAATCACAAATATTTCTGCCACAAGATAAGACTAAGAAAATTTCTTTAAAATACTGGTGTCCAGAGCATTTGGAGCTCGAATTTACGCAACACATCTGGCAGCACTAGTGGTGAGTGAGAGTCACCTCTCCAGTGCAAAGAGTTCATTTGTTATATAAGGGTTCGTACGCTTCAAGGATTTTCAAGCACCTTTATACAAGGATTTTTGTAAAGTAATATTCGCCTTCAAAGCGATATAAGTAAGCGTATAAACTTAATACTGGAATCGGGCGTAAATTAACACAGTTGCGCCCTCTTGTGGACGGGGTGATAATCCACATACGCGAGCTTTTATTGTAAATCATATATAGGGTATACCTAACATCTGCGCATATTTTCTAAAACTTTAGTCACTCAGTTGACTGAATTTTGTTTACCACATGTATTGCAAAATAAAGGCGTATCGAGAGGGGCGTCCAGATGCATTTGACACCACGAAATTTTCTTCGCCTTGTCTGAGACGCTTCAGCTATTAATCAAGGTGAAAAAAACTTTACAATTTTAGTGGTGTGAAGTAAGAAAACAGTTAGGCATCTTCCTGTAGTTTAACCCCGTCCGCTACATGGCGTGCGACCTTGATTGATTGGACCTCGCCAGTGTTGCCAGTGGGCTACTTTTTTTTAATTCCGATTTCTTGATTGCCACCAGTTATTTGAAATGGTAAAATAACATTTGTTTTCGCCTCAATGAATATGTCATTAAATAAGGTGCATTTTACCATTTCAAAAAAGAGGTACCAATCAAGAATCTGAATTTTAAAAAAGTAGCCCCCCAATTGGCAACACTGGACCTCGCCTTTAATCTTGCGGTTACCTCTCCCATTTAGGATAGGACGCTTACGGTCAATTTCATGAAAACTTGTCATGTCTGTCACACAATTGGAAATCGCTATGCTTGTTGGCTACCAGTATTTTAGAACGGAAAATTTGACTTATTTTATCGGAGATATCTCATCAATTGAATAAGGCGAAGCAAACTTTTCGAAAATAACGGTGGCCAAGAAGCATATCGATTTTCAGCTGTGTGACAGACATGACACGTTTTCTTGGAATTAGCCTAACTTACATCGCTTTGTTCGCCTTATTTAATTAAATAAAGTTCTATCTTTAGACATAGCGACCTGTACTTTACGAAATTTCTGGTACAAAAATAACATAAAATCCCCTGAAACCCTTGAGGTGTACGAACCAGTGTTGACAGATGGGCTACTTTTTTAAAAATCAGATTCTTGATTGGCACCACTTTTTTGAAAAGGTAAAATGTGCCTTATTTAAGGACATATTAATTAAGGCAAAAAGAAAGTGGATTTTACCGTTTCAAAAAAGTGGTGCCAATCAAGAAATCTGAATTTAAAAAAAGTTAGCCCACTGGCAGCACTGGTACGAACCCTGTTATATTAGGAATAAAGTATAGAGATGTTTAACCCAGGGGTGAGTGAAACAGTTTTAGTACATGTTGCTTCCAGTGTTGCCAGATTGGGGACTTTTTTGTCCCCTGATTGTTGATTGTCACCGTTTTTTTAAATAGAAGTGTTCGGTCTATTTAAAAATAGATTAAAAATTCTGAAAATAAGGCAAATTATACTATTTTAAAAAAGTGGTGACAGTCAAATAATCTGAATTAAAGAAGTCCCCAATCTGGTAAAACTGGTTGCTTCCCACCAGTATTTCAGAAGAGTCACGTTCGCCTTTAATTGTAGCAAAAAGTCTATCACTAAATAAAGCGAGATATTTCTTGTAGCATATCATATATATACATAGATATTGTGGTACTCAAAAACATATTGGTAGACATCTTTTGTAGGGTACCAAAAAATTAGTAGGTCCAAGAAAAAAAAGAATCATATCCTACTAATTTTGTTACAAATATTCGTGTAAAATTATACGAGCACCAACCGACAGATAAAAAAGCCTATTATAAATAAAGTAAATACCTGTTAGATAAAATAAAATTCGGAAGCCATTTATCTAGTAAAATTTCTACCAACATCGATTTTTCAAATAGTTTTACAGTCTTTTGACACAAGGTGCCGCAGTTGTTACTTTTAAGCACCACAATTTTCCCAAAGAATCCTTAATTCTGCTTATATTGTACTGTTCTCGAAAAAAGATCACACACTACAAATATTCATGTAAAATGATACAGGTACCAATTTAAAGATAGTAAAGCCTAGACCTTCAGCTTATAAAATTTCTCTATATCATCCCGAAATAAATGAACAGAATGACTATAAATTTACACACCCATGTTCCTGACAAAGCTCATTCTGTCTATGTAAATGTTGACATAGGTCATCATTTATAATTTTTATTAATTTTTTTCAATATGAACTTATTAATAATTTTCACAATTAAAATTATGCTTTTGAGTAAGAAAAGTGTTTAGAAAATGCTTTGGTCTATACAATATTCATTAAAAACAAAAATTTTAAATGCGACTTTTTTGGGGAAAATATAAATTAATTTTTTTTATGTGAATTTAACATTTGGCATGCTCAAATTTTGACCTCTTGTAGCTCTATAAAGAATTAATAAATATACATAAAATATTAGGTTGTCCAAAAAGTTTCTTTCTTTTTTTACAAAACATGAATTACCAAAAATGGGTGATACTTCTACCAGTAAATTTGAATAACATTTTTCGCGTTATTCAAGGAAAATATCTGTCAAAAATAAGGCAAAACTTCTTATTCGTTTTTAGTGGTAGAAGTTTGTCCCGGTGGCGTTAATCTGGCCCCGATCCGATGTAAACAAACAACTATCGTCATATAGTGAAAACCACGAAATTAATCATTGAAACTTTCTGGTGCAAAGTCAGATTCTACGGACTACGTAATTTCAAGAACGTATTCTATTTTGGGAAAAAGGGTTAAAAGTTAAGCTTTATAAAATAAATATTTATATAATATAAGGAATTTGGTGACATAATTATTAAAATATTTACTAGTTTGCAATATTTTAGCGTAAAACTTCCACACGACAGTAGTTTTTACATGTATTGCAGATGTGCAACAGAAGAAAAGATTGACGTATTATATGAAAAATGTATCTCGGATTTTCTTCATTATTTTCTTGTGTAATAAACCTATCAGAGAATCATATATAATTTCTTCGAAACAAAATAAAAAATCGCGCATTTATGGGTTAACACGTTGGCTGCCACGCTAAGAGTATACTCGTAGATTTAATTTATTACTTTCTCACCATTATTTAAAAAAAAAAATTCCTTATTTATTGGCAGAAATTTCGCTGTATTAGTAAAGCGAAATTTACCTTTCAGAATTTGTGGTGGCAAACGACTTTTAAGAAGAAATTTGAAAATTCTGACTTTTTGCGGCAGTCAACGTGTTAAGTAAATACCTTCTATTTATACAGAATGCTTTTGGTAATTTGTATATATGTACGAAAATGTGTTCTATAATGTTAAATTCACGCATGAATGTTTGTAGAACAATATTTGAAGAAAAATAAATGCGCTTTACAGGTTTTTGTCTAAAAGTATAAAAGTAAAATTAGGTTAAAAAATTCTGGTATAAACCTTTATTAAAGTTAAGTTGTTTAAAAGTTATCCTTGTGCCTTGCATGGATTTAACCACTTAATTGTCACAATTCTTGACGCCATAAACTAAAAACAGGGAGCCAAAACCACTTTTTAAGTACAAAAATATTTGCCTTAAGTAATCGAGAATGTCTGCCTCTTAACGAACCGAAGATTTCAGGTAAAAATTAGTGGTGTGGAAAAGCTTTTAGTAACGAAGCAAGCTAGCTTTTCTTGCCCGAAGAGAGTTCGGGCAAAACAGTTAAGTGGTTAAGCACGGGAACACTTTGAAAAGAAAGCCATTACAATGCAGGTTCTACGTGTTCAAAATTTAGAAAAAAGTTTCTCAAGAAGACTTACTTCAATTAGATTTTTGCATATATATTAGCAAACCAGTGTTGTTCAAAACATGAACAAATGCCACAATGTAAGATTTTTCACTCTTTTGGCGACTTTTTTCCAACAAATTAAAAACTACTAACGAAGGGGTTACGTGGTTAGGCAGCCTAAGAGAGACTGCTCAGGGACGGCTAGGCCTGCCCCTTAGAGCTTAACGTCTCTCCCGGTATGTTCCCCGACACGTTGGGGATCGTTAGTGAGTCCAGCCCTGTCCAGCCGTATGCAGACGGACAAACACAAAATGCTCAAGGGGCGACGCTCACCCGCTAATGGCGTCTATGCACCACCGACCACAGAACCCAGAATTTATTTGAAAAAGAACAAAGTGGGAATACAAAAATTAGACGAATGCCTTCCCGCCAGGAAAACGCCTACTCGCGACAGAGGGCGGGAGTATGAGAACATTTAAAGTAAAAATAAAATAAAATAAATAATAATAATAATAATAAACATCACTGATCCTGGCCGCCGGGTTAGGAACCCCTCTCGCGATAAGGGGCGGCAGGAAGGGAAAAGAATGGAATGCGTGGCACAAGTAAGATGGCACGAGCAAATACTCAAGCGTCCATTGGAGATGTAATGATTTGCGTGGCACAAATAAGATGGCACGAGCAAATACTCAGCGTCCATTGGAGATGTAATGCTTTGTGTGGCACAAGTAAGATGGCACGAGCAGATACTCAAGCGTCCATTCGAGATGTATCTCTTGATCGAATGGTCAGAAGCACGAGCAGAGGCTCTTGCGATCGTAGGAAACCACACATTGATGAGTAGGAGAATTTACTGGAGCCTACAAAGAGGACTGGATTCTGGTGCTGTTTGAAGATTGATATGGTGGCAGTGAGACTGGATAAGCAGAACCAGGGCTTAAGTTAAGTTTGTTAAGTATGTAAGGAAATTGTGAATGTGTTTTAATTTGTTGAGTAGGAGGGTGCGGGAAAGGACGTTTTGGAGCCAGGGGTTACGTGGTTGATCAGGGAAATAGGCAGAATCCCAAAACAGGCGAGACACCCCATTTGGCAAATTTTCTGACAAGCGCCAAACACTTCACATACCGCACACCTAAAATGCGGCAACCTGAAAACTAACGTAACCGGTCCACTTTCCTGAATGCTTCCAGACTGTTTTTTTCTACGCCATCATCTTGGAATCATGGGAAATACAACATTTATAAATAACGACGTATTAGAAAACACAGAAAAGTTTATTTTTATGAGATTCAAAATAAAACAAACGATTTCAACATAAGTTTGTTGAAAAATGTGAAATTTTTAAAGTACCTTTTCAAATCAGAGTAACGATTTAATGAATAAAATTTTCATTTCTCAACAGCTTTCAGAAAAAATCATGGCGTCATTTAATATTTAAAAGTACATGCCTATATCGAGTAAACATTGAACAAATCATTTCTAATTTACGGAAGTTTGAACGCTTGGCGTTGATAAAAAAAAATAATATATATCACTGAATACAGCAGTTCTCGCTCTGTAGTGATCTCAAAATGTACAAAACTCGTTAAAGCGGAAATCAGTAATCGTGTTATGAACGCTTACGCGTTCATTAACCGAAAAAAAGACATCACTGGATTCATCAGTTTTCGCTGTGTAGAAATATCAAAATTCAGCAGTTCTCTCTCTGTAACAATCTCAAAATGTACAAAACTCGTTAAAGCGGCAATCAGTAATCGTCGTATGACTCGCTTACGCGTTCATTAACCGAAAAAAAATCACTGGATTCAGCGGTTCGTGTTGTGTAGAAATCTGAAAATTCAGTAGTTCTCGCTCTGTAGCAATCTCAAAATGTACAAAACTTTAAGGGCAGCATACAGGAGAAGTATACAATAAACGGCTAATATAAAACGCTACAACAAAAAGTGCATAAAATTATTAACATACCTTAACAGACATCTCCTTTCTTGAAAACCAACTCTAAAAAATGTTGAATTGCCATAATTTCGCAAATTTCCAGTCAAACTTCATTTACCTTTCCAGCAAAAAAAAAAAAAAAAAAAAGAACAAATACTCACAATTTCAAATTAAATTACACAGGTACTTTATCTTTCAAATTTTACAACTAAAAATAGCAAAAATAAAATTAACAAATATTAACAATCACAAAATTTACTTGCCGAATTTTATTTTTACAAATGCGGAGTTGAGTTGTCAAAACACTGCTGAGCTAATTGTGAATAAAAGTTTTCAGGTAGGCGTAACCATCCAATACACAACAAATCAACCAATCCCAATTCAAGATCAGACCACTGAAGGCGTGGAGAGAATTTACGAAACGAACTGGTAACAACAAAAATCCGTTTATCACCTCGCCAAACTGAACGATGCCAAGTGTCTCGGCTGTTTTAGGATTCAGCCCAGAGTGGCTAGTGGGCTACTTTTTTAAAATTCAGATTTCTTGATTGGCACCATTTTTTTGAAATACGGAAATTCGCCTTATTTAATGACATATTAATTAAGGCAAAAACAAGTGGAATTTTAACATTTCAGAAAAGTGGTACCAATCAAGAAATCTGAATTTTTAAAAAGTAGCCCACTGGCAACACTGATTCAGCCAGGAAGTAATATATTCTTGTTTACTTCCTATGAATTAGACTAATGATACTCACTGCGTAGGCCGCAGAGATGTCACTTTTTATATTTAGTAAATCTTCACTCTAAATTATCTCATAATTCTTGCCACTAAATATGGGGAATATCGCCTTTTAGAACCACCGGTGTTAGATATATTTTTTGTAAAAGTAGTGAGTACCACTCAGTTAGACATATTGCGTTATGATTTTTGTTTTTATTATTATACCTTGCAGTATACTTACACCAAATTTACTATAATTTATTTTCTATATATTTGTTTTTGATTTTAACTGCGCATTAAGACATAATTTGTAAGTATATTTTGCTCTATACATTTTATGGTGATTAAAAATTTTGCCTACACTGCGAAATATTGTCAAGATTCTGAACCAACGCAAATTCTTCTAAAAGCTTTTCAGATCAATATAGTAAGCGCTGAAACACAGATGTTAATGGAACCTAATAAGGAATTGCTCTAAGGCTGCGTGCAATCGCAAATTTCTTGGGTCATATGAAAAACATTAACTTAACTCTTTGACTACATGTCGAGACATTTATGTCTCAGTGTACTGGTTTTCATTCCATTCTTAAAATTTTTTGAAAAGTAATTTCCATCATATACTTATACTAGGATATTTTAAAGAGAAATCTACCACAAAGAAAAGTTTATGTAAATCGCAGTACGACTGAATAAGAAATAGTCACCCGCACTGGCCCGTAATCCAAGGGTTAGCACATAACATGTTTTCTATTTAAATTATCGGACCTGTAAACTTCGCCTTATTTAACATGTAAACACCAGAAAATTTTAAACGATCTTTATAAAGATATTTTTCGTCAGAAACATTGTTTAACCGCTTGAAGTGCAGTGATGCCATTGTGACATCACATAATTTTAATCTCTATTTACCACGTTGGCACCTGAATTTCTTAACGGAAATTTCACTTTTATTTAATACGCCAAATTATACTTGTACTTGTTTACAAATAAATTATCTTGAAATACTGGTGTCATTCAATTATTTCAAATGTTTACGAATACATGTATCTTGCCCCTGAAAGGGTTATATTATTTTATAAAGAAATGTCAGCTTTGAATCCACATTTTAAACATTTAGTCGTAGTCGAATCGAGTCCTCCAGGAAGAGGACGTTATAGTACACTAGAGCGCCAAACATGTGTCAATTCGATACTTACCAATAGACTAACTGTCTGTTCTAACCAGAAAGTTCTTCATAAAAATAACTTAAATATAAATGACGCTGAAATAAGTTATACAATTACGTTACATAATTTTAAATAATTTTTCTGGTTTAACCCTTTATCTACAGAATTATGAATTCGTGAAAATTTTATCTTCTAGAGCATTTTTCGTGAATTGTTTAAACTACATTAGAAAATTTAAATGATCATTTAATAAATTTTAGAAGGAGTGAGGAATTTAGAAGGATCAATTCAATTTGAAATTACAGGGATTTTGTGCATTATTTATAACCCCACTCAAATCTTTTATTTTAAATATTTTTCTTAGTATTTTGCAGAATTAGGAAATGTACAAATATAATGATCTTACAATAGAAATATAGAAATATTTCCGAATTGAAAAATCCCCCCCTCCCCAACGCCAAGAAAGCTGAAAAGATGCAAAGGCAAAAGAAATTATCCTTTTAAAAATGTTTTTGTTTTGTGTAACCCATAATGCTTTTAGAGCAATATAAAGTAATGTATCTATAACTCATTGTAAATTGTATTAACCCCTTAACAGTGACATTTGTTTTCTTACAAAAAAAAAATTAAAAATGGGGCTGGATACCACTTTTTCCATACTAAAATATTTACCTCAAAGCGTTATAAGTAAGCGAACAAACTTAATGCTGGAATCTGGCGTAAATTAACACAGTTGCGCCACCTTGTGGACGGAGTGATAATTCACATACGCGGGCTTTTAGCGTGGCGCGTATTTTCTAAATCTTTAGCTACTCACGGAAATGAATGTTGTTTACCACATTTTATTGCAAAATATTGGCGTAGCAAGAGGGGCATCCAGATGCACTTGACACCACGAAGTTTTCTTCGCCTTGTCAAAATCACCTCAGTTATTAATCAAGGGGAAAAAACTTTACAATTTTAGTGGTGTCAGTAAGAAAACAGTTAGGTATCTACCTGTAGTTCACACTCCCTCCGATAGACGGCGCATGACCTTGACTGATGTGACCTCGCTTTTAATCTTGCGGTATTTCTCCCATTTAAGATAGGACGCTTACTTATATCGCTTTGTATTTACCTTACTTAATCGAAAAATATCTGACAATAAATAAAGATGAATTTACAGTTACAAATTAGTGGTATCAAAATGCTTTTAATAACGAAGCAAGCAAAGTGTTCTTGCCCGAATCCAGTTCGGGCCACACTGTTAAGGGATTAAAACTAATCGATGAATTAAATGAATTTTATAACAAGTTATTTTAATGGTACTTATAAGTACCGTCAGTAGATAAAGGGTTAATATAGTTTTATAAAACTTACGTAAACTTTCCCGGCGTTCAAGTGTTAACAATAATTTCCACAAATCAATGTCAAATTGACCTAGATTAATTATACGAGTTTCACATTTGAATTTTTCTTTAATAAATAAAACTAAACAAGAGCGGTATTGCCAGTGGGCTACTTTTTTAAAATTCAGATTTCTTTATTGGCACCACTTTTTTGAAATGTTAAAATTCCCCCCTGTTTTCGCCTTTATTAATACGTGATTAAATAAGGTAAATTTTACTATTTCAAAAAAGTGGTGCCTATCAAGCAATCTGAATTTTTAAAAAGGCAGCCCACTGGCAACGCTGAATAAGAGCCAAAACTAAACAAGACACGTTTTATTAATATTTCTGGTGCGAAAGTTTTGTTTGCTACGGAATATATCGGCTCATTTTTACGGTAATTATGTGTCAGTTGCAGTTAAGGGGTATTCTCCGTAGCATTGTATCAATTGGGATTTGATTAAATAAACACGTTTTAAACCGGCAATTTTATTTAACGAAATGAATTAAATTATGTCGATAAAGAAACAAAATACAGGCTGTTAACCCTTTGAGGGGCGGTGGGATCCCCCTAATTTTAATTATGATTTGCACCAGAAACTTTTAATTAAATTTTACCTTTTTTTCTTTGGTGGAAAAAAGGTGAAAACTTGCTTGTCCTTATTTTGAAACAATTTTTTTCGAATTTTCAGGTGTGAATTCAACATTACAGAAACACAATTGCTTTCCCCTGAAAGGGTTAAATAACTATAATTGTTTGAAGCATGCTTATTTGAATTAGAGGATAGGAGTATAGCGCAAACTAGAACTCCGTATATTGGGAGTTATGCATACGTAACAAATGTATAGTTGTCAACAAACCGATACCTACTAAACTAGTGCTGCACAACATTTTTGCCAGGAAATTGTTTGCTACCGCAAAAATTTAAAAGTGACATTTGAATTATTTAATAGCAAAGTTTCTGTCAATTAATTAGGAAAATTATTCTGTATAAATATAATGCTAATATTTGTGGCCCGCGGGCCGCAGGTTGTGCACCCCTATACTAGAGTATAGCACGGATTACTTCAAGGACGAGTAAACGAGTTTCAAACTATATTTTTAAAATTATATTTTTGTTTCTTTGCTGTGCTTATATAATAGCCTCCTTTAAGTTGAAAGATGTGCTATAGCATAGGTTATGATGGTAACTATGTATATGCACATGATTTCGTAAAATTTTGTTTATTAAAACTTTTAATATAGAATAAATATTAAAATAATTTGAAAGTGTTCGAGTAAAATTTTATACATAAAGTGAGAATAAATATTAAAATAATTTGCAAGTTTTCGAGTAAAGTGTTATACATAGAGTAAATGCTAAATATTTCACTTATAATAAAACTTTTACAGGATATTAAAGCTATTTTATTCTTGTTACATATCTGGGATGAACATTAATGATATTTTATGTAACAATACCCAAAAGAGCTATAAATATTACTGTAAAAGCGAAACTTCTCATTATTTGATAATGTGCGTCACTTTGTTTTCATTGATTATTGCATAGTGAACAGAGTGGGAAATTATTTTTGTTAATTCAAAAAAGTATAGCGTGTAATTTTCTCTGGGAAGTTCCTAAATTTATGAAACGTGTAAGTTATTTTTGTAAAGGAGATTTTAGAGCAACTTCCATGCTTTGCTTCTTAAAATAATTTTATTAAAAAATTAATATGAATTTTATAAAAACTTTTCATATATAAATGCGTTTTTTTTCAAGGATTATGAAACTAAATTTAAAGTTTTATATAAAAAAATACAAATAAGCATGACCATAATATAAGCGGTACCATGAATAAGCGGTACCATGTCAAACTATCCAATGTGAAAACAGTGGACAACTTTTTTTAAATGCAGATTTCTTGAATGGCACCACTTTCTTGAAATAGTAAAATTCGCCTTGTTTAACCTTATTTAATGACATATTAATTAACTCGAATACAAGGGGAATTTTACGATTTCAGAAAAGTGGTGCCAGTCAAGAAATCTGACATTTAAAAAAGTAGCCCACTGTTTTCACATTGGATAGTTTGACATGGTACCGACGACGCTTGCAATAAAATACTAAAAGGATAGTTTTCCCCCCTCTCAATTTTCGCTTACAGGTTTTAAATGCGGTAACATTTCTTGCGTAACAAGAGGATATTTAAAATATTGTTGAATTACAAATAACTTTTAGCTAGTGACTTTCACTTTCTGCAGTAGTTCAGGTCAGCGTTGTCAGTTTGGCAATCTTTTTTGTAATCCGAAATCCGATTACACACCGGAAACAATGACAGAATATAACGCAATTACATTATGTAATCGTGATATTCCTACCGTTTGCCCTTAACGCTCGAATTAAATTATGGTTGAATAATTCAAATTGCTTATTGGCACCACTTTTATGAAAAAGAAATATTCATCTAATTTAATGACAGTAAAAACGATACTAAAATATAGCCGATTTCTCTATTTTATAGAACTAGTGGGAATCAAACAATTTGAGTAAAAGATACAGCCCGCGAATATGACGGGAGCGAGAATTAAGGGGTTAAATGTATAGTGATGCATATATGCATAGCTTTTTATTTAACTCTTAGCAATCGCTATATTTGTATAGAAATATTAAACCTGTAAAAAGTACAAAAATAAGCTACTAAATAAAGTGAAAAATCTATCTTAAAATTTCTGGTGTCTCTTCCTTAATATGAGAATAAAGAAACACAATTCTAAAAAAAGAATTCGTGCTTTTAAGGTTTATGTTTTACAAAATAAAAAATTATATGAAACAAAGTATTGAGATTCATATTTATTAAAATATTTACTAATTTGCAATATTTTAGTTTCACTTGTACTGCAGATGTGCAACATAAGAAATGGTTGACGTATTAATACAAAAAATGTATCTCTGATTTTTTTTTCATTATTTTTCCTGTGTAACAAACATTTCTGAGAACCATATATAATTTTTTCGAAGCAAAATAAAAAATCATGCATTTAAGGGTTAAATAAATCTTAATCTACTATTCAAAATTTCCTGCATTAATTCCAAACTTTGGAATGTAAAACGATATCAAAGTGGTAACCCAGTCAACTCTCTTTTCTGTCTGCCACTATTTCCAAATTGTAATCCATAGTTGTCAGCCTTACTAATTTTTGAATACCAGAAAATTATTAAAATATTTTCAGTTTATTTAATTACAGAAATTGTGCAATTATATAAAACAAGTTATTCTGCATAAAAATGTTGGTATTAAAAAATCGCGAGGTTGGGAACTATGGTTTGTCTTATAAAAAATCTCGAAATTTCTACGATTAAATTATTATTCGTAAATAGGGATGTTCAGGGGTAAGAACCGTACGCGCCTCGAAGAATGTGAATGTGGGCCTTTTTACACCACTGTATTTACGCTATAATAAATGAAACATATTAGATGTAAATTTCCAACTGGGCGAAAAATGTCCGGACCAGGATTCGAACCCGGGACCACCCTGGCTGAAGCCGCCAGTGCTCTGCCATCTGAGCTATCCCGGACGATTCTGGTCGAACTGAATGAAACAGGAATGAAACATGTTTAATATTAATAATAAGAGAGATGTTATAAAATTACTTTCATGGTATCAGTAGCAAATATTAACTCTTTATCAACTGGCGGTACTTATAAGTATTATTGAAATAACTTATTATAAAATTCATTGAATACATCGATTAATTGTAATAAAGTTTAGAACGAGTTATAGATACATTACTTTATCTTGCTCCTATTGGTTACACAAAAACAAAATATTTTTAAAAGGATGATTTATTTTGCCTTTGCAGCTTTTCAGCTTTCTTGGCGTTGGGAGAGGGGGGGGGGGGATTTTTCAATTCAAAAATATTTCTATATTTTTATTGTAAGAACATTATATTTGTACATTTCCTAATTCTACAAAATACTAAGAAATATATTTAAAATAAAAGATTTGAGTGGGATTATAAATATTGCACAAATCCCTATAAATTAAAATTTAATTAATCTTTCTAAATCCTTAGTATTTCTAAAATCCATTTAAAATGTATTAAATGATTATGTAAATCTTCTAATATAGTTTAAACAATTCACAAAAAAGGCTTTAGAAGATAAAATTTTCATGAATTCATAAATCAGTACATAAAGGGTTAAATTTCAATTTCTATACTAAATGTAAGGTCCTTATATATTTAACCCTTAAATGCATGGATTATTCTTTTGGAATTGTGTTTTATATTTATATACTAAGGATTAGACACCAGACATTTTAAGATAGATTTTTAACTTGATTTAGTACCATATTTTTGTAATTTTCACAGAATTAATAATTCTGTATAAATATAGTGGTTGCTATAAACTTAATTTATTTATTAAAAGTAAAATAACAAGTGATGCAGATATGCATCGCTATGCATTTAAGAGTTAACCCCTTCAACTCTGATGAGTGAATTTCTTCCCACTTAATTTTAATTTCCAAATGTTACATTGGCACCGGAACAGTCAACTAAATATATTTGAAAATAGATGAATGCATTTTTTCGTGTATATTATAAGCCTAACCTTTAATTTTGCAAAATACTGGTACCAATGTTACATTTGGGCAGTTTGAAGAAATTCACCCTCAGAGCTCAAATTTTAAAACGTATCAAATATTTTTTCATTTAATGATTTTATGACATTGATACTATTTTATTTAATGTACGTTTTTATTATTTTTACAATTTATGTTATTTTATTTGATGACAGACATTTCGTGATTACTTAAAGGGAAAAAAATATCCTTTCGGAATTCCCGGTATAAACTCGGACTATATGAATAATTACTTAAGTCAAATTGGCAAAATATACCTCCTTTCTATGTAGAGTTTGTGTAATTTTGTTTATTAGCCCATTGATTACATGAGAGGACTGTTGAATACTTTTATATTACAGCGTATCACAATTTACAAAATATTTCCTTTGTGCCATATTTGTTTGTGAATATATTCTTGTAGACGTGAATGGCAGAGAGAATTTTTCAAAAATTAGTATGAGTAAAAAAAAATTAAAATAGTACCTGGGACGTATATCTTAACATACCCTATAGTAAAAGGGTTGACCAGCATTTCTCGTGAAAAATATTTTTATTTGACCTAAAACGTAACCAGGAGGCTAGTGGGTATGGCCATGTGTATTTTTATTTGTTTGTGTATTTTTATTATTATATTAGTATTAATATTCTGGCAGCTAATTAAACATATTTCAACGTAATGTTCGCTGATTGGATTAACCCTTTTTCGGGCGGTGGTCACAAAAAGGCCACCTAATTTTAAGTTTACTGGCTTATTTAATTAAAATTTTCCTTTTGTAATGTACATGAAGATAAGCAAGTATTTATTTTCTAAAAAATTCGTTTGTAAATTCTTGTATTATTCAGTCATTTAATCATGTTCCAAACAGAAATACTTCGCGCCGGAAAGGGGTAAAACACACCTAATGTGTAATTTTTAGTTAGAACCATGGTACGAATTTTGTAAAACAAAGGGCTAATGTTATCATAAAAAGGATCTATAGCGGCTTGAGAATTTGAATAATTAATTCATCTCGCTTTTCAACTAGCAAGAGTGCATTTATACCAGACAAATTTTTTTCGTTCATCAGGAAAATAGTGGTGACTTCTGCTAGTCAATCTTGGTATTCTCTTTCCCAACGTTAGTTTTCTCTAATAATAGACTGCGCCTTATTTAATCGTTATATTACCATTGAAAAAGAACAAAGATTACTTGCTATATATAAAGAGTGGAGGGACATTCAACCCTGTATAAAAATATGTTTTAAAAAGATATTTATTTAATTCTTTGCAGAGTTTAATTTTTATAGGAGTTTTTAGTAAATATTTATTATTTAGTAACACATCGCTTCTTAAAATATTAAAAATCCCCATGTTGTAATGAATGCCAAAAATTTACGTGAAGTGTATATATGTACAATAATATTTCCTAATCAAGTTCATTTACATGAGTTATATTTTATTAAGATTAAATAAGCTGTAATATCAATAGGCAGGGGTGTAAAAATCTAGACGCCAGCGGGCAGTCCCCCACCCCTAAATTTTATTCGTTTTCTTCGCTTTAATTTTATTAGCATTTTTACAAAAAATTTAGGCGAAATACTAGACGAAAAATAAAAACTAAAATTTAGTGGTGAGAGACTACCCTCTGGCGCCTAGATTTTTACACCCCTGTCAATAGGTTAACCCATTTGTGCCTGAATTTTTTTTCAACTCAATATTGTGCTTAATTATAGTAAATGGTGTAAAATGAAAGTAAAAAATAATAAAAAAATTCTCTTTGAAGAAATATTTATTTAACATATAAAAATCTAAACGTCCCAATTTTGGGACACTAGGCACGAAAGGGTAGGGGTTTTATCCGTAACTGTCTAAGCATTATATCTATGTTTTATGCCATTTAATATGTTTCAAAAAGGTTATATATAATTCGGGTTATTATTTGACTATAAAATTTTCTTTATTATTACTAAAAGAGGGGGGAGGGTTGGGGTTGGCTCAAGAACAAGACCCCCTTCCTCCTCACCATTAGCCATTGGCATAGTAAAAATTTATATAGTAAAAATTTATAATATCAATATTTACTAATAGAGTGTATATGCCGTATATACTCGCATATACGCCGACCCATTAACTTTTGAATGCAAACACTCGCGTATGTCAAACCACGTACCTTTTTACTTCAATTTCGCACAAAATCAAACAAAAGATTTCACTTACTAATGCGAAAAATTAGTAAGTAAACAAAAACAAATCATTGAATTTTTTAATAATAAATTATTATTATTTGTATATTTTATATATTATTTTATTATTTATATACATAAAAAAATCAGACTTTTGCAGTATTCGAAGGGTTTTTTTTTTGGCTTATGTAACTGACTCGCGTATAAGTTTACCCCCCAATTTACTTGCAGAAAATTGTCAAAAATTCTTCGTTTTACACACGAGTATATATGGTACAGTAGAACTTCGATTATCCGACCCTGGTGTAACCGGAACTCTCTGTAAACCGATGTCGATATCCTGAATTTGTTCCAACGTTGTTTTTTTTTTTTGTTTTGTTTTTTTTACACATTCATTGTGTATGTAAGTGTTCCCTTCCAAACCACGAGTAGAGATAAGCACTTTGGTTCCTCTTTCTTTGAATTCCATTGAAATTAGCTTGAGCTCCCGCAACATGTGATCCCGTGAAGATAATCCCCCCCCCCCTCTGCCGTGTACATGTCCCTGTTCTAAACAAATAAAATTATTTTCATGTATAATTTAAATTTAGATGTTTATTAAGCAGTTTAAATAGTCCTAATAGCAGTTCCATGATGATGTTGCATATTAAACTAGATGATTATTGATGAATTCGCGATTATCTGGAAATTTGATTATCCGCTGTCTGTTCGGACCCAATTACGTCGGAAAATCGAGGTTCTGCTGTATATATTTTAGTAACCTCAGGATTTCAAATACTAAACTAAGTACAAAACATAATGGTATGATATAAATTTTTACTAAGCAAATAGCTAAGGGTAGGAAGGGGTGGGTGTCTTGTTCTTGAACAGAGCCCAGCCCCTGATCCCCGTCTAGTAATAACAAATAGTCATTATAATAATCCAAATAATAATTTTATAACCAAATAATAATCCGAGTGGTATGTAACCATTTTGTAACAAAATAAATGGCATAAAACATACATTTAATGCATAGACAGTAACTGAGAAACCCCTACCCATTCGTGCCTATCTTCCCAAAATTGGGACGATATATAAAGGTTCAAATTCAAGCAAAAAAAATAGAAATCTGGAAAAATGCAAAAATACGTATTCTAAAATAATGTTTCATCTTATAAATAATACCACTTATAAAATGATTGATAAAAAAATAAAAGAAATATCTTACCTTTTCTTGCGCGCCATTTTATTTCAAGAAAATCCAACTTTGCGCTACAACAAACATTTATTTCACCTTTTTATTCTTAAAAATGCACTACCATTTATGGATAAATATTGAAAACAAATACTAAGGATATATTTTACTACGTTTTGTAAGGATATCATAATTAAATTTGTAATGGGAATTTTTTTAAGAAAGCGTCCCAAAATTACGACGCCAGGCACAAATGGGTTAAATAAATGTGCAGAGCTGCCAAGTCTCCGGCTTTTTGGATACCGCTATTTTAATACAGAAAATTTTGTTTTATTGAATTCGGACATTTTGACGATTTAAGAGAACTAGATTTTCACTAAAATAATAGTGGTGTTCAAAAAGCCGGAGACTTGGCAACTCTGAATGTGGTTAAAATTACGTTTTAAAATTAAATTAAGAGAATTCATAAACGTATCTTTAATACAAATCAAAAATGTTTATTAATTCTTTTTTTTATTTGCATTACTACCTTAAATTAAGTTAGGCTACACGGCACATATTTTTTTGTATATTCTTGGAATTATTTCTACTATATTCTATGTTGAACAAAGAACACAATTTCGGTAACTGAAACCATCAAAGTAGTACATGATTAATGTAGGCATAAAGACTAGAGCATTAGAATAGAGAAATGCAGTTCATTTTCATAAAATATAATAAAATATTAATATAAAGAAAAATTAGCAATAATATATTTTCTTGACTTTCTGCGTTGTACCATATTTTAGTTTTACAAATACTAAAATGTATAAAGTAGTTATATACTCAGGTGATGTCATTAGTTTAATGTCGAATTGTTTAGATACAGAAAATTAGTTTTTAACACTTTCAGAAAGTGGGTTATGTAAATATATTTTAATTTTTAATTGCGGCAATTCCGTAAGCATAGCTGCCAACTTTTACGCTTTTTTCTTACAACAAAAATTTTATTATAAATATTGTATAATTTAATCGTCGATATCACACAATTAAACTAGGGTAAAATCTCTATTAAATTTTAGCGGTAGCAAAAAAGCGTAAAAGTTGGCGGCTATTCGTATGTTATTTTTGACCTTATTTTATCCACAAGCCCGAAAATTCGACAAACTAGATATTAAGACGAAAAAATTCTGGCAGTAGAAAAAAAAAGAAATAAAAAAGAAACTGCAAGTACACGTTCACCCACAGCGAAAGGATTAAATGTAACCGTAACTTCAGGCTTATAATCCGCGGATCAAAGAATTGTGTTTTGACCCAGACATTTTTTTTTTTTTTTTTTTTTTTGATAAAATGTAACTTTATAAATCGCGGTAAATGTTTGACTTCCATCGCTAAATAAACATTATGGGTCCAAACATGATTGTTTGATCCGCGGAATATACGGTACATGTTATATCGTATATAACCGGGTTGGCAAACTGTGGTTTGCCGGAAAAAACTGAATTTTTATAGCAATTATTTCTTTATCTAATCATTGAATCTCTGCAAGTCAAGAAGTCGACTATTTCTTTTAAAATGTTAGTGGTATCCGTCGAGTCACAGTTTGACACCCCTGGTTTATAGCATTAATATTTTTCATAACTTTTATTCTTAATTAGTTATTTACAGTGGATAACATTATCATAGCTGTCAAGCTCTAAGTAACCTTCGGTAACACGTGAGATAATTTGACCCAAGTTGACCACATTTCGTACAAGAAAATTTATTTCATGAATCTTCATTTCTTTAATTTCACGTTGTTAATTGGAACTTATTTAATTTAATTTCTTTAAAAAAGGGTTCAAAATGTATTAAACCTGGGTCAAATTTACCTAAATTTAACAGGTGTTTCCTGCCAAAATAATGTTAAAGTGTCGAACAGTACATTAATTCAAAAAACATTTTTGACAAAATAATATTGTCACTGTGGCTTTTTTTAACAGTTTGAAATTGTTAAAAAAAAAATGGATTATTGAAAATCAGCCTGTGTTTTTACGATGTATACATAAATACCAACTCTTACGTTTTTTTGTGCCACAAATACTATTTTAATACTAAATTTTGCATTTTCGAATCACCGTAATCTTCCGATTAACACTAACACGCCCGGAAATTTTACTAGAGATTCTTAAAATATTTCACACCAGAATGTTCAATTAAAATTATTTTTCTCATTTATTTAAGGTATTTCTGCTTATTTAAAATTTAACTTGTTTTATGAGAAAGTTTCTGTCTCCAATTGATATTTAATCATTTGACCGGAGTCGAATCGACTCATTTTGGGCGTTCTAGTGTTAACACTTTGACGGACACTTAGCCGGCTCTATAGCCGTCAAAGCGAAGTTCACTATGTGGCATAATGATTGATTGACACCATGATTTACATGAAAACATATATGAAAATAAGTAAAAGCTTAACTTCACGTACGTTAAATAATGCAAAATTTAGTTTTAAAATACTGGTGCCAATTTAGGAATTAAAATTTAGTGGTATATATAATATACCGGTGCCCTTCAAGGGGTTAAATAAGGCAAAAATTCTATTAAATTTTTATGCTTCAAAAGAGCGCAAGAGTTGGCTCCTATCTGTATATACTTTAGTCAGAGGGTGTATGCGGCTGTAGCTTGTGATAAATTGAATGCATACGGAGGTTCTTTAAAAAGACCAGAAACAAAGCTGCCAATTTTACGACTTTTTCATACCACTATATTTGACAAGGAAATAAAATTTTATGTTATCTTATTTTTCCGACAATTCAATAAGAAAAAATTTTTCCTCAAAAAATATTCGCTGGAAAAAAGGCCTAAAAGTGGGCAACTATGCCAGAAGTTATGCGGCGTATACCATCGTAGACATTCTACTAGTGATGGGCAGAAAATGGAGTCATGAATACAGAGGAGGAGACATATAGTGTACTGTCTACCAGTTGCGAGTGAAGTAACTGAGGAGGTTGTCTCAAGATAGCCGCTGCTTTTTCTAAATCGAATCTACAGTTTCTGATTACCACCGGGGCATACTTCCCACCAGTAAAATTGAATAGAAAATTTTGCCTTATTTAAGCATCTTATTCATTGCAATATTTTCTGAAAAGTATGGTAAAAACTTCTATTTGTTTTTACCGGTGTCAGTTTGGCTGGTAAAACAGTAAGTTTGTTTCATTGGTTGTCACAATATGGCGGAAACAAAGGGTGTGACAACCGCAAAAGTAAAGTTACACCAGTAAAATTGAAAATATGCTTCTGCCATTCTGTATAACTGAAATTTTGCATGAAAAAGGCCTTTAAATACGAAGAAAATTTCTATATAAATTTACTGGTGGAAGTTTTCACCGGAGGTAATCAGCCCTTGCGAAAGCGGTTGCAGTTGAAGATTCGCTATTTTAAGAATATGTCAGTTCCTCTTTATTAACAGTTCCATGGGGCAGAACAAATGATTTTACTGTTCGAATGAATCATTCAGGCATGCACAAAAACATAGTTTCCAACCTTTGTATATATTTTTAATTAATTACCACAAGAAATTTTGTAATAAAAAAAAGCAATAGCTTAGTTGCCAGTATTTCTATTTTTTTATATTATTAACTTCAGAAAATAAAAAAAAAATCGAGAAAACATTTATATCTTATCGTAGAATTTTCAT
This sequence comes from Maratus speciosus, assembly GCA_963932465.1. Taxonomy (NCBI): domain Eukaryota; kingdom Metazoa; phylum Arthropoda; class Arachnida; order Araneae; family Salticidae; genus Maratus; species Maratus speciosus. The sequence goes on from OZ010796.1 coordinate 194,058,826, forward strand.
GATTTTAGATCCGATTTTTTTACGAAGCCTTTCAAAAATATTGTTTATAATACTATATACAAATTTCAAAGAGGTGGGGCACTTTTATATCCATTGCCGCCACCCCTCATGTGATATATATTTGGAAAGGCACTGTGACACCCAAATTTTATAATATATACTTTCCGCGCCGCTCCCCCAGTTTGCTCCCCGGCGGCACTTTCCTAACTTTTGCCGACATCCCTTACGTGATATATCTTTGGAAAGCCCTGTGACCTCTTATACATATTATGCATCTTCCGCGCGTCTTCTGCACTTTTTCCCCGGGCGGCACTTTCTAAATTTTGTTGACATCCCTCATATGATATATCCTTTGTCTAATACTCGTTCCCCCCTTTGATGTCAGATGTATACTCCTACATCATAGATCACTAGTTCTTTTTAACACAAAACTAAGTTTATTTATAAAAATGCAGAAGGACAGTACAGATATTCTACGAGGACAAGACGGTAATACGCACACAAAGTATATAAGAATTATATCCAGTGGAACACACTACAATATTCCACAATTATACACTTTGTGATATTACACTATTTCACTTCACCTACAATACAAACTTTTTACATACCAGTGCCCGTAGCACCTGTGTAATTTTGTATCTGACTTTCGGTTTTTTAAAAACCCCGCCGGCACACATGCACAACATAAAAACCTCCGCCCTTCACTCATTAAAAAATAAATCACCTTCCCTTCACTCCTACGCTCGCACGTCACGTGTGTCACATGACAAAAGAGGCACCAGCACTGGCTAAAGAAATGCTATTCAGGCATCATAGTTTGGAAGACCTGTGACCAGTTATTCATGTTATGCGCCTCCCGCACCCCAGCCACCATTTCCCGCCCAATGGGAAGCACTTTTCTAAATTTAGCCAACACGCCTCATGAGACTTATTGTTCCAAAGCCCTGTGACCATTTATATTATGCATATCTCGTGCCCCTCCCCCACTTTGCCCCCGGTGGGTACTTTTCTAAATATTTCCGACAGCCCTCATATGACATATCATTGGAAAGGCCTGTGATCACTTATTCATATTATGCATCTCCCGCGGCCCTCCTCCACTTTGCCCTCACGCTGGGAGGCACTTTCTAGATTTTGCTAACCCCCTCATGGGACATATCGTTTACAAAGCCCCTGTGACCACTATTTCATATTATGCAGCTTCCGCGTCCCTCCCGCCTCTTTGGCTCCCGGGAGGGACAATTTTCAAAATTTTACCGTTACTCCTCATATGTATAGCGGGCGCGCGCGCGCTGCAAAATAAGTAACCGTGATAATAATTATATCGTAACCGTAACCTAACTGTTCCATAAACGTAACCTAACCGTATCCAAGCCGTAACCTAACTGTTACCTAATTATAACCTAACCGTAATATAACTGTAACCAAATTATCACCTAACGGCAACGTAACTGTAACCTAACTGTAACCTATTTGTAGCCTAATTTTAACGTAACCGTAACCTAACTGCAACCTAACCGTAACCTAAGGTAGGCCGCACACTGACGCAACACGAGCAACATGAACTACGATTTAGGAGAAGAAAAATATCGAAACAAAGAAGAAAGCTGCTTCAAACATGTTTTAAATATGTTTTTTCTCCGAAGTCAACCAAAATGTTCCATGGGTCGCCTCAGTGTGCTACCGGCTTAATTGTAACCTAAACGTTTCCTAATTGTGACATAACCGTAATCGAAATGTCACCAAACCGTGACCTAACTCTAACCTTACTGTAAACTAACGTTAACCAAATTATAACCTAACCTAACTGTAACTTAACTGTAGCATAGCCGTAACGTTACCATGACCTAACTGTAACCTAACCGTAATCTAAATATTCTCTAAGCGTAACCTAACTGTAACATAATCATAACGTAACTGTAGCCTATCCTTAACTTAACTGTAACTTAACTGTGACTTAACTGTAACTTAACTGTAACCTAACCTTAACCTAATTATAACCTAATAGTAACCTAACTCTAGCGTAACTGTAACCTAATCGGAACATAATCGTAACCTAATCATAACCTAACTGTAACGTAACTGTAACTTAACCATAACCTATCTGTAATCTAAACGTAACTTAAGTGTAACGTAACCGTAACCTAAGTATAACCTAATTATAAAGTAACCGTAACCTAACTGAAACCTAACAGTAACATAGTTGTAGCCTAAATGTAACCTAACTGGGATGTAACCGTAATTTAACTGTAACTAACGTATACCTAATTATAACCTAATCGTATGCTAACTGTAATGTAGCTGTAACATAACTTTACCATGACCAAGCTGTAACCTAAGCGTAATCTAATTATCACCTAACGTAACCTAATTATAACCTATCAGGTACCTAACCGTAAACCAAGAGTAACTAATCGCAACTGTATCCTAACTGTAACCAAACTGCAAATTCACTGTAACCTAACGGGAGGTTCATAATATGAAAGAGTGATCAAAGGGCTGCCCAGTCTAATGATATATCACTTGAGGGATGTCGGAAAAGTCAGAAAAATGCTTCCAGTGATACAAATTGAGGGAGAGGGAACGGGAGGTACATAATATGAAAGAGTGATCAAAGGGCTCCAATACGATATATCTCAGGAGAGGTGTCGAAAAATGTTAGAAAAGGGCCGGCTAATTATCCTATTGGCTAAATGTTCTGTCGGCTGATCGTCTTAAAACACACAACCAAATGGTTTTTCCACATAGACCATATGTAACAAAATACTTTTGAGAGACCATGCAATGAGTTCTTGTTAGTGCTTAGAGATGTTTAAATTTTTCAAAAGTAATTTTTGGTTCATAAAAGTACATATTTTTATGCAAAATCTGCAAAAACTGCCTTAAAGGTTCATAATTTTGCTCTTGTATTGTTTCGTAATCCAAGGTAAAACTCCCCAATTTCTTTGAAATTCTGACTTAAAAAAATAATAATGTAAGTCACCCTTTGCCTCCCCTTCTTCCGAAATTTTGCTTCCCCTTTTGCCCTCCCCCCCCCTTTAAATTATCAAGGTTTAAAATCTTTAAAACTCTTTAATTTTTTCTTTAATTTTCTGTTTTATTTGTTACTTCAATGTAACAATAAATAATCAGTCATACATTTCATTATCAATTTATTTCACCGCATTCATTTCATTAAAAGTTCTTGTAAATTGCCCCTTCTGAAAATGTCATTTCTCCCTTTTGCTTCCTCCCCCACAGCACCCATATTTTAAAATAGAAACCCTTTAAAACTCTTTAAACTTTTTTAAATCTTTTCTGCTCAATTTGCCACTTTATTTTAACAATAAACAAACGATCATAAAAATTTCTATCCGCCCCCCAACTGAAATTGTTATTTCCCCCTCGCCTCTCCCTCTTACCAAGCATCTGAAATTTAAAGTCCTTAAAACTTTTTCGTTTATTATTTTTTAACCTATTTGTAAATATTTTCTAAGGTAAATAAATAATAAGTCTTCCAATAAACTTCCGCCCCCCCCCCCCCCCAAAAAAAGAATAATTCTGCTTATTCCTCTTTTTTCCTTCAGGTCACAAAATTTAAACCTTAAAAGTGATTGATTTTTCTGAAACATTTTGTGCTCTATCTGTTAATTTATTGATATCATCAATAATCAATCATATAACTATACCCTTCCTCCACCAAAACGTCGTTTGCTCTGTCGCTCTCCTCACCAAGCACACAAAATTTAGTCTTTTTTGTCCGATTTGTTATTCTTTAGTAAGGTAAATAAATAAGTCATCTAATAAAATCCCCTCCCCTGATTCCTTCTTTCACTTATCTAAGTTTAAAATCTTTGAAAATCTTTTTTTAATACATTTTCAGCTTTATCTGTTTCATATTGAACAATAAATAATCGATTATATAATTTCTTCCACCCCTATATAAAATTGACATTTTCTTTCCTCCCCCTCCCCCCATCATTTTCATGCACACAAAATTTAAAGTATCTGAAACTCTTAATTTCAGCGTTTTTGTCCTATTTGTAAATCTTTAATCAGTTACATAATCAGTCATCTATTAAACTCCCCCCCCCCCCCCCAAAAAAAAAAAAAAATCAGTTTCTTCCCTTGTCTTACCCTCAACTCATGAAGTTAAAAAATCTAATTTAAAGTCTTTAAAACTTTTTGATTTATACTTTTTTTGGTCCTAATTATAAATCTTTGCTATCTATAATAGTAACTAAATCTTTTCAACTATGTACGAAAGTGTTAGCAATAAAGCAATAGGTATACATTTAATTGTGCATAAAAAAAAAACATTTTAACTGTAATTTTCAAAGCAAAATGTCTTTAGAGAGATATTTCTAAGGAAAATATTGCGGTTTCTCGTCAACGTGCAAGTAAATTCTCAAAACCTTCCGAAATCATTTCATTCCGACTAGCTCAGAAAAAACCACCAAACTTAGAAACCAAAGATGCCTGAGTTATCGACTATAACCATAAACAAAAAAGAAAAATCATGCGTCAACGTCGACACTTTCCAACACTTCCAGAACATTGTAACAAAACTTTGCCGTTTAATAATGTAAAGAAGATATCTAACTAAACAGTTATAAAACGTATGGCACATTTGAAAAGCAGATTTCAACAATTGCGCCCATAAGCCGGAAGGTACTCCAACTCTTTTGTTCAGCTCTGTATATATTTTTGTACTGCATATATTTGTACAGATTCTACATACTATGTTAAAATTTAGTTTTGTAAGAAAATACATATAACAGTTGAAAATTCACCTTCGGCAATTTCTACCAAAAGACGGAAACATGCTTGATTTCTTTTGTGCTGCCCTGTATATAACATACAGATTTTTATACACGTCAAATATTAAGCTGAAATCTAATTCAAGCAAAAACATGCTTCAAATTACTGAAATCACACTTCCAGGAATTATTTTCCATAGGCGTCCATGTATTCAGTTTTTTTAATATCCCTGTATAGGATTTTATTTGAATGATACAAACATCTCTTAGCATACTAAACGTAGATGAGCTTGTACATTTATAACTAAAAAAACCAAACACCTTTAAGCAATTCATACTCATTCTCAGTAATGGTTACGAATTCTTTTGAGCAGTCCTGTATAGTGCTGTCCTCTAAAAAAAACCCACAGGAAAAAGTATCCTAAAAAAAACCCACCCTAGAACTTCATCAAAAAAATCACAGAAGTCAAAATTTCTTTTTGTCCTGTTTCTATATGTCATTTACAATAATAAAAGCATTTAAAATTACTTAAGTGTTTATTTAGTTTTTTAAAAAATAAGCAAAAAATTACATTTACAATTTTTCATTTGTAAATCCTTCAATTTACAATTATTAAAATATTATTATTTTTTTTCTCTTTTTTTTTTGCAGAATTGTGTTTTAAAACTAATTAATAATGAAAGAAAAACTTTGCTGTTTAATATTTTGATTTCTAGAAGTGTTTTTACATGTGGGTTATTTTTAGAAAAAAGTGGGTTTTTTTTCAAAGTCTTGTTTAATTGGCTGCCATTTTGTAATATATTGATAGAAAAAAAAATACTATTCATTAAAATCTTAGTCAGGACAGGCTGTGAAAATGTAGCTACTTCAAATTGTTTTGTATTTTTTATTAAATTTTATATAGTGAGAAATTAAAAAAGTGGGTTTTTTTTAGAGGACAGCACAGTATAGGGTCTGTAAAATTTCTGCAAAAATTCAGTTAAACTTAACGCAAAAATTTAGTTAAACTTAAAAACGCATTCTATAACTGAAATTGCACTTTCAGCATTAATTTTTAATAGCTAACACGTCGGATACAGTATTGCATCAAAATATTTTATGTGTCCCTGTAAATGAACGCTAAATAAAATGCAGACCATACTCGAATGCAAGCATCTTGTAGTAAATTGAAATAATGTGTATCTATTTCGTCCTGTTTGAAATAATGTAACGTAATCGAAATGCGCTACAAACAGTTTTTCCTCGTAGACCATATACAACCAAGCTCTTTTGTCTGACCCCGTAAATAATTTTTAAATGCTCATGTTGTACAGAAAGTAGGCTTAGGACACCTCAGAAATTCATATCAATTTCATTATCTTTGTGACAGAGTAATATGAATCAAATACGCCGCAAACGGTATTTCTTCATGGGGTATAGCATAACGGAATACTTTTGAGTCCCCTATACCATTGCTACCGAAACACTCAAGGCCTGAGGACACGAGTTGTGACGTCATCACTAATCGACCGACTTCTCACTAGTGTTGGGATTCACACCGGAAAATTTTGAATAGCAATTTTCTTTTATTTTATTTGCGGAATATCTATCATCTGATAAAACAATAATAACTATTTAAACTTACTGGCGACAATTCGGAATCCCTAAATAAAAATTCAGCCAGATGCGGAATGCCTCAGTACTGCCTCATATGGTGGATTTTTTATGGGGGATTCCAAATTCTCACCAGTAAGTTTAAATAGTTATTATTGTTTTATCAGATGATAGTTCTTCGACAAATAAAAGAAAAGAAAATTGCTATTCAAAATTTTCCGGTGTGAATTCCAAAATTAGTGAGAAGACGGTCGATTAGTGATGACGTCACAACTCGTGTCCTCAGGCCTTGAGTGTTTCTGTGGCAACGCCTATACTCGTACTTTAACCCCTTAACCCTTTCCGGCGCAGACAAATTATATTCGCAAAATGAGAAAATATTGACTGACACCGGAAATTGCAAACGATTTCTTTTAGAAAATAAAAACTCCTTAAATTAAGCTTTCACTGTAAAATCAAAATTTTGTTAAATATTCTTGGTGCCATTTGCAAGGTTGGAATTAAAATTAGGTGTGCCCAGACTGGACACACTGCGCCGGAAAGGGTTAATTCTCGCTCCCGTGATATTCACGGGCTGTGTCTTTTACTCAGATTGTTTGATTCCCACCAGTTTTATAAAATAGTGTAATTTGCTTTATTACGGTATTATTTTACCTGTCATTAAAGAAGGTGAATATTTCTTTTTCAAAAAAGTGGCACCAATAAGGAATTTGAATTTTTAAACCGTAATTTAATGCGACCGTTAAGGGGTTAAGCGTTACAAATAACATAGTCTATAGCATGGGTGGCCAACTGTGGCACGCGCCACACCACTAAAATTTTACAGTAATCATTGCCTTATCTAATCATCGAATCTCTGCGATTCAAGAAGTCGAATTTTTCTGTAAAATTTTAGTGGTATCAGGCGTGCCACTGTTGGCCACTCCTGGTCTATAGTAACCGTTTTAAAGTATATCTTAATGTACATAAATTTAACTATGTTTAAGATTGTGTAACACTATTAAAATACACCCTAAATGATTTCACCCCCCCCCCCATAGACCATAATGTAACGGAATACTTTTGAGTGAATTTGTAAATGAACCATGTATGATACATAATTCATTTTGAATACCGAAAATACCATGATGATTTTGAATATCGTATATCAATTACATGGCAATCCGACTACATTTACGCTAGTTAGAGAACGAACAGACAGACAGACGGAGGAACAAACCCAATTCATAAACACTTTTCAACTTTCTTGGAGAGTGTTAAAAATGAAAAAAAATGTAATGAAAATAAAAGTGTTTTAGTGTTACTTAGATTACGAACCGCTACAAAAAACATTCTTATTTGAACACATCATTTAAAAAATATTTAGTGTGCAGAAATCCCCCCCCCCCCTCACACACACACACACCTGAATTTATCCTATGCACTTAAAATTTCAAATTGTTAAAACTCCTTTATGTTTTATAACATTCTTGTAAAAATAATCGATAATCTAAATTTTCTTCTGCCTGAAAACTTCACTAAAATTTTTGCCCTCCACCTGTCTGCTAACATCACACAAAGTTTTGAATATTTGGAAAAGTTTATTTTTTCTGTCTCATTTTTTAGTGCTAACAACAATAAGTTGTGTACTATATCTATAAATGACTACGCTGGGATTTAGATGTATACCCCCTTTACAGATGTACAGTACAAAATAAACAGTTTATTTGTTTAACTTTTCCTCTCCTAATTTTATGAACATCTTATTTTTAACATTCAATGTTATTTAGCTTTTATAAATCTCATAAATTTCATGTTCTAAAGAGAATTCCCACAAAAGTTGTTATTTTAGAATATTTGTACCTGATATATTTCCCCCCTCATTCAATATCTCAACCTTGATTTTAAATGTAATTGCGTTATGTAAAATAAAATAGTTTTTATACTGCACTAATTTCAATTTTATGTTTGTAAAAGCTGTAAAATGAACCTGAAAATAAAAAAAGGAATATATCTAAATTAAATATTCATTTATTTTCTGAATGTCAAATCGTTTCAATTTTTGCACTCTTATCATAAACAGATTAAAATTCTTTTTACGGCTTTTACCGTTATCGAGGCTCCACAAAGCAGACGGCTTTGATCTACGCTTGGAAATTATCACATGTAGCGCTCAGCCGAAGGGGGGGGTGGGGGTGGAATCGTGACAGATAATTGGCCATTTGCTGATTGGAAGAGTTCGCTTGTCAATCATTTGAATCTAGTCCATCCTTCCAATTCAGCTGAAATGCGAGCGACCATCTTGATTTATTTTTCCCCGTGACTAGAGTGGGCTCTTAAGGGGTTAAGGATTGTTTACGCAGAGATAAACTGGCATGTTTCCACTCATAACTGGCAAATTTATAAGGATTTTTTTCACGGTTTATTTTAGATGAGCAGAAAAATTTTCTCTTTAATACGCGAAAAAAAATAATGCGAAAAAAAAATAAATATTCAAACATATTAGACTGGCATGCTCCAATAACACTTTGAACAGCGGCGGTTCATTTATGAAGCATTTAATTTTAATCGCTAAATGCCACAACAAGATTTTAGAATGAAATCTCTTTCATTTTTTTAAAAGTAAGTAAAGAAAGCCATAAACACTTCCGCTGTGAACTCACGCGACTTTGGCACTTAAAACGTCCGGCATCTCCACCAGAAAGCCGGCTCCATAATATACTTACACACCCACCTACAACACACACTAAAATGCATCCATTAACATCTTTTTGAAATTTAAATACTAATTACGTAGCCTGGGCATGCACCAGATTTAGCTGCCCCTTGCCGCAAGGAAGTCTTGTACCTAGATAGCAGCTACTCACATCACCAACCACAGCAACTCTTGTACTTTTTTCCGCACCTTTTCAAGTAGGGGATCTGTTCCCCGGCGGAAAGAATCTTGTTTTGTTAATTTCTCCGCTATCTTCTCTCATCTGCACTCTGTCGCGTTAGGTTCTTCTTTACTTGGCGGATGTGCCCCTATCACTGAAATTTATGGAAATACCGCCCACTTTCGCGATTCTGGCGGCTTCAGCTCTGGCTGAAAACGGTATTTTTTAAGACCTTAATAAAGGCGACTGGAAGGGACACTATTCTCTACAGACTTGGTTTCCTTTTGCTGAGTAGTACCTCTTAGGTAATTAAAAGTAAGTAAAGCAACAATTTTACTGATTTCAAAATAAATTCGTTAGTAAATTCCGGTGTTATCGAATGGTTACAACCTTTCATAAATCGAAGCATTTCGCCCATAGAGGCAGTGATTGAACTGTGGCGCAGCAGTTCAGCGATTGTCACCACTAAATTTTTCAAGTATTCTTCGCCTTCAAGAATCTAGAATAACTAGTTAAATGAAGAATACTAATAGAATTTTGCGGTGTCAATTGATTCTCTGCTGCTACACTGTTACATCACTGCAGAGAGCGTTCCCGCTCTACCGAGAACTCTCACAAAAATGACATTGAAATTTGTCAGTGCTATCCGTAAAGACAACTACTTATCTTGATGCACTATGACGACACATAGGAGGACAGTTTTAAAACCGTAGTGTACAAAATCTATTTCGAAAATACAATTTCATTTTTCTGGTATTAAAATATGAATTAAGCCGCATGGTGATTTTTTATGAATTCATGGATCGGCAAAGCCTCGTAATTTTTATATATTTCCTGCAAGTTTTTCATACTCTATTCTGCGTGATAGATCCCTGTTGTGCATGATAACAATAGAACCTCCGGCTATTTTGCTCAGTTTTTATAAAAAAATGTTTCACACCAGAATTTTTATTTAAACAATTTAACTTATTTAATTAGCCTATTTTTTTGCTTCATACATATAACATATCTTAAGACAAAATTTCTGGTTCGAATCGACTATTATCAACTTTGGCAGGGGTCAAAATGACTCCTAACGGCGGTTCTAGTGTTAAAGAAATCTAACAAGTTCATCATAGTTTCAAAATAGTGAGAAACGCATACAAAATATGGGACAATGACGCTCCTGACATTATTGATTCATTCTTTCATTTTTCTGTAAAAAAAAACTGGTTGAGAGTCGATTAATAAATTTTAACACCTTTTAAGCACGGTTGAATATTATTTTCTCCCCTTAATTTTAAATCCTACACGCCACGCACCAGAATTTTGGAAAAAAGTTTGCTTTTAGAAAGTACGTGAATAAAAACTTTTGCTTAATTATAAATAAATTTATTCGTAATCTGTGGTGTCATGAAATCATTTCAGCATTTGAGTAACACGAATAATTTACTCCTAAAACGGTTAAAGTGCAACAATTTTCTTAGCGATGCAAAGTACTTTACAATGCCTATTTCAAATGTGAACTAAATGGTAGCTGCAAAGAGTAAACAGTTATTTTTATGTACATGTATTAAAGGCATCTTCATCGACTTATGCAGAAGTTTTTATGGAAATATAACCATCCTCAGATCAGAAGTAAACAACGAAAACAGGAAATTGAAACGATAATTTTCAAGGACAATAACATTTTCGAATTCTTATCAAAATAAATTAGACTGTAAATCATTGAATAATCTTCGAACTGTTGAAATATCTAAATTGTATTTATCCAAAGTGCAACGTAATAATCATAAATCAAACTGTTTATTCCTCCCACGCGCGATGCAAGAGACTCACGTGATTGTTATAAAGAACTGAAAAAAAACATTTTCTACTTTTTTATTATTATGTCATTATACTGTAAGATTTTAAACTGCAAACATGTAAAAAATTAAATCGCTGCCGTAAAATGCAATGTTAATACATTAAATTTAATGCTGTAAACTATACATATAATATTAATGTATTGAAGACAAAGAATAGGCTTACGAGTGAAGTTCTTCATGTGTTCAGAAAATATCATAACACCACATTTTTTTCCTCTTATCACACTATAGTGAAATGTATAATATGAGTTTCATCAAGTAATAGCAAACTTGGTTTAGTGGGCAATACATCCAATCGAGGAATTGCTGCAGCGGAAACATAAATGTAAGAAATTTACCTGTAATATCTATTTGATTTATTTATTCAGAACAGCCAATTTATATTTACATTATTATTATCTGAATATTAGCGCACGTGGCCTACTGCGCAAATAGAGGTGGCATTTTTGCTAACAAGTTTTAACACGGACAAGAAAACTTACTCAATGTAGAATGCATAGATGCTAGATTTATGCATTTTTGTTACTACTAAAACTTACTTTTTTTTCCTTATACAGTGTGCGGAAAAAGTATTGATAATCTTTTCTTAATGTTTGTGTGTGTTTTTTAAATGTTGTAGAATTATGTTTTTGTGTATATTTGCTCTTTATAATCTAAATATTGCATTATAAGTAATTATTTTTGGATTATTGTTTGCATTTCGTCTTCTGTGCCGAAAAACTGTTCACTATTGAATAAGGTGTTAACCATCAGAATGACTGCATATTAGCCCAAAACAGTAAAACTGCTAATTCAAGTGTTGGCATAGTAATCAGAAAGGCTCATCCAGCCAGCGTGATGGTTTTTGGCTGCATCACAAGCAATGGGAAATCCCCTTTGGTCTTTGATGATGCTGGTGTCAAGATTAATCAGATCAATTATCTCAACAATATTCTAAAGGGGGTCCTTCCATGGCTAAATTCTCATTTTGGAAACAATCCAAATGTGTTTTAACAAGATTCAGTACCAGCCCATAAGTCTTGCCAAACGCAACGGTGGTGCCAAGCAAATATTCGTGATTTCATTTCATCTCAAGACTAGTCTCAGAATACTCCGGATTTTAATCCACTTGATTGCTTAGTATGGGAGTGTTGCAAGCAAGAGTCTGTGCTAATCCTCACAAAGATATCACTTCTTTAAAAGCTGCTCTGACACGTGAATGGAACGGTCTCGATGCGGATTACTTGCGGCGAACCGTGGATGCCTTCCAGCAATTTCTCCGCGAGTGTATCAAGGCAAAAGAAGACCGAATCGAAAATGAGTGATAGAATATCAATTCATACTTAGTTGTTAATCTTACGCAATAAAAATTATTGAAATAATTGTATCTATGGCGTTGTAGTAGAGATTGATTTTACTATCAATACTTTCTCCGCACCCTGTAAAACGCTAAATACTGGAGTCCAAGCTAAAAGTATCAAAAGCTGCGGCTTATTATTACAGAACTATCATTAGAATATAATAGGCTGACCCTTTGTGGATTGGAAACTCCTCCGAGATTTTTCGGGAATCCACAATACTATCAGAAAGACGTTACCGCATTTTTTAACCCATTAAAGACGGAATTATTTTTCTTTTTAAAATAAAAAAATTGCATTTCGCACCACTTTTTTGGAAAAGAAAAAATTATATTATTTTATAGCAGAATCTCTGTCATTAAGGAAAGTTAAAATTTCTGTTATTAATTGCTGGTATTTAAACAGCAAAAGGGTTGACAGTTACGCTGTGACCATATGGTAACGCTAGTCCTTAATGGGTTAATATGGCATCTCCTGAAAAAATGATTGGAAGAGGCGGCCCAATTGCGGTTGAATCATTGCATCATTCAAGCAATTCGTCTAACTCATGATCAGCGTTGCCAGACGAATACTAAAATTTTATTTTGAATATCGCTATTTTCGTACGGTATTATTAGCTTCCTTTAATCGCAAAATTTTTGTAAATAAATAAGGCAACTAACTCGACATGAAAATAGTGGTATTCAAAATAAAATTTTAGTATTCGTCTGTCAACACTGCTCCTGATATATTACAAAACACTTGGAGAGAACTAGATTACTGTTTAGACATTTGTCATTCTACAAAAGGTGCACACACCGAAATCTATTGATATTAAAACTTGGTTAGATGTTCTTCCTATTTAAATATATATTTTTTAAATTTTTGATGGGTAGTTCCGTAAAAATAAGCCATAACCTTTGGATACTTTTAGCCCCGACACCCTGTATACCAGCAACGGACCATTTCACTGGTGTCACTGGTAGTAAATAATAATTTTACTTTTCGAACCTGAAATTGCTTCTTATAATGTACAATGACATAAACCACGTAGCTACAACTCAAATTACAAAATTAAATAGTTGAAAGTAAAATTTGGTGGAAACAATTTTTTTTAAACTTGAGTAAAATTTGCGATACGTTTAGTGTGCAGTGTCGAAAAGTGTGAGTTAAAAATTTCAATAAATTTTAATTAATAGAAAAAAAAGAAAGAAAACTGGGAGCTTTGAAAATGTTTGTGGTAGGCACTTTTTTTCATCTATTGGTAATTCAATATTTTTAATAAGGTTTTTCCTTTTGAACCTTTCTAGGGCACGGTACTTCTGTTGCTAAAAGGTTCAAATGATTGAGTGACATTGGGATTTACGAACAGATTAATATGAAACTAAGTAAAAGCTTTTATTTCCGTACAATCATACAGACCTAAATTTAATTCATAAATTCTGGTTCCAATGTGGAATTTGGGAATTAAAATTAAATGGTATATATAATATACTGGAGCCTTTAAGGGGTTGAATATGAAAGATATGTAAAAATATTTTAAATAACATCCGAAAATGAAAGACTACAACAAATTATGATAAAAACTGAAAACACTAAGCAACATATTTTACTCAAATTTAGATTGAATCAAAATGCAAAAATAATTGATACAACAATATTAACCCAACACTACACAATGACGCATACATTAACCCTCTGTCTACCAGAAGGGTCCAATGGACCCGACATGTACATTCAAAATATTTATTCAAACCAGAAATTTCTTCAAAACAAACTAAATGTATAAATCAGACAATAATAAGTTAAATAAACAAATTAAATAGTTTTAAGTAAAAATTCTGGTGTTGAATGTTTTTATAAAACTTGAGTAAAATTTCCGGTAGTTCTAGGGTTAATCAATTAAAATTTAACCTCCGATAAATTAATTCTGTTTCTGGATAAAATTATACGTAGTGAAAATATTCACCTTGCGGAAGCACACTTTCCTGCAATTAAACAAGGTGAAAAATTACTTTTTACACTTTGTGGTATCTAACACTAAATTTGAGTATAAAAAACATACTTGCATAAGAAAAATTCGTGTAATGTAGGGTTAAATTTTGTAATCATGGGTTCCAAGCTGGTTTGCGCTTTTCTTGCTATTTTAAAATAGATTTTTTTTTGCCTTATTTAACCGTTGAGATTGTGCGATTAAACAGGCTGTTGGTTCTTTGTATGTCACAGATTATGCTCAAAATTACACAAAGAGATCGAGATCTTGAAATACTGGTAAGAAGCGTAGCTAGATAGACACCTATTTTGTCAATGGAGTTATGAATAAAGAGAAGGAGGTATATAGTGTAACGTCTACCAGTTTCGAATAAAGTAACTGAGGATGTTGTCACAAGATGACGGCTAACGTTTTACATGGGATCAACAGTTCTTGATTACCGCCGAAGCAAACTTTCACCAGTAAAATTTAAATAGAAAATCTCCACTTATTACAGTGGGTCAGAAATGCAAAATTTCTCCCAAAATATGGTAAAATTTTCTATTAATTTTTCATTGTGAAGAGAGCGGAGATTGTGTTTAAGTTGTCGCAATAAGGCGGAAACGCAAGGCCTGATAATCGCCGAAGTAAACTGCCACCATTACAAATAGGTATCTGTTTTTGGATATAATTATGACTGAAATTTTGCATTAATAAGTCGTTTAAGTAAGAAGAAAATTTCTATTCAAATTGATTGGTGGAAGTTTACCCCGGCTGTAATGAGCCACTGTTAAACCGGTTACAGTTGAAGCTTCACCAGTTTGAAGATATATCAATTCCTCTTTATTCATAGTTCCATTATTTTGTCATTGTCCTATGTCATGCCCCGTAGGCATATTTGTTTCTACTGATACAGAAGCTCTTTCCAATAATTTTGCATATTTTTTAAAGTATTTTTTATTGTATATTTATGTTGCTCGCAGGAGTTGTAAAATGTGCCTTTTGAATGTTTCTTTTCTAAACAATTATCTTCGAGATAGTTTTTATTGAAATATTTTAGAAATATTTCAATCACGAAGATTAATTGTTTGGAAATAATGGTATTTCAAAATACATCACTGTGCTACCCTCTGTTTAAGATTTGTTTCTTTCTGTAACTTTATACAATCAATGTTTAATAAAATATTCGATTGGCAGAACTCAAACTAATTGTTGGATTTTTGTGATTATATACAGAGGGTATCTTTTGTGAATTGGTATAACAATAGGCCTTTTCACGAATCACAAAAATGATCGGACAAAAACAGATACTTTTGTCAGCCATCTCCAAGGTACGAGTAACTTAAGATCTTGGTACCACTTTATAACATGTACCACAATCATGGTAATCTTCTTTTTTTTTATTCGCAGAAATATTTCACAAAATCTGCGTTTAACCCTTAAATGCATAGTGATGCAAAGGGCATAGCCGGATAAGCATTGGAAACATGCCTTTCAATCGAATTTCCTGATTTTTTTCCCAGACGTGGCTACATATCTGACAATGTATTTCCCCTATTATCACCCTATAAATATTGATATTTAATGAAATAAAAATGTTTTTTCAATTTTTTTAAAAAACAGATTTTCTTAAAAACTGCTGCACAGAACTTCCTGCCATTAACTCAGTATATATAGATACCAAAGATGCATAACTGGTAATTTTTGTATAATTTTCTGTTAATAAAAACTGTGTGAAATAGCCACATAAATTTCAAAAAAAAAAAAATAAAAACCATATCTTATGGTTATCCGAAAATTACCATTTTCTTGTAAAAAATTCCCCATATGTGCCGGTATATTCTGTATAAATGCCGAAAGTTTGCGTTGGGTACTACATATAAATATTTACAAAAATGTATAGTAAAATTATTCAAATTCATTTTAAGGCATGTTATGGGGCGGGGCTACTCAACTTCGACATCCGAATAATTGTTGGAACAAAGCCAGCAGACTGGATGTCAACTGGTGTATTTTAGATTCCATTATGCATATAAGTATTATTTTTCAACTTGATGTTCATTTTGATATCGACAGCGTTGATAATATTGCTCATGTGTTCTTTAAATTTAAAATACAGCAATTCTGTAACCGTTTATTCCAAAAATTCTTCGGGTGTCGAAGTTGAGTAGCGCCGCCCCAAATAACGCCTTAAAAGGAATTTCAAAAATTTTAATGTATATTTTTGTAAATATTTATATGTAGTACCCAACGCAAACTTTCGGTATTTATATAGAATATACGGGCACATATGGAAAAAATTTTACAAGAAATTTGTAATTTTCGGATAACCATAAGATATGATTTTTACAGTTTAGAAGTTTTTGAGAAATTCCGTTTTTTAAAAAATCGGAAAAAACATTTTTTTCTCATTAAATATCAATATTTATAGGGTGATAATAGGGGAAATATATTGTCGGATATGTAGCCACATCTAGGAAAAAAATCATGAAATTTGATTGAAAGGCATGTTTCCAATGCTTATCCGGCTATGCCCTTTACATCACTTGTTATTTAACTTTTAATAAATAAAGCAAGTTCTTCGCTACCGCTATATTTATATAGAAATATTAATCCTGTAAAATACACATAAATATGCTACTAAATAAATTTTAAAATCCATCTTAAAATTTCTGGTGTCTGATCCTTAATATAAGAATAAAAAACACAATTCTAAATGAATAATTCATGCATTTAAGGGTTAAATAGTGTGAAGATTACTATTGAAAATTTGATTCCTGATTCCATAAATTATTACCAAGGCAACGGCAGTGCTTTCGCGTGAATAATATTTCACAGTAATAATAATAATAATACCCGCAGAGTCATTACAACTTGGTAGACTTACTGATTTATCGCCAAATCGCTATGCTTGAAGAGCATTTAGGAAATTTTTGTTGTGAGAGAAAATTAAAGAAAGCATCAGAGAGGGGCTTTCA
Organism: Maratus speciosus; assembly: GCA_963932465.1. Classification (NCBI taxonomy): domain Eukaryota; kingdom Metazoa; phylum Arthropoda; class Arachnida; order Araneae; family Salticidae; genus Maratus; species Maratus speciosus. The sequence goes on from OZ010796.1 coordinate 194,076,130, forward strand.
AACTGTGGCCTGCCGGACACCACTAATATTTTAAAGAAATAGTCGATTTTTTGAATCGCAGAAATTTGATGATTAGATAAGGCAGTGATAACTACAAAATTTCAGTGGTATCCAGCGGACCACAGTTTGACAACTCTGCCTTACAATTTTAAATTTCATCATGATTAGTATAATGGAGTTATGAATAAATATAAGGAGACATATAGTGTACTGTCTACCAGTTGCGAGTGAAGTAACTGAGGAGGTTGTCACAAGATAGCGGCTGCTTTTTTTAAAATCGGATCTTCAGTTTCTGATTACCGCTAGGACAAACATCCAACCAGTAAAATTGAACAGAAAATTTCGTCTTATTTAAGCGTCTTTTTCATGGAAATTTTCCTCAAAAATGTCGTAAAAATTTCTATTTGTTTTTACTGGTGTCAGTATACCTTGTAAAACTGTCAGTTTGTTTCCCTGGTTGACACAATATGGCGGAAGCGCAAGAGCTAACTACCGCCAAAGTAAACTGATACCAATAAAAATAAAAATCTGTTTCTACCATTATTTATGACTGAAATTTTGTAATAATAAGACGTTTAAATAAGTTAAAGAATGCTATATAAATCTACTGGTGTAAGTTTCCACCAGCAGTAAACAAAGTCTGCGATAGCGGTTACAGTTGAAGCTTCACTATTTTAAGGGTATGTCAGTTCCTCTTTATTAATAGTTCCATGGTTAGTATATATCAGGGGTTTTAACACTGGAACACCCGGCAAATTTTACTCAAGTTTCATAAAAATATTTGACACCAGAATTTTTATTTAAAATTATTTGATTGATTTATTTTACGTAAATCTGCGTGCTTTAAATGTAACTTATTTTATGAAAGAATTTCTGGTTCCAGTTGACATATAATCATATGATCGGATTCGGATCGACTTCTTCCGGGCGTTCTAGTGTTAAAATGTGGGCCGCCGTATACCACCAAAAATTCTATAATTATCATTGCCTTATCTAATCCTCGAATCTTTGCGATTCAAGAAGTCGAATATTTCTTTTAAAAAACAGTGGTATTCGGCGGGCCATAATTTGACACTCCGTGTTCATACACTATATGGCCAAAGGTGACCGGTCACTTGCGATTTTAGACGTTTTCTTAAATATCTAGAAAAATACATGAGGAATTATCTTGAAACTCCAGGTCTGTAAACAGAATATTACAGATCATATACTTCCGTGAAGATTTTTTTCTGAAACTCCATAGGGGACTGTCAACAAGTTGAAAAATAACGAATATTTTTTGGATAATCCAGTAAAAACTTACGTAGAAAAAGCGTTCAACAGAGTAAATTATGATTAAGTGCCTTATTGCAATAAACTGTGTTCATTTTTATGAGACTAGCATGTATATTTGTTTGGTTTTGTTTATAAAGGTTTTATAAAAAGAGTCCAAAATTTTGCCAAGTTTTTTGCTTATAATTTGTAGAGTTCTTAATATAAAAAAAAGTTCTTTTCAGAAAATATGGCAATCAACATTGTACACAAAACCATGCAACCAGAATTAAATAATAATAAAAATTGGATGAACAATGAGCAAGTATATTAAAAAATATTTCACTGCGCATGCTCGATATAATACAATAAAGAAACATCATCACTCATAGATTTTTAAATACCTACACAATACAAAAAATAAAATTTGAGTATCCCATCTTATGTTTACATTGCAAAAACTTCGAATTATTTTGTGCAGCTGTGTAAATTCATTTTGAATGCTACTCGTACCATTTAGAGATTAACACTAGAACCACCGGTAAAAACGTATATCTAGAACCGCCAAAGAGGTCATTTTGACCGATGTGGATTACCATGCTCAACTGTTGTTTACTTGTCATTTTTTACTCTTAGTATCGTTTATTACTATTATTGCCGTCATTGCCCATATAATAATATATATTTCATAATTTGTATTATATATTTTTTATATTTTATTATGTTATAATTATATTATATTGAGATACGTATATATTATTTATATTTTTCATTTTAAGAATATTTTTACCGCAAAAAAATATTTTTCATAAGAAATCAAAATTGCTAAAACCAAAAATAAACTTGGTGAAAGCACACATTTATATTTATTCCCTGAGCAATACAATATTCAGGGTGGCAAGTGGTAATACACACAGTCAAAATAAAAGGAAACTACCAGTATTTTCTCCTAGAAAATACTAGGAATAATATAAAGGGATTAAAGAAAGTGGATTTCTCTTTATCAAAATACTGGTATTTAACACCTTTTTTTACTGTGTTTTTCAGAATTGGCGCCCGCAAGATGAAGAAAATTATAAAACACTTGTAGAGGTCATCGTCTAGAACTAGCTTTTGTAGAATACTACTGAATGTGTGTGTGGGCACGTCGACGCCACATTTTGTAGAATTATAGAGCTTTACAATTTCTGGTAAGTGTTTATCACCAGTTTCAAATGTAACTGATGGATCTCGGGAACTTAGAATTAAAACATATTTATTTTTCTTCCGTTGATAAACGCAAGGTAATATCAACTTAGGCAAGAATTTGGCTACTGTACAAAGACTTTTTTTCAGATTTTATGGCCAGTGGAATTTTGTTTTTCGTCCGCGATTGACTGTGCCAACAATGCTTATTTTTAGTGACTTCAGCTTTTCTGCAAGGGGCAGTGAAGTAAAGAAGTTACCTGTGGTAATATTATATCCTTTGTTGAAGTATGGTTGTGTGAAGTATGGACTGTTGCGACATCTACTAGATAAAATGTGCATTAAAATTGACAGCTGTCATTTTGACCGTTTCGGCGGTTCTAGGTATACTAATGCAATACTCCATAAATTTTGGCTGACTGGAACATTTATCACTGGCATATCATAGATTTTCGAATTATAGGAAAAGTCACGGAAACTGAAAGTTATTCTCTAAATAGAAACAAATTGTTACGGAATGAAAGTTTCGAATCGGTCAAAATCACCACCTTGGCGGTTCTAGTGTTAAACAAGCTTATTTGATTCTAATATTGCTAAAATGCATAGCTGTGAACTTTTACGCTTTTTTACTACCACTAAAATTTAATAGAGATGTTTGCCTTGTTTAATCGTGAGATTTTCGACGATTAAATGAGACAATATTTTCTATAAAAATTTATAGGAAGAAAGCTTAAATGTTGCGTAGTTACAGATCATTGGCGAGGCCGTAGAGGGAAGAGGTTACGGATACTATCATTTTCAAATTCAATACTTTGCTTTCTCTAATCGCAAAACATACAATTAAATAATGCAGAAATTAGTATCCCTAAATTGTGGTGTCCATAATACTACTCCCCCTTTGTGTGCGCTAATGCTATTGAGCATTATTTATGAAAATTATCGAATCATACAAGGAAAGACAAGCAAGCATAGCTTCTTAATATATTTCAAATAATGGAGATAGTGCTTTTAATGAAGAATTTAAACGCAAGTTAATATTTATAAATGTAATTAGAAAAATGAAAATAAATTAAGCTCTTAATAAAGGTTACTAATTTATTAATCCGAAAACATATTAACACATTCTAAAAAAAAAAAAAAAAGTCATGAAATATTCACTGATGAGCATTTTACACTAATGTGATTTTCAAAATACAACAAGAATATAAACTGGTGCAAACAATAAATAAGAATGAAGAAAATATTTGGTGAAATTAAAACATGTAATGAAAACTTACCTAGTTCGATATTATTATTTTTTTGTAGTACTACATTTTTATATATTTTGCACATATGGTTTTTCCAACTAACAGATATTGAAAACAATGCGGTTTCTTCCTCTGTTTTTAGGTGCGTTCGTAATTATACAAATACGTAGCACCTATAGTCGTCGTTCAGTCCGTCTGTCTGTCCGTCCGTCCGTCCGTCCGCATATAATAGAGCAAAAACTACCCAACCGAATGGTCTGAAATTTTAAATATATAATTGTTGTAAAATTTTGTCGAGCCATTTCAAATTTTATGAAAATCGGATGTATAGTTAAATTACAGGCACAGTCAAAAGTTTTTCTTTACATTACGGCCAATGGGAAAAATTATTGCACGTGCATTTTAATGATGTTAAAGCTTTCCGAATGGTCTCAAATTTAAAACATATAATTATTGCGACATTTTGTCGAGCCATTTCAAATTTTATGAAAATCGGATGTATAGTTTAATTACAGGGACAGTCAAAAGTTTTTCTTTACATTAAAGCCAATGGGAAAAATTATTGCAAGTGCATTTTAATGATGTTACAGCTTTCCGAATGGGCTGAAATTTTAAATATATAATTTCTGCAAAATTTTGTCGAGCCATTTCAAATTTCATGAAAATCGGATGTATAGCTTAATTACAGGGACAGTCAAAAGTTTTCCGTTACATTAAGGGGAATGGGAAAAAATTATTGCAAGTGCATTTTAATGATGTTACAGACTATGCACTTATGAATTGCAAATAAATACACATTCAGTACAATATGGGGTGCAAAAAATAATTATAAAACTAGTTATAGTACGAATGCACCTCATTTGCCACGTTTGACGAGCAATTTCCAACTTGTTAATTTTTTTCTGTAGCTACGGGATTTTTTCATAAACTTTCACAGCAATCGCATTTCGGATTATAATTCTTAGGTGACATCGTAAGAATTAGAAAGCATTCACTACAACAAATCGGTTTCTGATCACGGCGGTTAACCAAAACTGGGTTAACTATTCCACAAAAGCATTTAACATGAAGGTAGCCAAAGTAAACCACAGGTTAAAAAGCTTGAAAATATTAACAATAATTACTATTTATTAAAACTGGTGAAAAACATTTTAATTTAAATTGATTGTGATGACGGTCTTTATATTTCGATATCGAAGAATGACGTTTCTTTCTATGCCAAAAATATTCTTCTCTATTGTAGTCTGCGACACCAACAACAAATTTTGATATCGACAGCGTTGAGAATGTTGCTCACGTGTTCATTAAAATTTAAAATACAGCAATTCTGTAAGTGTTTATTCCAAAAATTCTTCGGGTGTCGAAATTGAGCAGCTCCAACCCAAATAACGCCTTAAAATGAATTTCAACAATTTTAATATACATTTTTGCAAATATTTATATGTAGTACCAAACGCAAACTTTCGGCATTTAATTACAATATACGGGCACATAAGGGGAATTTTTTACAAGAAAATGGCAATTTTCGAATGACTATAAGATATGATATTTATTTTTGTAATATTTTTATCGCTATTTCACACATTTTTTATAATCAGAAAAGTATATAAAAATTTCCAGTTATGCATCTTTGGTATTTATTTAACCTCATTTAACGGCATGAAATTCGGTGCAGTAGTTTTTGAGAAAATGAGTTTTTTTAAAAATCGAAAAAACATTTTTATCTCATTAAATATCAATATTTATAGGGGGATAATAGGGGAAATATATTGTCAGATAAGTACAAACATCTAGGGAAAAAATCAGGAAGTTTGATTGAAAGGCATGTTTTCAGTGCTTATCCGGCTATGCCCTTTGGAGCAAAGCGTTATAAGTAAGCGAACAAACTTAATGCTGGAATCAGGCGTAAATTACCATTGTTGCGCCACCTTGTGGACGGAGTGATAATTCACATACGTGAGCTTTTAGTGTGGCGCGTATTTTCAAAATCTTTAGTCACTCATGTAAATGAATGTTGTTTGACACATTTACTGCGAAATAATGGCGTGGTGAGAGGGGCATTCAGATGCACTCTACACCACGAAGTTTTCTTCAGTTATTAATCAAGGTGAAAAAAACTTTACAATTTTAGTGGTGTGAATAAGAAAACTGTTAGGTATCTACCTGTAGTTCACACTCCATCCGCTACGTGGCGCATGACCTTGATTGATGTGACCTAGCTTTTAATCTTGCGGTTACTTCTCCCATTTAAGATAGGACGCTTACTTATAACGCTTTGCTTTGGAGCACCGCCCTCTGAATACTAGGCCTGAGCGCTGGACCAAAAATGGCGGCTGCTGAAGGCGGATTTTTTTCAGCGTGTGTACGGTCCCTTAAATATTCCTACCAATAATTTTTTGAAGATTTTTCCGCTTCATTTTTCTGAGAATAAACAAGGTAGATAAATCTTTTATAAAATACTGGTGTCTATATTTAAGGGGCCGTACCTACCCTAAAAAAAATCCGCCTTCGGCAGCCGCCATTTTTGTGTCATTTTTGTGTGAGCGCTCAGGCCTAGTATTCAGGGGGCGGTGTTTGGAGTCCTGATTTACGCGTGACCCCTGAAAACCCTAGTGGTCAGTGAGAGTCACCTCTCGAGTCAAAAGGGTTAATCCCTTGAACAGCGGTGGGATATATTTAATTTTGCATAATTCCGAAGAACATTGATAACAGAATTTGTAAATAATATATTTATTCATAAATAATTTTGGTAACAAAAACCTGAGATAATTTTTTTTTTGGTTCTTTTTCCCAAAATTGTGGTGTGAATTTAACATTACTAAAACACAATTTCTTGCGTCTGAGAAAGTTGCAATTCAGATTGTTTCAATATCATAGTTAGCGTCAGTGTTGCCAGTAGGCTACTTAATTTAAATTCTGATTTCTTAATTGACACATTTTTTCTAAAATGGTTAAATTCCCCTTGTTTTCGCCTTATCTGATATGTCATTAATTTGGGCGGATTTTACTATTTCAAAAAAGCCAGTCAAGATATCTGAATTTAAAAAAAAACGTAGCCCACTGGCAACACTGGTTAGCGTCAGCGGGGAGGCGTGGGGCAACACTTCAAAAAATTTCCGGAAAATAATCGTCGCTATATTTAACCTTTTGAATGGTGTTGTTATAATATTTATATTACTTACATTTAATACGAAACTTTGAAATTTAAGCCAGAATTAGTGAATAAATTTTTGCCTTTTCAAATATACGCGAAAAAAGCACTTATTTAAATTCAAATCAAATTGTTCAGAAATTCTGGTGACATTAAGTGATTTCACCGTTTTAGCGAAAGAACTGAAATGGTAAAAAACGAAGATTAGATGTGTTACATAACGCAAAAAAAATTCTATTCGTACAAAGTGTTGGCTTTTTGTATAAGCAGGGTGACCCCTCGATGTATTTTCGCCCTGATGCAACGAATATACTCATTAAAATATCCGTACCTATTAGGTGGAAAATTCTGTCGTTTAATTTTATTTCGCGCCTACCTTTTTTTAATTCAGATTTATTCATTGGCTTCACTTTTTTGAAATGGTAAAATTGCGGTGGTTTTCACATTTCACATGAAGATGAAAACAATGTGAATTTTACTATTTCAAAAAAGTGGTGCAAATGAAGAAATCTGAATTTTAAGAAAGTAGGCGTGAAAGAAAATTAACTCTTTAGTGCGCAGCTTTGCATATATGCAAACAACAGTTTTTTGAATTTAAGGGGTCTCAGGACTCTTAAAGCTTCAAAATTTTCGAAATTTTATTTTTTTTAGATGTTAAACTCCCATCTTTTCTGAACATTTTGATATAATTATTTCATTGAAATTCCCATTAGAACGGAGGTTGTCGCTTTTAGAATTATACCCGATCAATTGTCTATGCGGCGTTTCCGAAACTTTGAAGTCATTTTATTCCAAATGACGTTTTGGGGCATAACGTGCACGATATCTCAAAAACTTCCAAATGTTTTTTCATGAAATTTCCAAAACATACGTTTCATGTTAATCTGTATAAACTGAACATGAAATTGCTTTTTTATTGTTCAAAAAAATATTTTTTTAGGTGATTATGTTGCTGAAATTTTCAAAATTTTGTATTAGTTAAATACAACTTTGTATTAAAAATTAAAAAAAGGCTTTAAATACAAATTTATTTAGGTTCAGAGTAATCATTACAATCTGAAGTAGAAATAGGCACCAACATTTTCATTCTAGTTGCGATATTTATGTTCAAATTGTGCACGTAAGTTGTTATACCAATTTTCTGTTCGTCAAATATCTGACAGTTTGGAGTCCCCTATAAATGCTAATTCTGCATCCAGCATTTTTTTAAATACATAAAATGAAAGAACGTAGTTATATCTTTCAGCCCCAATAAAAATTGTGTTTTAAAATCATATACATTTTAAGATATTAAATGTTGGAAATGGTCTCTTTTTTTCCTTTTTTCCAATTTTAAAAGTCCTGAGACCCCTTAATAGATTTTTTTAATCTTAAATACCTAATTCACACCAAAAAATTAAAATAGCAATATTTGCTTTAAATAATAACAGACATTCCGTATTTAAATAAATCGAAATTAACCATTGAAACTTTCTGGTGTAAAGTCAGATTCTCTGAACTGCGTAATTTCTAGAACGTATTCTTTCATGGGAATTAAAGGGTTAAAGGTTTTTCTAGAACGTATTCTTTCATGGGAATTAAAGGTTAAAGGTTAAGTTTTAAAAAATAAATAATTACATAAAATAAGGTATTCGGAGACATACTTATTAAAATATTTACTAATTTGCACTATTTTAGCGTAAGACAGCCACACGATAGTAGTTTTTGCTTGTATTGCAGGTGTGCAACAAAAGAAAAGATTGACGTATTATATGAAAGATGTATCTCTGCTTTTTTTTCATTATTTTTCTTGTGTAATACACTTTTCAGAATCATATATAATTTGTTCGAAACAAAATAAAAAATCGCGCATTTAAGTGTTAACCCCTCGTAGGGCACCGGTATTTTATATATACCTGTTAATTTTAATCCCTAAAAACCACATTGACAGAAGAATTTTGAAATTAAGTTTCTCGTTTTATGTTGTACGCGAAGAAAATCATTTATTTCCTTTCATATAAATTTGTTCATAAATCCCGGTGTCACTCAATCATTTTACCATTTTAGCAACAGAAGTGCTTTGCCCCTCAAAGGGTTAAACGACAGAATTTTCCGGTCCACCTAATAAATTGGATTTTGAACTCAGCTCCCCTTGACAAGTCGCCAGCGCTCAAATCATTAGACCAGGGGCTTCAAACTGTGGCTCGCCTGATACCACTATTTTTTTAAAGAAATAGTCTACTTCTGGAATCGCAGAGATTCGATGATTAAATTAGGCAATGATAACTATAAAAGTTTTTGTGGTATCACTTTCAGGGGCAAAGAACTTCTGTTGCTAAAATGTTCAAGCGATTGATTGACACTGGTATTTGTGAACAACTTTATACGAAACCAAGTAAAAGCTTTTCTTCGCTTACGTTATGTGAAACAAAATTCAATTCTTAAATTCTGATGTGAATGTGGCATTTTGGAATTAAAATTAAGTGGTGTATAACATATACCGGTGTCCTTCAAGGGGGAATCCGGCTGGCCACAGTTTGACACCCATGCATTAGACAATTCTCAGGTGGCAGCTTCCAGTGATAGAAGACACTGTTGCCAGTGGAGTTCTTTTTTTAAAATTTAGATTTATTAATTGGCACAATTTTTCTAAAATGGTTAAATTCCCCTTGTTTTCGCCTTAGATAATAATCCCTCCGTCCCAAATTAGTTGCGACATTTAGGTCGAAAATTTTGTCCCAAATTAGTTGCTACATTTCACGTGGGGTGAGTCATAGATAACTTCCGATGCAGTTCAGTAGATCGACACCATTTTGCAAGGACTCTACCACCAGTATACCATAATGATCATTTTCTTCCTAAAGAATTAACGATTTATTAGCTAGGAGGTAGTTTTATGCGATTACTGATGGAAGAATCCTTATAAAATGGGGCGTTTCTTAAGAGCGTGCGAAACCTAGACTTTTAAGCTCATTTGGTACTTATTTAACCCTTCCAGGGGGAAGTTAGTTCTGTGCGTAAAATGCTGAAATCATTGACTAACACCGAAATTTAAAACAAAATTTATTTGAGAATAAAAGGTTTTCTTCGCGTACTTGATAAAAGAAAATTTTTAATTCCAAAAATCTGGTGCCAGGGTGCAGGGCTCCCACTTGTCCGTTTTTTGAAAACCAGTAATTTTTTAAAAAGAAATTCGTGGTAGGTTTCCGCAACTATTGCAAGAAAAACGTTGTTCCTGGTATGTTCCTACGGAATTTATAAAGAATGATTTTCTTTAAATAAAAGTGGTGTTCAAATAACGGACCGAGCGGGAGCCCTTCAGGGTGCCATTTAAGAATTAAAATTAAGTGGTCCAAAAATGAGCCACTGCCCTTCAAGGGGTTAAAAGGAGAGACGAACGGAATGCTTGGTAAATAAATGCTGTTGATTGATAGCATAGCACCCTGAAATCTCTGAAAAATGTTCAAGCAAAATCATAAAATCATTAGTATCAATAATCAGTACAAAAGTAATCAAATATAGCAACTAATATGGTAGAGAGGAGTATATAATTAACCCTCTGTCTACCAGAAGGGTCCAATGGACCCGACATGTACATTCAAAATATTTATTCAAACCAGAAATTTCTTCAAAACAAACTAAATGTATAAATCAAACAATAATAAGTTAAATAAACAAATTAAATAGTTTTAAGTAAAAATTCTGGTGTAGAATGTTTTTATAAAACTTGAGTAAAATTTCCGGTAGTTCTAGGGTTAAATAGGGCGGATATTACAATTTCAAAAAAATGGTGCTATTCAAGAAATCTGAATTTAAAAATAGTAGCACACTGGCAACAGTGACAGAAGATACGAAAAATATGATGCAACAAGTTTTCAAAATATAACTGTTCATGTAAAAATTTTATATTCCTAACAAGAAGGTGTAGTAACTATTTGTCAACTTTAAACTTGAAAATCTATTTACTCGTACAGTTTTTCAACATAAAATCCTCAATCTTATTTAATATATCATTGAAATACTATTTTTACATTGAACATTAAGGAGATCATTTTTCCTTTCTCAAATGTGCCTATATTAAACTTTTCTGCGTTACACTGTAAATAAAAATAAAGCTTAGAGCTATTTCCACGTAATATACAGAGGATAATAAATCACACCAAAAAAATTCAATTCGAATGTTTCAAAATAACATCTGATACAATGTTGGTCTTAAATCAGTATGTAATCCCTGAATACAGTGTCGGAAGTAAATGCGTATCATTACAGCCTTATACGAATAAATGGCTCTCTGCATACTGAAGCAGTTTCCTGTTATGTAATAAATGTGTTTTCTGACACGAATGTAAAAAAGAGAATAAATTAATCCTGAAACGTATGGCGCCATTTCAATGTTTTCTACAGGTTGCGCTTAAAGTCGTTTAAGGTTAGACTTGTTCGAAAGTTAATGTAAAATTTTTATGTAGACTTCTGCAGAAATTGAAAAATGTTTTGCATTATGAATTGTAAAAAGGAAAACTATTTCTGAATCAAAAACAGTAAATCCTTTTATATTAGTATGCATAGCTACCCGTTGCAAAGATTGTAGGTAACCGCTAGTTTTGTGTAAACATTTTCGTGTTATTTATTCGCAAGAAATCACGGATGAATAAGGATTAAATAATGCCGAGTTTAAATATGTTCCCATTTTGAATTAGTGGTGACAAATAATCGTAGCAGTTGGCAGGTATGAATAATTAATCGATACCTTCTGATAAGATAAATATCTAGACAGACAAAACAAGAAAAATAAAGAGAAATTAAGTAAAAAATTAAATTAATTTACAGAAATTCAGATTCCGTGAATCATACTATCGTAATTGGTATTCTTTCTTTAATTACCCACCGTAAAAGAAACATTTCTTTATTTTGGAAATAAACCGTGAATTTGTATTTAATGGAGCGGGGATCTTCAACTCTTTTTCTGAAAGTAGTTTGCTACCAGAAATTCAGAAAATTTATTTTTCACTTATATAATTGCAAAGTTTCCTTTCGAACGTATTGGTAGTTTGGTCCACGAAGGGCATAGATTGCGATACCTAGTCAAGTCTTTGTTTAAAAAACTAACTATATTTTCAGTAGTAACTAGTATAACTGTAGTAGCAGTAACTAACTATATTTTCATATCATCTATAGTTAATCGTTAATTTTCATTATCATAAACGCCATCTGTGTGGAGCTCATATTTTTCTTTCATGCTAGTTAAAATTAAAAAAGAGGCATAAAATAATTGAAATTACATCTTCTATAAATTTTGCTTAAAAAAAACACGTATGTAAGGCATTTAAATTGGAATTTACCAGGGTACGTACAGGTCCTGGGATTTCAAACCAGAAAATTCTGCGACACCAGTATTTTGTTATAGGTTTTGTTTGTTACAGTTGTTATAGGCTCTCCTTTAAATAAGGCGAAATTTTGCGCGTTTGAACTTGATTTGTTTTTTATAAAAAACACTAATATTTCTCCTTGGAAATAATGGTACACGTGCCAACCATGTTTTCATATGGTTACTTTGTATAGAAGCTTTAAATAAATGTGCAACAAACATAGACACAGACGTACTCTTGTGCATGAATACAAATCTGTAATGCACCCAAAAGCCAGAGCGTCCAAGCTATAATTCTCTTGGAAATGAAGATTTAGCTCTCAATTTCCAATTAAGGCGACTATGTCTATTTGAAAATAGTGGTAGGCTACACACCATCCTAATCTGTGTGCACCATTGTAACCAGTACATATCGTTCTATAATTAAAGTTTCTTGAAAGAAAGTGCTTATCAAGCAAATGAAAAATAATGTATGCTGGAATCCAGAAAACTAATATTACGCAAAAAGTGTGATTTCAATTAAAGCGTCAAATCAACAAAAGCAGATTTATGATTGTGAAATAAGAAGAATTTTTTTAATCCCTTGAAGGGTAGTGGGAAAAAATATATCCTACCTAATTTAAACAAGATTCTCACCAGAAAATTTTAACTAAATTTTATATTTTTAAATTTGGAGGAAAATCGTTCAAAAATTGCTTTTCCTTAATGAAAAATAAATTTTTTCGATTATTCCGGTGTTAATTCAATATTTAAAGATATTTTTGATTGCCTCTCAAGTGGTTAAACAGAACATTAGCGTTTTTGTCGGAAAAGCAGTTTCGTAAAAATAAATTTATGTATTTCACTATTAACCCTTTACACTTGTATGTCCAGTCTGACTGGACATCATCTTTCTTTGCAAAATTTGTTTTTTGCACCGGTAATAAAGAAAAATTAAATTTTTCTTATTCAATTAAAGCATTTTTGAAATTATCTACTTGAAGGAAACTTGTTTTAAAAAAGTGATGTCAACCAAATAAAATTTGTGTAAGAGACGCTCGGGTCAAAAGGGTTAATGCAAGCATACAAATTTTAAATATTCAAAAAATTCGATTTTATATGAAAAGTGTATACGAAAGGGCAATATTTTTTGGGTATACGAATACTACGCAAACGAATTTCAAAACATCACTGAGCATCAACGTGATTTGCTTAAAGGTCTTTTAAATTGTGTTATGGAAAGTTCAATGAGTACTTGTCGTGTAAGTACGATTTTTGGCTACCAGTATTTCAGAAAGGAAAAATGTGTCTAATTTTATCGGAGACACATGTTCTGCCCATTAATTAACGGGACTGAAATTTTTGCGCCAAGCAGAAGGCCAAAAGGACGCAGCTTGCGAGCGATACGTGCAGTGGGGACTGTCAGCTACAGATTCTAGTGGAAGTCAGTTGGCCTTGTGTCTTTGCAGAGCACAGATCACTTGTGAAGCAGACACGTGTTTGAATGAGACGTCAGAGGTGTGAGAATGAGGTCTTCAGAATGACGTGGCCTGTCGAGCAGAGATACGCCATAAATGTTTGTGTAAAACTAAACAAATCGGCTAGTGAAAGGCTTCCAATGTAACAAGAATCCTAGGGGAAACATTTTTTGTCCAATGCTCAAGTGTTTAGGTGGCACAAAGCCTTCAAAGACGGAATAGAAGACATAGATGGCTGACAACACGCTAAGCGTCCATCAGGTTCTCGAACTTCAGAAAATATGGCTAAAATGTAAGTGCTTTTGGTCTCTGATAGTCGAATGAGTGTCCTAATGTTTGCGGAGATATTGGGACTTACTAAATCGATTGTGCATCAAATTTGTCGCGGAAGACTTCAAATGCGGAAAATTTGTGACAGCCTGGTTCCTACACTGACCCAGTTCCTGGCAAAATACAGCATTATAACGCAGCCCCAACCATCGTACAGCAACAATCTACCACTGCCGGGCTTTTTACTATTCCTATTAAAATCCAGCTTAGCAGGACCTCGTTTCGACAATCTGGAGAACTTGCAGAAAAATGTAACGCACTTTCTGAACAGCATTCCAGTTGAAGTTTTTCAGGCGGGCATAAATGGATGACAGAGTTGTTGGCAACGATGTATTAATGCAGGAGGAGGCTATTTTAAAGAAAATTAAGTGTCTGCAAAATTACCTTCAAATAAAAGAATTTTAGGGTCTCATTACTTGTATCTCATTAATTGAAAAAGGCGAAGCAAACTTTTTGAAAATAACAATTTCCAACAAGCATAGAAGTTAGCAGCTATTAGTAGGAGAGCTGTTGAACATTTTTGAGTAGGTATTTGAGGCACCCTGAAAATTTGTGCAGCACTTCTTTTGTAATGCCTGAATACAAAATCGAATGTCTGGCTGAAGGATCGTGGCCCAAAACCTGTGCCAGACACGTGTCAAGTGCCATTTTTTGACACTACCCAAAAAAGTATTTGAGGCACGCTGAGATTGAAACAGAATAATATTTATACTTTGAAAAAATATTTTGAAAATGACAGACACTTTAGTCGACCCAAAAACTGTGCCAGGCACGTGTCAAGTGCCATTTTTGACACTACCCAAAAAAAGTATTTGAGGCACGCTGATATTGAAACAGAATAATATTTATACTTAGAAAAAAATATTTGAAAATGACAGACACTTTAGTCGGCCCAAAACCTGTGCCAGACACGTGTCAAGTGCCATTTTTGACACTACCCAAAAAAAGTATTTGAGGCACGCTGATATTGAAACAGAATAATATTTATACTTAGAAAAAAATATTTTGAAAATTACAGACACTTTAGTCGGCCCAAAACCTGTGCCAGACACGTGTCAAGTGCCATTTCTTGACTACCCAAAAAAGGTATTTGAGGCACGCTGAGATTGAGGCACAATAATATTTATGCTTAGAAAAAAATATTTTGAAAATGACAGACACTTTAGTCGGCACAAAAACTGTGCCAGACACGTGTCAAGTGCCATTTTTTGTCTGGCACAGGTTTTGGGCCACGATCCTTCAGCCAGACATTCGATTTTGTATTCAGGCATTACAAAAGAAGTGTTGCACAAATTTTCAGGCTGCCTCAAATACCTTCCCTAAAATGTTTAACAGCTCTTGGACTATTACCGTAATTTCCCGCGTATAGGCCGAGGCTTAGTTAAGTCTTTTTCACACCGGAAATTTTATGTAAAAATGAAGACAAATACATTCTAAGCAAAAGCAAGACACAATTCATTTAAAACGAATTCTGGTAGGAGATCGAATTATCTGAGCTGCAGTGTATACGGGCGAAATTACGGTATATTTAGTATGCTAAGAGATGTTTGCAGAATGTAAATAAAATCATATGCAAAATCTCTGCGAAAATTGGATACATGGCCGTCAATGAATAGTAATTCTGGAAATGTGATTTCTGTTGTTTTAAGCGTGTCTTTCTTGAATTAAATTTCATCCTGATATGTGGCGTGTATAAAAATTGTAGGTAATATACACGGCTGTACAAAATGATAAAAGTACGCTTTAGTATATTGGTTGATATGGCTGAAGGTCAATTTTCAACTGTGTACTGCGTTTTCTTAATTAAGTAAATAATAGCATAGTATGTAGAATATATACAAATATACAGATCATATTCGGAGCCGCACCAAAGATTTGGTGTATGTTTGTGGCTATTGGCAGTAATTGCTAAAATTTTGTTTTCAAATGTGTTATATATTTTCAAAAATGTTTACTTAGGTACCTTTTTTCTCGTTTTAAACGCCGAAGTTTTGTGAAAGAATACTGGAAGTCACATATAATAAGAAGATTTACTAAAAGACATATATTATATATAAAAACTTTCAAAACATTAAAAATAATTTTTTTTAATCTAACATCTTCAAGTTTCAAACACTCTGTGGCCATCATCAGGGTCATACTTCAGTACAATAGAGACAAATGCTTATTAGTTCGCAAAAGTCACTGCAGATCGCTGTAGTACAAGCATTCAACTTCAAAAGAGAAAACGGGAAGAAACCAGATTATTAATGCCAATAACTGCATCAGACTTCTTAACTTTGATCGTAAAAATCAAAGGCAAACATACTGTGTTGAACACGCCACCATAACAGCGCCATCTCTACAGCTGCAGTTTAAGCATCCAACTTCAAAAGAGAAAACCTAAAGAAACCATATTATTAATGCCAATAACTGCGTCAGACCTCTTTAACTTTGTTCGTAAAAGTCTAAAGTAAACATACTATATTGAACACGCCACCACAACAGCGCCATCTGTACAACTGCAGTCCAAGCATCCAACTTCAAAAGCGAAAACTTGAAGAAACCAGATTATTAATGCCAATAACTGTGTCAGACCTCTTTAACTTCGTTCGTAAGAGTCTAAGGTAAACATTCAGCCAGATGCGGAATACCACAGTGTTGCCGCATGTGGCTGATATTTTATTGGGGGATTACAAATTCGTACCAGTAAGTTTAAATAGTTATTATTGCCTTATAAGATGATAGATATTCCAGAAATAAAATAAAAGAAATTGCTATAAAAAATTTCCGGTGTGAATTCCAATACTACTGGGAAGTCGGTCGATTACTGATTATTTCACACTCGTGTCTTCTGTCCTTGAGTATTTTTAAGCAGTTGTTGAACACGCCGCTATAACAACGCCATATGTACAGCTGCAGTCGAAACATCCAACTTCAAATGTAGTTTTTAGACTTTAAAAATTTTATTTTTTTTAAAGTTTTGTGTATAAAATAGTCTTTTAGTAAACATTTTTATTATATATGTGATGTGATGTGATGTTAATTTGATAAGGTAACAGTCCTTTAATTTATTATGTATACTGGAAGTGTTGGAAAGATTTCATGATCTATGATTGATGCGTATTTTTTTTCTTTTATATTTTTCTCTAACTAGCTGAATTGGACATAGCACATTAGTGCTCATAAGTATCGATATTTAAACGGTCTCCGAGTTTAATTTATGCACATTATTGAAACCTGAACATTATCCCCAGTCCATTGGTACATATTTTCTTTCATAGGATTAAATGATTAATAATTTGCAGCAAATTTAGTTGGGGGATGATTATTTTTTATTTTTCTATCGTGCACATTTTACACAACAGTTAAACAAATCATTAAAAGTTTAGATAAGTCACTGGACTTTTTCATTAGGTAATGAAAACTTCTTTGTATTTTAAAAATTTAACTTGATATCGTTCTTTTCTCCCTCAACTTAAATTACTATGTAGATAAAGTTATTAGTATTGTTTTTTCTTTTAGCACATCATTGTAAAGTATATTTTTATATATTACTTGAAGGAAAATTACGCTATTACCGTTAAATGTAAGTATCAAAGCGTCTAATTAACTGCAGTAAATACAAAGAAGCAACATACCTAAACTATTTCTAAAATGGAAACAAATGCTAAATTAATTTGTAGCTTATATTTTATTTTCCCAAATAATAGAACACGTGGCCTGGTTAATTTATCAGGGTTTACAGTGTCATCTGTTAGAAAAATAATATACATATCAAATACGATAAAGATACGATAATTAAATTTGAGGTAATGTGCAAGCAAAAATGTTTTATGGATATATTGTTTTATGTGCTTTAACAACACTCGAGGGCATTTTTTAAACTGTAGTTAAATAAATTGTATATTTGGTTTTTAGAACATATAAAGTTTATTATATGATTAAGAGGAATTGTTATTGATAGCAAAGTATAGATACTTAAAAAAATTACATTAGCGAATATTTTTTGAAAATCAGAATATAATTTAATCACAGCATCTAAACTTAAAAAAACCTTAAACATAAATTAAAAAATTAAATTAAATTTTTTTACACCGATTTGTACAGGATTGAACCAGGTGACAGTTTTTTTAATCACAGTGTCTACCACTATGATTTTAATCAATTAAAAAATATTTTTTTAAGCGTGCCTTAAAAGCACTATATTTTTTTTAATGCAGGATACTGTTACATCTGATTTAGAAAAAGGATAAACACACTGGATTTCATTTGGGTCATTCTCTAAATGCCGGATACAAATTCGGCCTTTCATCGTATACGATGTAATATCACTGTTAGCACCTCTACACAATAGAAAATAAAAATAAATTATTAAACAAAAACATACTAGTCAAGTTTTTCAAGAATCCATTTTTCATATAGTCAAGGAGAGTCACACTGTGGACCGCCGGATGCCACTAAAATTTTATAATTATCATTGCCTTATCTAATCACCGAATCTTTGCGTTTTAAGAAGTCGAATATTTCTTTAAAAAAAATAATGGTATCTTTCGGGTCACAGTTTGACACCAAGATATTGTCTGTTCAATTAACAAACGTCCAATGATGTGGTGATCTCAATATCCTGACGCAAATGCAGACCGTGCAAGTACTAATCAACCATTGAACTATTAATAAAGAGAAACTGACATAGTCTTAAAGTAGTGAAACTTCAACCGCTTTCGCAAGGTCTGATTACATCCGGTGAAAACTTCCACCAGTAAATTTATATAGAAATTTTCTACGAATTTAATGGTCTTGTTAACACAAAATTTCAGTCATAAATAGTGGCAGAAACGTATTTTCAATTTTACTGGTGTAAGTTTACTTTTGCTGTAGTCAGAGCCTTCGTTTCCGTCATATTGTGACAACCGGTGAAACAAACTTATTGTTTTACCAGTCAAACTGACACCAGTAAAAACAAATAGAATTTTTTGCATATTTGTGAGAAAATATTTCCATGAATAACACGCTTAAATAAGGCGAAATTTTCTATTCAATTTTACTGGTGGGAAGTTTTTCCCCGGCGAAATTCAGACACCATAGATTCGATTTAGAAAAAGCAGCCGCCATCTTGTGACAACTACCTTAGTTACTTCACTCACAACTGGTAGACAGTACACTATATGTCTCCTCCCTCTATACTCATAACTCCATTTAATCAACAAATCGAAATAAAGACCATGTCCGACTCACCGCATTTCACTACACTACATTTTCTTTGCCTCAGACAGAAATTTGCTCTACGCAACTGCTCCCGCACGTACAGGAAAATCTCGTATGCAGGTCTTTCCTGTCAAAATACTTACAAGACACAATGTTGAAAAACAGTACATTAATTAAAAAAAACTTTTTTTGACAAAATAATATTGTCACTGTGGCTTTTTTAGCGGTTTGAAATTGTTAGAAAACGTGTATTATTGAACATCTGCCTGTGTTTTTACAGTGTATACATAAATACCAACGCTTACGCTTTTGTGCCACAAACAAGTAATAGTAAATTTTGCCTTTTGAAATCAACGTAATCTTCCGATTAAATAAGGCAAAAATTTCTATTCTATTTTTATGCTACAAAAAAGCGTAAGAGTTGACAGCTATGTGCATATACTTTAGTCAGTGGGTACAAATGGCTGTAGTTCATGATAACTTGGAGGTATACGGAGGTTCTTTAAAAAGACCAGAAACAAAGCTGCCAATTTTACGATTTTTTCATACCACTATATTTGACAAGAAAATTCCATTTTATGTTATCTTACTTTTTCGACGATTAAATAAGACAGATGTTTTTCTCAAAAAATAGTGCCCGCAAAAAGACCTAAAAGTTGGCGACTATGCCAGAAGTTATACGGCGTATACCATCGTACCCATTCCACTATTGATGGGCAGAACGAATGATTTTACTATTCGAATGAATCATTCGGGCATGAACAAAAACATAGTTTCCAAACTTTGTGTAGATTTTGAATCAATTACCACCAGAAATTTTGTAATGTGAAAAGAAGCAAAAGCATAGTTGCCAGCATTAATTTTTTTGGCACTGGTCATTAATGGGTTAACCCTTTCCGGCGCGGATTAAGTCTGTTTCTAAAAATGATGAAATGATGGACTGACACCGGAATTCGAAAACGAATTTGTTAGAAAATATAAACTTGCTTGCCCGTACTTAATAAACGGAAATTTTTAATTAAATATTCTTAGTGCCATTTGTCAGTTTCGGAATTAAAATTGGGAATCCTTTCTTGTGGACGCCGCTTAATGAAGGGTTAAATGGGAGATTTTTTTAAAGAGCTGTTTAACCCTCCGTCTACCAAACGGGTCCAATGGACCCGATGGGTACATTCGAATATTTATTCTAACCAGAAATTTCTTTAAAATAAACTAAATATGTAAACCAGACAATAATGATTTAAGTAAATAAGTTCAATAGTTTTAAATAAGAATTCTGATGTGTAATATTTTTATAAAACTTGAGTAAAATTTTCGGTAGTTCTAGGGTTAATTATAGTTTAAAATTTTTTTAGTAAGATTGTGACTCGAAACCATGCGAAAAAGCGAGAAATTGTTTATACATAGATTACTTTTCGTAGTGAAATTTAGCCCAATACACAAAACGCTCTCTGAAAAATTCTGTCGCATATACGTAGCTCTCAACATCTTACGCTTTTTTGTAACACAAAAATTTAATAGAAATTTTTGCTTTACTTAATCGGCAGATTACGACGATTTAAATAGGTAAAATTAACTATAATTTTTTTGTTATACAAAAAGCGTAAGAGTTAGCAGCTATGCATATATATGGGACATTCTCACAATCTTTTGACTTTCATGCCCCTGAAAAATAATTTTTATTTTAATACACATTTTTGTGTGTGTGTGTTTTTTTTTTTATTTCATATACTGGGGAACATCCCATTGCATGATTGCACAACAATACTAAGAAGATAAATAAGTTTTGGACGATGTTGGGGATCCAAACACCTGGAAAACTCCTATACCGCCCCGTGTCGCTGATGCTGATTTTTAAGTTTGGAGCTGTCTGGATAAAATTGTTTCAATAAAAATAATTCGATGTAATTTTTTTTTTCGAAACTGAAACTATTGTTTTATATAAATATGTAGCTAAAAATTAACCTGCAAACATTTTTAGGATTGTTATTATTTTTTAAATTCTGTCGCTGGGTTTTAGATTCCTTACCATCCCTCTTCTAAAATTATAGAGAAAATCATTTCAGATGCAGCCACAGAATTTTTTCGAAGTTTTTTCTCATGCAGAAGTATGCTAGAGAAATAATGTCTAAAATTCTTTGGCAGGAAATTTACTGTAGAATTTAAATCAGCATTTAAATATGAATTTCAAGCATCGTGGCTTTATTGGTAGTCTCACCGTCCCCGAGGTTTATTCCTGCACTTTAAGAGGGAAATTTAAAAATATTTAATTTAATCCAAAGTTAACAACTGTTTCTAAAAATCAATGAACATTGTGGCTATCACTTAGTATTAACATAATTTTCCTAAAAATAGGTGGTAATTTTCCTTACCTTTCCATCCTTATCGTCCCTTTGTTTACCATTTCGTCCCTTTTTTCCAATACCATCCCCCTTTTTTACCTTACTGTCCCTTCTTTAACAGCCCTTTAAGTTAAACTTACGAGTTTAATTTCCCTTACCATTTTACTCCTATAACTTTTTATTTTCTTCTAAAATTTTACACATAATAAATTTGCATAGTACCCACAGGACATTCAAATAAGAAATAATAACAATGCAGTACTTTTAATACAGAATTTTTGTATAACATTGTCTTAACCTCCTCAGTTAAATAAAAAAATTTTCGCTGCTGACTATTTTTTCTTTATTTTGAATCATTAAGCCAGTCGTCTATCAGATTAAAATGTTATTTTAGCAAGTTTAATTTTGTCAGATTTTTTTCCCAAAGTCAAAAGATTGTGAGAATGCCCATGTGCATTTTCTTTCTATACGTAATTTGCATGACAATGATGAAGACAATAAGCTGCAGTCTAAGATATATTATAATTTTTGCATGCGTTATGGCATATGTAGTCCGTTTACATGCCAATTTTTTGAAAATTCATACTTATCATTCCACGAAAACAGCTAGAAAATAAAAAGTTTTTATTCTGAAACTATATGTTTACCTCATTGCCTTCACAACAGCACCAATAACTTACAGTTTGAATTTCATAGTGATATTTCGAAAACGTTTAAAGAAATCATATTTTGCGCATGGAATTTTTACTGACAAGTAGATTTTCCATAAAACGAATTTACAATTTATGTTTTGCGAAAAACTATTTACAGTTATGTGCATCTGAAGTTTTCTCCATTTATAATTCATGGCATTTTCTTTAGTACTGAGCCTTCTTTTATTTCTATAAGATCATCCTATATATATATTTCTTTTATGAAGTGAGAGGGGGGAGGGGGCAGTTTTCGTAGGATGAAAAAAAATGTTTCCCACTGAACATATCATCGCCTCAGAGGAACAGTAGGACATCTA
Source organism: Maratus speciosus (assembly GCA_963932465.1). Lineage (NCBI taxonomy): Eukaryota > Metazoa > Arthropoda > Arachnida > Araneae > Salticidae > Maratus > Maratus speciosus. Next base: position 194,098,633 of record OZ010796.1, read on the forward strand.
GTAATAATAAAAAATGATATGTCTGACTTACTGCTATGTATAACTGTGTTTGCATGCAGTGGAACTACTTCTGAAACACAAAGTCATGTTTAATACTATATCTCAGATGTGTTTTATAAAAAATTCCCTACTGCTTCACTAGATGCAGACACAGTTTTCATAGCTGTAATCCATACATCTCATTTTCAATTATTACTAGGTGTCCTACTGCTGCTCTGAGGCGACAACATATTCAATATTGGAAGAACTATATTCTTGAGTCATAAATGACTTCAATTGTTTTTTAATAAATTTATAACTTTTAATAATATATATAATCCAATATTATATTATTTTACTGCTAAATAAAAAAATAGGATATCCAAAGAAACTTATGAATAACTATTTATAAAGGTAATCGAATATTCACTGAACCCAAAACAATTATTATTTACATATCATAGTACACAAAATTTTTGCAAACAACGGAAATGCTACTCAAGTCCGGTTTCATTCAAAGCTGCCAAGTAGTTTTTAAATCACAATAGCTTAGGTTTTGTTTATAGTGAAATAAAAATAAGCACTTATTTGGAAAGGTACGGAATTGGGCTTTAATGAATTGTAATTAAATGGAAGTGCAAATTTTGGTCGAAAATCGAATTTTAAATGTAGTCAGATACCATAATCAACTTTTTAGTCTCAGAAATTGAGGTTAAATATGGTGAGAAAAACTATTAAAAATTGTCGTAGAACCATAGTATATATTTTTTAACGGTTTCCAAGTTTAAAGTTTAAAAGTGTCTGTGTATTCGGTTTGTCTGTCTGTCCGCGCTCTAACTTGCCTAAATATTCTCGGATCGTCATGTAAGTGATATATATTATTGGGGCTTATTATGGTATGTTCTCAATTGAAAATGAATTTTGTAGCATTTAAAGTTCGCATACAGTGATACTCAAAGAATACCATTTCATTAATTTCTATGGGGGGAAATTCTTTGCGATATATTTTAATAATATTACACTATTTAAAACATATTGAAATTGATATAAATAACTCAGAAGCACCGCAAGCTTGCTTTGGTATATTGTGGGAGATAGCACGTATCGTGTGTTTACAGAAACACACAAAATGATTCTTTTACAGTACACTCTATGAGCAATACTTGCTGGATGTGTGTTTTCACTTGTCATATGTGATTTTAAATTTTACGATTTGCATAATACTTGATTACCATATGTTATATACATCGTACATGGGTTCGTACAAAAGAATTCATTTCAGTTTATTGACGGAATTCGCTAAAGGGGGATTTTAACTGTGTCATGCATTTCCTAATTAAAATACATTTTAGCATAGTATGTAAAGCACATACAAATCTGTATAATTTATACAGAACTTTATAAAGGAATGTTAATACTTTCCCGAATATAAATGTTAATAGTTAAAATTGTATCTTTATGAAAAGAATGTCTTATGAAAATTTCAAATTGTTTATTTATCTATCATCTTTCGCGTTATTAAACGGGAAAGGTTTGTTATGGTATTCTGAATGTATTGGAAAGTGTTTCATCATCTATGCTTTAAGTATAATATTTCTTTCATGTTGACTATTTTCTTACAGAGTAATTTAAGCAAACAGTATGACATTTTACTGATCAACAAACATAAAATGATACAAAAAAATTATTTTCTGATAAATTTACAAATATATGTTTATTTAAGTAGTTAAATTGCATTATTTAATGTATTTTCCACTAATATTTCGATTTCTGTTCCTGATATTGTTCACTAAGAATGAAGTAATTCACTCAGTTTTCATCCTTACACTTCTCAGTGATACATACAGGGCGTCAATAATTACCGTAATTTCCAGTGTATAGCCCGCAGACCAAACAATACAGTTTGGACCCAGAAATTTTATTCAGTATTTGAAGACCAATATTTACCTCGATCTAAAAATTTACATTTTATTTAAAAAAATTTCTGGGTCGAAACACGATTGTTTGATCCGCGGGCTATACACCAGAAATTAGGTAAACGACCTTATTTTAAAGTTGTCAACGGACAAAATTATTGTTCATAAAGTTGTGAAATTTTGTGAAAGACATAATAAAGGGATGGGAATTTGTTTAAGCAAAGAAAACAAAACAAAAACAATAGTTCAAAATTTCGCCACCAGAGGGCGATTTTTAATAAATTACACATTTAGCATTACGGTAGTTTAGAAATCTCATTTACAGATTGTCCATAATTAAACGACCCTTTTAAAGTTGTTTACAGAAGAAACTATTGTTCAGAATGTTGTGAAATTTGTGGAGGACATAATAAAGGTATGGGAATTTGTTTGAGCGAAAAAAAAATTTTGGAGGCCTTTTTTTAACGAATTATACATTTAGCATACATTTACGATAGTTTAACAAATTTTGTTACGACAAAAATGTTCCGCAAGACGGTCATCATTTTCAGATACCATTTGGAATCCCAAGCTAGCATGCCACTTGCCACAGTTGACGACAGTGTGTTCGGGGAAATGTTAGGAACATGTGGTGAAATGCTGTCTTTAGAATTGGGTTAAGTTAATAAATAAAATTTCTAAACTATCGTAATGCTAAATGTGTAATTTATTAAAAATCGCCCTCTGGTGGCGAAATTTTGAACTATTGTTTTTGTTTGTTTTCTTTGCTTAAACAAATTCCCATCCCTTTATTATGTCTCACAAAATATCACAACTTTATGTGTAATTGTTTTGTCTGTAGACAACTTTAAAATAGGGTCTTTTAATTATGGAGAGCCTGTATATAAATCAAATTTAAGGTTTAACCCTTTCTGGGGCAAGGTTTTTCTATTCGTAAAATGATGAAATAATTTATTAACACCAGAATTTAGAAACAAATTTAATTGAATATAATAAACTCTTTTCTTCAAGTAGGTTAAATAATGAAAAATTTTCGCTCTAAAATTCTGGTGCCAGTGTAGCATTTAAGGATTAAAACTGAGTGGCTCAAAAATGAATTCAAGGGGTTGATAAATAAATTCAATTCAATGAAAAAATAAAATCAATATTAAATAAAATATTAAATCGAAAATTCGCCTCATTTAATCATTAATGCCTGCTATTATAATAGGAAAAGTAATTACTCTATAAATTTTTGATATCTAGCAGTAATATGATTATAAAAAACATATTTCCAAAAGAAAAATTTTGTAGTGAAGGGTTATCACCAAAATTAATATTTCGTTAGTATATAAAGTACGCATGTGCAGGATATGATTACCAACAGGGCGAACTTACACCAATAAATTTTATTAGAAATTTTAGTCTTATTTAAACTCCGAAATCGAGGAAATTTGCAGTCATGAATACTCAAAATTTTCTATTCCTTTTTACTGGTGGAAGTTTTCCTTGTTGCTAATAAGCCCTGCGCATGGGCTGTTAAATGCTTTTTTAAAAATTAATAATAAATTCAATTGGTACTTCAGAACTGGAAAACACTTTCACAAAATTTAAAATTTTAACCCCTTAACCTACGATTTACGTCGCAACAGCTCCGCGGTTTGGCAAATTCATAGCTACCACTAAAATTTAATAGAGATTTTCGCCTTGTTTAATCGTGGAATTTCGATGATTAAATTAAACTATATTTACTGAGAAATTTTAGTGGTAAGAAGAATTTACATTTGGCTCTATCATCGTACGCGGGCTATGCCCGTCATTGTAGGTTAAGGGGTTAACTACAGTGTAAAAAAAGCCTCGGAAACGTTACTCTACCTGGTGGGGTAGCAATGTGGAACAACACTTCTGTTATGTTTTTGCATATTTCGGGCAGATTTTCGTAACGTTTCCGCATTCTTCGGTCAGATATGCGCAAATGTTTCCGCATACTTCGGTCAGATATTCGAAAACGTTTCCGCGTATTTCGGAAATGTTTCTGGATATTTCGGAAATGTTAGTGTATATTTCGGATATATTTGTGTATATTTCGGATATGTTTGTGAACATTTCGGATATGTTCGTCTATACTTCGGATATGATTGTGTATATTTCAGATATGTTTGTGTATATTTCGGATATGTTTGTGTACATTTCGGATATGATTGAGTATATTTCGGATATGTGTGTGTATATTTGGGATATGTTTGTGTATATTTCGTAAATTTATCTGCGCATTTAAGAAACCTTCCTGAAATTGTCATATATATATATTAGGAATGTAATACGCTTTTTTAAAAAGAATTAATATTATCCGATGGAATTTTATGGCATAATAATTTCAGATTTACTGTTAATCATTTACACATCACATACAAAGTTATAAAACGTGTTCGAAATGTATACTCTTCTCCATGAATCTAATATAGTATATACTATATATTTGATTAATGAATAATAATGTAGTTTTAGTATTAGTAAAGTACAAACAGCACTGTTTATACTTTCTTTCATCTTTTCGTTTTGAACTTATGTTCTGATTCACAACTTTTGTAATGATGAAATGTTTTGTTTATATGACCGAAGAAATTCATAATTTCACTTCTACTAATGTGTTTTATCCTCGTTTATGAATTATATATTTGTAAAATGATAGTATTCAAAATTTTATTTATACATGTATAAATAATTCTTTTTTAATGCGGTCTCGTGCGCTCTATCCTGTAAATAAACACTTTATGAAAATGTTTAATTTTACTGCATATTAATAGATGGATTTTTTATGCCTTTAAATAATTATTTTTTTCGCATAAAAAGATGCACTATTTCAAAATAATTAATATCTGCTATTGATTACTTTATTTTCATGAATTGTATACCTATAAATAGATATATTTTCTCAGGTTATCTCAGCACTTCTCAAGTTACACAAATAAAGAAAGTATTTTTAAAGGAATATACTTAAAAGTACTTGTATTTAATACTTGTAAAACAATATATTAAAAATGTATTTACAAACAGACAAAGCATTTTCAAAAATATATCTATCTATAAGCATCATAATCACGAAAATAAATTAATTACTCAACAGATATGAAATATTGTGAAATAGTATTCTATAATTAGGAGGTAAAATATATATATATATATATATATATTAAAAAGCATAAAAAATCCATCTAATTTCGCAGGGAAATTAAAATTTCCAAAGTATATCTATTTGCAGGATGGAACTCACGAGATCTAATTAATATATATATATCGATAGATATATAGATCTATAAATCCAATTTTCAATAAGATGCTTTTCACAAAAGTATGATTCATAAACAAATGGGATAAAACACATAGTATAAGGGAAATCGTGAATTTCTTCAGTCACATAAACTTTATATTTCATCGTGAAATGGAACATAAGTTCAAAACGAAAAGATGATAAAAACATATAAACAGTGCTATCTGTACCTCACTAACACTAGTCCTACATTATTACACTAGTACTACATTATAGAAGGTTCGTACGCTTCAAGGGCCTTTTACCAGAATTTTCGTATAGTAATTAACCTTAAGTAAATTAAACATAAAAAAACTTACATTAAAATTAAATTAGTAATTAAACCTTATTTAATTTTTTAAAAATTCTATCTTCAGATATACGAACAAGCACTTTACGAAATTCCTGGTACGAAAACAACCTAAAATCCCTTGAATCGCTTGATGCATTTGAATCCTGTTATTATGATTATCCGTTAATCAAATGTCTAGTATCTTATATCTATCATAGGTTCATGGACAAGAGTATCTATTTCGAATGAGTTATTTAACTTTGTACCTGCAATAAACTATAAACAGTAACTCTAATATTATTATTCAATAAAATTTAATCGAATAATATTAATTCTTAAATATATATATATTACTTTCTTAAATAATATATATATATATATAACATAAATGCTTACTTCCCTCAAAATATCCGTTACGTTTCTTCATTACTTTCAACCCCAGAAAAACAATTTCACGTGATCATGAAGTTTGTCGAACATATTAGGCATGTGCAAAAATCCGAATATTCCAATCAAAAAATTTTCTCGAAAATGAGAGTAACATTTCCGATTTCATAAGTTACTCAAGAGATTTCATAGTTTACACTACATTTTCGGAAACATTTCTGCTATGGAGTGTAGCTTTTCTGATTTTTTTTTTATATATAATATTCGTTTCGAATACTTTACACAGAAATGAGCGTAACGATTCCGATTTATTCAGTAAGTCAAGAGAATTAATAGTTCACACTACATTTCTGGATACGTTTCCACTATGAGCTGTAACGCTTCTGATTTTTTTTTTACAGTATATGTTTAATAAATTATTACAGTATACATTCATGATTAAAAATTGCTAAAAATTAAAGTTTGTTTTAAAATAATTTTTCGCGATGTTAGTAAAACTTTCTGATTGCCTCTTTTTCCACCCTCTACCAGCAAAGTTTCCCGGTCTGTGAGTCAGTAATTTAAAATATTGGCATTTTCCAACAGAATAAAATAAAGTTGACAATATTCATCTTAAAAGTAATATATAATCTCTAGTTATACACAGAGGTCTCTGACTTATACACCATGTAGACAGGCGTGTAGTGGAGGGTATACTTTCTGGATTTTTTAAAGAAGCCCTGTATACCCTCTGTTTCTCAAAGTTATAGCGTATTCCCTAGCCATGAACGTGCATGACTCTAACGCAGGGACGGCGAACCTATGACACGCGTGCCAAAAGTGGCACGCGAAAGACTAATTTTGGCACGATGTCTCTTGTGGCTCTAAATCAATATACAGTGATACTGCACAAAATTTAGATGATCTCATCTTGTCTAAATTTGATTAATTGGAAATCGGAAAATTTTAATTGCGGCTTTTTAAAATACCGTAAATTACCACATTATTAAAAGTACCAGTGATAAAATTATGGCAATTTAGAAATTAATTTCAGAGAATCTCACGTGTGCACGTTTAATAATTTTCTCATCTATGTCCGCAAGGTCATTATTTTCTCAATATAGTACCCCCCCCCCCCCAAAAAAAAAGGCAATAGTCAGATAAATCCAGCTCAGTTTGCATTTAACTGAATATGAACCTGATATTTTTTTTTTTCTTCCAAGGTGCAACAACGCAATTAATCACATAATTTTGTTTTAATAATTTCTAAAATTTAATTGTTTTTATGATTATTATAGTTCCCCACCTGTATGTTAGCCATTTTTTAAAAATCTTCATAAGGGATTTTTATTCGTGATTTTTCAATCCACTAAATTTGTTGGCACGTCAAGGTCATGAAAAATATTTTTGGAAAAAAATTGTCATGCGGCTATAAAAAGGTTCGTCAACCCTGCTCTAGTGTATACTCTCTGCTTTTTTTACGACTACAACACTGCAAGTAGGATAACTATTTTTCGTTATCATTTTTTCTCAAAGGTAATATTCGTCTTATATTTTTGTTATTTTATTAAATTAAGCAAAAGTTAATATTCAAATATAGTGCTTTGTTTATATTTCACCGGCTTCGGAGCGGTCACATTCTTAGCCCCACAAAATTTTAAAAATTGTTTGTATGGCAGAAGACTTGCTACAAAAGGCTCACTACGAGGCGATTTCCTGCGACGATTCCAAGATAAATCTAAAACAAAAAAATTCGTAAGGAAATAGTGGTGGTAAATGTTTTGATTTAGTCTCCACAAAAATAGACTGATCCGAGGTCTGATTTTATAGAATTTTTTTTTTTTTTTTCAATTTTCGAAATGACATAGCGGCCCACTAAAATACCCTCGGTGAGTTGCCTGTGGACCGCGGGTTATCAGTTGATGACTTCTAATGTAGAAACTGCTATATTTGAATATTTAATATTTATAATCCAAATATTATTTTCAATAAACAAATCAGCGATCTCAAATTTCCAAATATAATATCTAGAAAAAAATATTTTTTTTTTATCCGTAAGTTTCATTTTTAAAAGAAAAAATGAATGTTGTTTAAAAGAAAATATTGATCCTGCTCTTTATTCTGAAAGAATGAATGAATCTGTGGTTTAAAAAAAATAAGTAATTAACTTTAAGATTCACTGACTCGACGGAGAAAAAAAAAATGTGTTCGATAAGATAATTCTAATCATTTACTTTACGCCTGGACAGATAATGTAAAAGAAAAAAGTAATAAAAAATAAATACTCCTTTGTTTTGAAGCACTAATTTATTTAAACAGTCATAAAAATACGTTAGGTACGAAAAATTAAAGTTTTAAATATTTCTCAGTAAATAAACAACTTTTCCTTATACAAAATAGCATATCTTAAGATACTTATGCTTTATCATGAGTATGATCATTCTTACTTATATCGCAGCAAATCCTACGGACTGAAGTGCGAGTGTCTGCCGCTTTTACATAAAAATTATAATTATACGTAAAAGGAACTAAACATTTGATTTAAACATTTTAATTTTTAACCAATATTTATTTATCATAATACAGCAGCATTAATCCTTTCCGAGGAAGTGGTCCCACGTCGTGACCATCTGATTTTCATTCCAAACTCACAAACGTCACCAAGACTATTTTAATGAAATTTTGCTTTTACAATGAAAGTGTAAAGTAACGAGTTTTCTAATAAAATTGTTTATAAATTCCAATGTCAGTGAATCATTTCCGCATTTTACGATAAGATTTGTTCTGTGCCGGAAAGGTTTAACTCTTTGCCGTCGTATGTCCAGTATGCCTGAGCATCGTCTTTATTTTCAAAATTTGTTTTTGGCACCAGTAATAAAGGAAAATAAAATTTGCCTTACATAGGGCATTTTTGAAATTGTGTTTCAAGGAAACTTCTTTGTAAAACTTGGTGTCAACCGAATAAAATTTGTTTAAAAGACGCCCGAGTCGAAAGGGTTAATGTTTCAAAAATATCATAAAAAAAGGGATATTTCTTTTCTGTTGTGGGTCGGTTGCTTTTTTAAAATCAGATTTCTTGGTTGCTACCACTTTTTGAAATAGTAAAATTTACCTTATTTTTGCCTTAGTTAATCTGTCATTAAACAAGAAGAATATCAATATTCCATTATATTTCCTTACAAAATAAATTAATCTTTATTATATTAAGTTATTAAATTAAACTGTTGGTTTTATTTGAAAACTTTTGATTTCTAGCATATGGAATATTAAAATTATCAGTATTTTTAACTGTATATATATCGATCTTTCTGAATGGTAATAAATTCTGTAATCTTTTTAAGTTAAAACGTAACGATCTACTACTTTGACACGATATTTCCTTTGCAAAATTATGATTCCTGATGTTTAACGATTTATTGCTTTAATTGCGCAGGAACTCAATATTTTTATTTCGAAGAAGAATTTATTTTACATCTGTTCGCATATACACGACCATAATAAGCAATTTCAAATGTGACGAAAAATCTATAAAAATAATGGACGGGCCAAAATGGCACGAGTATTTAATAACAAGGGACAGAAATGTCAGTGGGATTAAAATGACGGTACTGAAACGGCGCACAGTGGAGTATTTGTCCCAAAAAACCGGCCATAAATGCAAAAATTAAAATTTCGTCGGCAATTGTAAAAATCTTATTTTTTAATAGCTAACTAATTGGCGCGTCGATCTATGTCTGTTTTAGAAGCGTGAATTATATCCGGTGGCTCCTGGCCTCAGTTGAAGAGGAAATTTCTTTGTGAGAAGACGTGGATTTTTGTTGTTTTGGGCATTGTTATTATATTTAAATATAATTTTTTTGTGGCTCAATGAATTGTTGAATTGAAACTAAACAGGGCTTACGTGTTTAACAAAAGTCAGCGCTTAGTGTTAAACAATGTGTTAAATAGTTCATATTCTAAAGTAATAAAAAAACATTAAATTTGTAAAAGGGTTTTTAAAGCTTTTTTGGCTCTAATTTAAACATACCGAAATATTTTTAAATATGCGCCTGGCTTTGCCGTACCATTTTTGAATTATAATCGTATTAGTTATAGTCTTGAGTGCCAATTTCTACAAAAAATATCTTCCCCATATTGTTGCCATTTTTTGTATAATTTTTTTTTCGAGATGACTATTTAAATGCTCCGTTTTGCGCCCACCGAATTGAAGAGATAAGAACTATATATTTACAGTCGTATTGCAGGCTTTTAGCTCACAGGATATCTCCGGAGAGCTTTTGCACAACAGATACTGTGTGTATGTATGTACGGACGTATGTGGGTACATACATACGCACCAAACTCGATATTTTTTCAAATTGTATTGTGTTATTTATTGAAAAAGTTTTACCTAATTAGTTTTGGGGGCTCATAGGTGGAAAATAAGGAAAGAAAGGATGGAATTAAAGATGTCTGGAGTAAACGCAGAAATGATTAAAAGGTTGAAAGTAACATTGGAAGTCGTAACAAGGGGGCATCGCATTGACGAAAAAAGTTCCAAACACGTGCTGATGAAAAAGCAAGACTGTATGTGAACCTGTATGTGAATCTTTACAATTAGCACCCTATGATTCCAACAATGCACAAGGCACAACAATGCACAAGTCGTACCCATTGGCCAATGCAACAATCAGAAGAAACTGCTGATGCCAGAAACAAACACTTTAGACAGTGCCGTACTCAAAAAAGTGCAATAGAGAAGTTTGCAACAGAGATGTCCCAAATTGGCTTCTTTTAAGCAGTAATCCTTTTATAAGCTGTTCTAGACAAAAAGCAAGGGAAAAGAGAAAGCCATACAGTTGCCAGACCATACAACTTCTTCCAGCTGGTCTGATGGTAGTCCTAATAAATGCCTGATAAAAGAGACTGATGAATAAACAATTAAATTTAAAAAATCATAAAACCCGACTGCGTAAAAAGCGAACAAATTAATTATTTCTCATCAATGTGAAACTACTTTTTTTCAATTCCTAATATTAGCTCACACTCTTGCTATATATATCTTGTTCAAATTTTCAGTCGTTAATAAAATACTTATTATTCATCCACTCAAGTTGAAAAACACTTTTTTAAACTTGTAGTGGGTGACACTTGATGTTAATACAGTTTTTTTCAAATATTAATTCATTAATTAAATTAAATTAATTAATTTTCAATAATCGAGAGAGCCCTCTTCTTGATCAAGGTATACTAAGACCGAGAGAGCCCTCTTCTTGATTAAGGCATTTTAATCACCACTCAAGAGGAAAGAAGAATTTAAGGAAAAAAAATTCTGTTATTGGCCTAAGTAGGAATTGACTTAATTTTTTTTTATTATATTACTTGTTTATATTACTTACCTATTTTTTTTTATTTACTTGTATTGATGTCTTTTAAGTTGTGTTTAATTGTTGGTTCCTATCTATAAACACTGTTTTGATGAGGTCTATAGATGTCTATGATGGTTAGAGTTGCAGTAAAGCTAGTTGCAGTAATCCTACCTACACAATTTCCAGGTTGTATAATATTTTAACGGAGATTCTGGCTGTAAGATAGTCAATGAAACATCTTCATTTTGAAAGACCTATCCAATGATAGGCCACTCAATAGGGTGCTAAAATTTTTTTGTCTCTACCGCCATTTTTTATTTTACGGCCGCCATTTTGAATTTATAAAAACAAAACCTAGCCTATAACCATCGGGTCGTTAAGACGAATTGATAGAGACCTCATTCATTAAAATCCATCCAGCCGTTGGGATGTTTCGAGGGTATAAAGAAATCCACATACACAGATACGCGTGAAACATATAACCCTTGTTTTCAGTCGGGTAAAAAGATGAAAAACTGAATTCTGAAGAATCAGATTGAAGCTGGTAATATATTAAATGCACTGCAAAACTGGCATCTATATACTGTAGAGACTCTACTTTACTATATGTATTGTAACTTTACATATGTATTGTAACTTGTAATTGTAACTTTATCAAATGTGAATAATCTTTATTAAATGTAATATAAATATAATAATTATTATTAAAGTAAATTAAATATAAATAATAAATTTTATATGTAGTAAAATTAAATACATTTAATTAAACATTACTAGTAAATAAAATAACCTATCAGCAATTACTTTTCTCTCATAAACAGCAAACTTTTAAGGCTGCTATTCACTCAATTTCCAAATTTCCTTCGGTAGTGTTGAGTCTATGGGAATATGATGTATTCGTATTTTTAAAATATCTACTTAGCAAATTAATATTTTAATTCTTTTTCATTTGTGTTCTTCTTAAATGATGTCTCTTTTTTTTTCTTAGTTGTCAAAATATTTATAAAATGTATGCTTATTATTATGTGAAGTATTAAAATCTTACTTACACAGAGTTGCCAAGTCTCCGGCTTTTTACACACCACTATTATCTTAGAGAAAATATTGTTTTCTTAAATCACTCAAATGTACCAATTAAATAAAATTACATTTTCTGTATTAAAATACTGGTATCCAAAAAAGCCGGAGACTTGGCAGCTCTGCTTGCATTTCGTCAGCTTTTAAGATATAAATATTAAACTAAGTCGTGGATTTGTATGTATACTACATAGTATGGTAAAATTAGTTCAGTGAAACGTATAGCACAGTTAAACATTTCCGTTCAGCCATTTCCGTGAATAAACGGAAATGCACTTGAGACCTTTTATGCAGCCCTGTATATCATGTATAGATTGTATCCACACCAAGTAATATTTAAAAAAAAATAGTTCCATATAAAAACTCACATAACAACTACAAACGCACTTACAACAATTATTGGTCATAGACTTCAATAGTTAAATTTATTCTTCAGCCAAATTATTTTGTGTGTCCCTGTAAATGAATGATATATTCTATGCACGCCCTATTCTACAATAAGTTCCTTAGTACACCTGAGTGATGTATATAAATTTCAGTACGTTTAAAATATTGTGATATCATTAAAATACAGAGCGAACGATTTTTTCCTATAGTTCATAATATAAGGGAGTTCTTTTGAGTGTCTCTGTAAATGAACTGTAAATGCTATAGACTTCATTTACAATACCAAACCAAACATGCCATAGTGATACCAAATAACATCTATGAATTTAAGGGCAATCTCACTATAGTTACATAGAAAAATATTTTTGGCCAGGATTTCGAGTCAAATACTCCACTGTGCAGCCGGACCAAAGTGTGGGGACTAAAATGTCCTACTTCGTTCATATTTCATATATTTAAATTTCTAATATTTAATGCGTGTCAACTCTAAATTTGCTTTATATTCCTATCTAAATGCATTTTTCATGATTAACTCTTTGCAGGAGTCGTTACATTATGTCATTCATTTTAATACCCAAATGCCACATTTGCAATCAGTGTTGCCAGATGGGCTACTTTTTTAATAATGAGATTCTTGATTGGCACCACTTTTTAGAAATTGTAACATGTGCCTTATTTAATGACATATTAATTAAGGCAAAAACAAAATGAATTTTACCGTTTCAAAAAAGTGGTGCCAATCAAGAAATCTGTATTTAAAAAAAGTAGCCCACTTGCAACACTGTTTGCAATAGAATTTAGGAACAAAATTTTGCTTTTATAATGTACGCCAAGATAAGTTTCTAAGTATTTTCCCAAAATGTTGTCGTAAATTTTATAGCCGTATGGCATTATTGTAACAATTTAGCAAATGAAATTCCCTGCACATGAAAGTCTCTGCTCGTCACTCAGTTTTCGAATTCCCTCTGTAATGTTAAGTCTATCGGCATTGGGTGCATTGTTATATTTAAAATATGTCCTCGGGAAAGTAATATTGTTAACTTCTTTTTTTTCTGTGTACTCTTCCTAAAGGATGTCTCTTTTTTCTTCGCTGTCAAAATATTTCTAAAATCTATGCTTAATTTTAAATGAAGTGTTAAATTTTACTCCCAGCTCGTTCGCTTTTATCACATAAAATATTAAATGAAGCACAGATTTTTGAAATATTTTGTCAACTAAGAAAAAAAGAGACATGCTTTAAGAAGAATTCATGTAAAATAGAGATAAAAAATATTAATATTCTGAGGAGATATTTTGAATATAAGAATGCATCAAACGCCCATGCACTTAACATTACGGAGGGGAATTCGAAAACTGAGTGACAAGAAGCCTTAAAACCTTTGAGCACTGGTGGGTGAATTTTTTCCCACTAAAATTTTAATCCACAAATGCTACAACCACACCAATATCTTGAAACAAACTTTTTGGTTTATTATGTAAACGAATAAATGCATTGACGAATAGCATACTTGCCAACATTCAACTAAATTTCCGTAAAATGTGAGTTAAATTGACCCAGGTTATATACCCGTTGCTAACCAGAAATTTTGTTTGATGTATCTTCATACATTTCAAAAATCATGTTTTTCTATCAAATGTATTTAAATTAATTTCTTTAGTAAATTTCTGGTTCGAAAAGAGTTTAACGTGGATCAATTTAACTCGCATTTTACGGAAGTTTAAAGGGAAGTTGGCAAGAATGGAATCGTTGTAAATAAATTTTATCATAAATTCTGGTGCAATTGTGACATTTGGCGATTAAAATTAAGTGAAAAAAACACTAACCGCAGATTAATCTCTTGAAAGTCACCAGTATATTATATATACTGCTTACCCCCCTCACGGGTGGTGGCTAGACGGTCTAGCACCTAATTTAAATTCTACAACTACTGACAAATGGCACCAAGAATATTTTAATAAAATTTTGCTTTTGTAATGAAAGTTCAAATCAGCGGGATTTTATTTGCTAAGATATTCGTTTGAATATTCTGGTGTCAGTCAATTATTTCATCAGTTTACGAACAGAGTTCTTCGCCCCTGAAAGGGTTAATATTAACCCCAAAATGCCACAATGGCAGCATAATTTTGAAATTAAGAAAGACAGGCTACCGCGGTGGGCCCGATTCTCCTTTTTTTACAGACCGCTGGAGTCACGTGATGCTCTTTTCGCACACCTTCATTGGTGCATTTGAGCATCACGTGACTCCAGCGGTCTGTAAAAAAAGAAGAATCGGACACACCGCGGTAGCCTGTCTTTCTCGTTAGCCTCGATCCTGTCATATATGACGTCATACTAAAAGCCCGCGTATGTGGATTATCACCCCGTCCACAAGATGGCGCAACTGTGTTAATTTACGCCCGATTCCAGTATTAAGTTTATACGCTTACTTATATCGCTTTGTTTCTTGGAGGAAAATTTCATTTTTCGGTTATTACCGGTAAGGATTTGTCAGGGATGCAGACGCTGTGCCACATATAGCTGATTGTTACCTGTAAATTTTTATAGTACTCCTCACTTTATTTGACGAAGTAATTCCTGAGATTTAATAAGGCGACGAATACTATTAACCCCTTGGGGACGAGCGGCACGTATACGTGCCTCATGAAGCGCTCAGAATCCTTGTTTTTCCTCACCAGTAAAATTTTACTGTAAAATTTGCCTTATTTAATCAGCGCATTTTTTCGATTCAACAAGACACAAATTTCTGTTTTTGAAAAACGGTGACAAAAGATTAAAAATTTCGTAAAAGGCTCCCGTCCCGAAGGGGTTAAAATTTAGTGGTGAAAAACAGCAATTTGTGGCGCAGCGCTTGTATCCCTGGTTTGTGAACACGAAATAGAAAAAAGAGATCCAAACTGACAAGCCTAAAATCATAGACCTTAACCCTTTGAGGGGCACCGTGTGCAGTCTGCAAACGGTTAATTTTAATGCCTAAACATCCAAATGGCACCAGTAAATTTTTTGTACAATTTCGATCTCAGAATAAACGTGAAAAAAGGCTTTTGATTATTTTCAAATAAATTTGTTTGTTAATTGCGGTGTGAATTAATTATTTGAACATTTTCTGAGCAGAAATGCCTTTCCCCTGAAAGTGTTAAGTGAACCAAACTTCATCATGGTTTGTCTAATTCTAGGAAATTTAACCTTTTCGCTAGCTCGGTCCAGATATGTGGACCTCTATTCTTCTCCCTATAAAAACTATACTGTTTGACTTTTTTACGTTTTGACTTCATTTCTTGATAGCTGAATGTTTTTTGCTTTAAAAGCAAACCAATAAATTTCCAAATCTATGCTGATTTCCTCATAAAATAGATGTTAATTTCATCTGAGTTTGCAAAACGCCTTCAAGAGGGCGTGGCCAAGAAATTGAGAAATTTTCATACTTATTTAACTTAAATCCTTTACAATAAAATGTTTTGAGGAATTGTATATCATTCACTTGATTAAAGGCCTTACATTTGAGATTGTGTCAATTTAGGTGTAGTGATAATTAAATTGATATTTGAACTGAATTTGTCATTTTAGATCCCTACTTGTAAACCTAAATTAAGAGTCCGCTAAAGTATCAATTTCCGAAAAGTTCTTTTTTCTGTCATCTATGATGTTACTTTGTTTGTTTAAAACCAATGAAGAGTATTTGTAGTACTGTTTTAGCTTTAGGAACGAAGAGGTTAAGGCCAATTGTTATTGATGAATATACTCTTTTTTCTTACTGAACTCCTACTGAATTCCTTTCCTATATATTCCTACTGAATATATGTAAAGGAAAACCCACAAAATATCTCTTTCCTAACAAAATAATACTTGGAAAATTTGAAACATTCTTTTGAAAGATACTTTCAAAAATTCCCCAAAAATGTATGCATTGCCGAATATCATGGCCTTCTTTCTTCAAAATTTGTTAAAAAGAGTCGGTCTTCTCTTTTTTGTTGGTTACAGTGGGATGCAATGTTTGATGATGAATGAAAAGTGTTGCACGGGACATTTCCTGGAACTAACAAATCATTCCCCAGAAACAAATATTTCAATTGATCTGTAAAGCTATAATCAACTTTTGCACAGAAGGTTAAACAGATCATGACATAACCCCTCGTATTTTCATTAGGGTCTTTTTCAGGGTTTCCGGTTTGGCCTTCATTTTTAATCAGCAAATTATTGTTCACACCTGAAATAAAGAATAGTATTTTATGTGTGACTTAATAAAAGACAGTTACCGATCAAATTATTCCCTAAATGCGCGATTTTTGTATTTTGTTTCAAAAAAATTATATATGATTCTCTGAAAGGTTTTATTACGAAGGAAAAATATGAAAAAAATCAGAGATACAATTTTCATATAATACGTCAATCTTTTCTTCTGTTGCAGTTCTGCAATATATGTAAAAACTACTGTCGTGTGGCTGTTTTACGCTAAAATAGCACAAATTAGGAAATATTTTAATAAGTATGTCTCCAAATACCTAATTTTATATAATTATTTATTTCATAAAACTTAACGTTTAACCCCTAATTTCCATAACTGAATACGTTCTAGAAATTACATAGTTCAAAGAATCTGAATTCACACCAGAAAGTTTCAATGGATAATTTCGCTTTATTAAAATACTGAATGTCTGTTATTAATTAAAGCAAATATTGCTATTTTAATTTTCTGGTGTGAATTATGTATATACGAATAAAAAGAAACTATTAAATTCAAAACACTGTTCTTTGCATCTATCCCAAAATGCGCACTAAAGGGTTAAGCAAAAATTAATTTTTCATAATGTAAGGTATGAATTGGAAATTTCAATGGAGTTATGAATAAAGTGGAGGAGACATATAGTGTACTCCCTACCAGTTGCGAGTGAAGTAACTGAGGAGGTTGTCACAAGATGACGACTGCCTTTTCTTAAACAAGATTTACCGTTGCAAAACACCCCCGGGGGCAAACTTCCCAGCAGTACAATTGAATAGAACATGCAGTCTTATTCAAGTGTCTTATTCATGGAAATATATTCTCACAAATATTTTCTGGTGTCAGTTTGACAGGTAAAACAGTCAGATTGCATATCCGGTTGTCACAATATGGCAGAAACGAAGGACCTAACTACTGCAAAAGTAAACTTTAACCAGTTAAAATTAAAATCTTTTTCTGTCATTATTTATGACTGAATTTTTGCATTAATAATGTCTTTAAATACGGAGAAAATTTATATATAATTTTACTGGTGGAAGCTTCGACTGGAGGTAATCAGCACTTGCGAAAGCGGTTACAGTTAAAGTTTCATTATTTTAAGGATATGTCAGTTCCTTTTTATTAATAGTTCCATGGAAAATTCGGATTAAATATGAAGGCCAAATTGGTAACCCTGTTTTTTTTTACGCCATTTAATTTCTTTTGTTGTTTTTCATATTTTTACCGGAGAAAAATAATTATTTATATTTGATAAAAAAAAAAGTCATCCCATAGCATAGCTGTCAACTTGTACTCATTTTTTATACACGGCTAATTCCATACGTACTTGTAGTGTAAGTCACAGGCTGTGATTTTTGGCTACCAGTATTTTAGAACGGAAAATGCCGCTTAGTTTATCGGTGATATCTCATTCATTGAATAAGCCGAGAAAACCTTTCGAAAATAACGGTGGCCAACGAGGATTTCAGTTATCGGCTATGTGACTTACACTACCAAAACCCATGGAATTAGCCACACTAAAATTTAATAGAAAATTTCAGTTAATTGAATCACCGAAATTCAAGCAATTTTAACGTTTAAATAGGTCAAAAATTTCTATAAAATTTTAGTGGTAAGAAAAATCCGTACATGTTGGCAGCTATGCCATAGCTTGGCTTTGATATACTGTTTGAGTCATTCTCACGAAAAGGTAAATTTTACGCTCTCTAAGAGATAAATATTAGAAATTTCAGCAAATTACATAATATTTTCATTCATATGTACATTTAAGTTTTAAGAAATATATTCAATACATTTTTGGTAAAATAATTTCAATATTTATCTATAATCATTTAATCATAGCTGCCAACTTTCCATCTTCCTTAATCTTTTTAATCTTCGGTAATGTCTGGATTCATTTGACACAGGTTAACCATATTTTGAACCAGAATTTTTTTTTCAGGAATGCTTATTTATTTAACTCCAGGTTTCTATGTGTAATATATTTCATTTCATTTCTTAAAAAAAATTCAGGTTCGAAACGTATCAAACCAGGTCAAATTAACGCAAGTATTGAGGAAGATTAGTTTGAGTTTGGCAGCTATGCATAATGAATATATGTAGAAAATCTCACCTGTGTACGTCCTGTGTACTACATCTAAAACACAACATTCATTTTACTGACGTTTAAACGAGGGTTCCTGCAGGCAGCGCAGCGTTGCAATAGGTCACGGAATTTCCCTGAGTTTAGGTCTAAACGCCAGTATTTTCTTACAAAAAAACACCACTTTTGCAACCGCGCGATTATCCAAGTCCAGTTTTTATGCTTACAAATACTGATATATCATCTAAAAATGTAGGAACACCCTTTATCTACTGATCACCCTTTATCTACTTTAACCCTTTATCTACTAACGATACTTATAAGTACCACCCACTTTAAACTTTTATCCCATAGTGAATATTACTAATATTCTAATGGTACTTTGCAAAAACACTATTTTAACTCCACCTTATCCGGATGCATGGCAGCAGTAGTTTTAGGTTTGTTATTTTAGCGAGGAAAGGAGGCTATCTTTGACCCAGACGATGTGTTTTGACCAACAATTTGTACAGATTGTCACACTCGTCTTTTTATTGCTGCAAACACAGTAAAGGATATAAGATAAGAGTAGGATTTTTTTATGTGTTCATTGTGATCTTAGAATACAGTTTGACTAGCTATTTTAGGTGAACGGTGTATGTATTTGATTTAACAGTTGAATTGCTCGGTGGTACTTAAAAGTACCGTCAGTACACAGGGTGTTGGAGAAAATCTTCTTGTTTACTTTTCGTCTGTGTAGTTATCCATCGTTTTCATCTGCTTTAAAATATAATTACTAAAATGTAGTGTAGTAAAGAATTGCCTAATGTTTCTTTTCTGTTTCATTGTTATTTTTTATAGGAAATCAAAAAAGTTGTGGCACGGGCTCGTTTTTGCTATGCTAGAAATGGCGCATGTAAATTCATATATTGTATATTTTGAGATGCGCGAGAACATGTTGACCCTGAAATATTGACGTCGCATAAGTAAAGGACTGCTAACAAGATCGAAACCTAAAAAAAATTAGTTTTCTTAACCCTTTCATGCTCGAAGCATTTTCAATTCTAAAGTGTTCAAATAAATGATTGGCACCAGAATTTGCCGACTAATTTATTTGTAAATATGAAAAAAAAACCTATGTTTCACATACCTACTAAATCGAAAATGTTGTCAGGTGCTATTTGAAATAGGTTGCGGATTTTCTGTTACGATATTTTAGACGTAGCGTACTGACGGTAATTAAAAGTACTACTTCAATGAATTAATTCTAAATAATTAAGTTTCTCACGGATGAGTATATTTTTATGTTTATCCTTTAATTTTCATTGTAAACAGAAAAAAAATTAAATGAAATGAATTGCAGTAGATCATAATGCAGTAGATAAAGGTTAATTAACTTTTTTTTTCAATGAAAACTAATTAAAATTCTTTGGATAAATTCTAACTTAATATTTTTGAAAGTGGTTTTATATTTACTAAGGACTTTATTTATTAACTTTGTTCCTAGCCAAAATAATTTTCCTACTTGGTCACTGAAAATAAATTTTAAAAAAGCCGTAGATGACAGTGCATGCCATACCATCATTATGTAGCTTTGGAGAAACAATTTTCTTCTTTTTAGCTATAACTTTTTATTCTGCCGCGATATTATTGATTTTTCCCAATTTATTAGTTCCATTTGGAGTTTGGAAAAGTCGTCCGTTTCAGCTTCTTGGACATTATAAATAAGGTAAGAACAAGCTAACTTATAATTATAATAGAAATTTTAGAGAGCTTTAACGTTGTATATAATGAATAAAATGCACAATTTTAGCAACCTGAAAACCAAGATAGTTAAAATTTCAAAACTTACGTCTCCTCTGTGGACTTGGTATGTCTATTTTTACTGATATTGTCTAGTTTATCGGTCAGTTATCAAAAATTGTGTGTAGTATCCCATATGTGTTTCCAAAGGATATCCTCTGGAAAATGGGCAATAAAACGCCAACCACCCACAGGCATCCTGTAGGATGCAAAAAACATGTTACCAGGATGTCCTCAGGAGCCAAAAATGTCCACCTTTTAGCATCTTGGAGAGCTCTCCAATATCTTCTTCATGTTCCTCCTCGGGTAGTTCTGGGAAAGATTACAGGAAGTGATGCCGTATGTATTCGAAAAACATCAAGGTCACTTAGTAAACTTAAAAATCCATCAGTAATATGATTATTCGCGTAATATTAAGTGCAAAATGTATTACTATGATGAAAATTAATTTATATATTTTTATTTAATATTTATTTGTTTTTAAGGTGTAATATTTAAAAAATCACTTTTTTTATTTTCTTTTGTAAATATTTGAAATGTTTGATAATATCGGATAATTTGAAATGTTTGTAAATATATGAAGTGAAATCAGACCCTTTTCATGCACATGGTATTAAGAATTTTACAATGCTGCCACAGACGACTATTTTTTAATTCTATTTCTCACCACTTTTTCAAAACAAAAAATTTTGCATACGCTTTGGCAACATTTGCAAGAGAAATATAACACAAATATATTTTTTTTTAAATAATGGTCCGAACGGAATATAAAAATATTCGGTTGTAGCAGCCCTGGGAATAATACCATGATGTGCAACCAATCGCAATAAAGCAAGCATTGTAATGAAACTCGATTTCAACGAAGGACCTTTCCAACACTAGACGCGTGTTCTATCACCTAAGTTAGCTGCTCACACCCGCACGGTGGGTGATTTGTCGATTCTAGCAGGCCAAAACTATTTTTGGCGTCAATATAGTCGCATCGCCATGAAACTGAAAAATATTATTGATATTCACTATTGAATGTTAGGTATTGCAAAATGTAGCGGGTAGCAGTCATAATTTCATTACAGGGACATTCAAAAGTATTTCATTACATTATGGCCTATGGGAAAAATCATTTGCGGTGGCTTTTAATGATGTTTCATAATTTCAAACACTTTGAAATTTATACACATATCTATGAAGTGCACTACAAAATGAATGCTATAGAATATGGTATGGATGGCATTTATCGATCATTTACAGGGACACTAAAAAGAATTATGTTTCATTACGGTTTATGGAGAAACGTTTGTGGATGGATATGGATTATATATGGCTTGTTTGTGGTATATTTTGTTCATGCTGCACTATTTAAAAAGTATTTAACTTGATATATATCTCCGAGGTGCTCGATAAGATGCTTACTATTGAATATCATGTGCCATTCATCTTTCATATACAGGGGTATACAAAATAAATCAGTTATATTTTTCTCTGTGTGAAAAATAACTGATGGAAGTGCGTTTTCAGTTGTGGAACACTTTTTTAAATTATAAAAATTGCATACTATTTAGCGTGTATAAATTCTATAAATCATATACAGGGTTGCACAAAACATCTGAAGTACATTTCTGTTTATTAACGGAAACTGCTAAGGAGGAATTTTCAACTGTGCTCTGCGTTCACAAACTTTTTCTAAATTTTAGTATATTGTGAATTCTATGATAAATCTATAGTTTATACATAAAAACCGGTGTCAATCAATCATTTTATCATTTTAGCAATAGAAGTACTTTGCTCCTGAAAGGGTTAATTACAGGTTAAATGAGTCGAAAACAAGGGGAATTTACAATTTCAAAAGAGTGGTGCCAATCAAAAAATCTGAATTAAAAAAAAGTAGCCCGCTGGCAACATTGTACCTGGGCGAAGATCCGCCAGTAAAAATGAATAGAATTTTTTACTATGTTTTTGAGAGAAACGTTGCATAAATAAGCCGCTAAAGTAAAGCGAAATTTTGTGTTCAAAATTTACTGGTGAAAGTTTGCTTCAGTGGTAATCAGAAACTGTTGATCCGATTTAAAAAATAAGCCGCCATCTTGTGACAACATTCTCAGTTACTTCACCCGCAGCTGGTAGTCTCTACGCTGTATGGCTCCTGCTCTTTATTCATAATTCCAATTGCTATATGGTATAGGGAGGTCTCAAACACAACTAGAAAACTGGAAGGTAATGAAATCCTGATACGCAATGACTTTCAGAAAATTACATTGTTTAAATTCAAAAGTTTAACCCTTTATCTACTGCAATTTTTTTCATGTAATATTTTTTTTTATCAGTTACTACAATCAAAATTAAAGGATAAACATAAAAAAATACTCACCCGTGAGAAATTTAATTATTTAGAGGTAATTAATTAAAGTGGTACTTTAAAGTACCGTCAGTACACTATGACTAAAATTTCGTAACAGAAAACCCACAAGATATTTCAAATGGCCCCAGAAAATATTTTCCATTTAACAAGTATGTGAAAAATAGGCTTTTTCTTTTTACAAATAAATCGATTGGAAAATTCCGGTCCCAATCATTTATTTCAACACTTTAGAATTGAAAATGCTTTGCCCCTGAAAGGGTTAAAAAAAACTATTTCTTTTTTAGGTTTTGATCGTATTACCAGTCCATCAGTTAAGCGACGTCTATATTCCAGGAACAACATGTTCTCTTGCATCTCCACGTATGCAATATATGAATTACATATGCCATTTCGAGCGCAGCAAAAATGAGCCGGTGCAACAACTTTTTCGATTTCCTTTAAAAAATAATAATTAAACAGAAAATAAATACCAGGGAAATCATTACTACACTACATTTTAGTAATTACATTTTAAAGCAGATGAAAACAATGGATAATTACACAGACGAAAATTAAACAAGAAGTCTTTCTCAAACGCTCAGTGTACTGACGGTACTTATAAGTACCACCGAGTAATTCAACTGTTAAATCAAATACATACACCATTCACCTAAAATAGCTAGTCAAACTGTATTCTAAGATCATAATTAACACATAAAAAAACCCAACACTTATGTTATATCCTTTACTGTCAGGGTTACCACGCTTCAGGGAATTTTCCATGTTAAATATCAGTATTTGTTTATAGCAAAAGCACGAAATTTCGCCTTATTTATTGAGAGATTTTCTATAAGAAAATACTGGTACAGAAGAATTTCCTGGTTTGGAAATTCCCTGAAGCGTGGCAACCCTGACTGTGTTTGCAGCAATGAAAAGACGATCGTGACAATCTGTACAAAATGTCGGCACAAAAGACACCGTCTGTGTCAAAGATAGTCTCCTTCCTAGCTATAATAACAAACCTAGAGCTACTGCTGCCATGTATCGGGATAAAGTCGAGTTAAAACAGTGTTTTTGAAAAGTACCATTAGAATATTTGTAATATTCACTATGGGGTGAAATATTAAATTGAGTGGTACTTATGAGTACCTTCAGCAGATAAAGGGTTAAATACATCTTTTGCCAATTTTGCCTTTTCTGTGTGAATGAGCCATAACAGTTTAATTATAAAAATAAATATGTACCAACTGACCCGAGTAATTACTCTATTATGACGTCATTTAAGATTTTGCAATGTAAATGTCCCTTCCCATGACCTCCGTGGCCATGACTGAATTTCAATAAGAAACTTGTAAAAAATAAATTTTAAACCTTGACCACTAAAAAAAGTTTATTTATTAAGCATAAATGAAAAGCTATGCAATTTTTAGTATTTTTACATACTTTTCTAAAATAGATTCCCCTTTATGTTTTGTAACTTTTCGTATGAATTACTCATTTATACAACTTTCTTTTAATCCCAAGCTCTCAAATTTAAACCAGAATTTCTGCGTAAATTTTCGGCTTTGCAAAGTACGCGAAGAGAAGCATTCACTAAAATTCAAATCAAATTCTTCGTAAATTATGGTGATAATAAATGTTTTCACCATTTTAGCAACAGAACTATTTTCACCATCTAATTGTTTCAAACGAAGATTGCCTGTTCTAGGCAAAAAATTCGGTTTTGATAACCAGGTAGCATGTTTCCTACCCAGTTTGCCACGTGCATGTCCCTCCCCTCTGATGGAACATCTATGCTCAATACAAATACATATACCTAAATTAATATCGAACTCGGCAAAACTTGTCTGGAAGACAGAGCTCAAACCATTAGACACACACTCGCAGGCAGCTTTCATTGATAGAAGAGACGAAAAATGTGATACAATATTACGTGGATGCCAACCACATACTAATCCTCCGTAATATGTGGATTGATTTGACGCATGGTAACCCCTATTTGAAACAGAAAATTTATTTGATTAATTTTTATTTAATTAAATTCAGGGTTCTACGTGGAATTTATTTAATTTCATTTCTTTAAAAATTTTCCGGTACGAAACCTAGTTCAAATTAACGCGAATATCACTGAAGTTTTGAGGCAGCTTGGTACTTATACTGTAAAAAAAAAACGAACTAAAATACGAAATAGCACTGGCAATCGAGACGCCAGTACTATTTCCGTACTTTAACGGAAATTTTTCTCCGTAAATTCAAGAAAAAATTCGATTTTTCTGGTATTTACGAAGAAAAATTTCCGTTAAAATATGGAAATAGTACTGGTGTCTCGATAGCCAGTACAATATCCGTATTCTTTTTTTTAATTTTACACTCCAAACAAGAAACTGTAGTAACTAATAATCATTTTTTTATGAAAAACCAATTTATTCGTACCATTTTTCAGCATAAAATTCACAAGCGTATTTAATATATCATTGAAAGGCTTTATTTTTCAGTGAACATTAAGGAGATCATTTTTCCTTCCTCAAATAAGCCTATATCAAACTTTTCTGTGTTACAACTGTAAATAAAAATAAAGCTTAGAGGAATTTCCGCATATGATACAGAGGATAATAAATCACTTCAAAAAATTCAATTCTTATGTTGCCAAATAACATCAGATACAATGTTGGTCTTAAATCAGTATGTAATCCCTGAACACGGTGTCGGAAGTAAATACGTATCATTACAGCCTTAGACGAATAAATGGCTCCCTGCACGCTGAAGCAGTTTCCTGTTATGTAATAAATGTGTTTTCTGACACCGAATGTATAAAAAGGAATGATTTAATTCTGAAACGTGCGACGTTATTTCAATGTTTTCAGGAGCTTGCGCTTAATGTCGCTTAGTGTTATATTTGTTTGAAAGTTTATGTACAATTTTTATTTAGACTTTTGCAGATACCGATTATATACTTTTCCTTATGAATTGTAAAAACAGACACTAATTTTTAATGAAAAACAAAAGAATATTTTTTCATTTTTTTCCATATCTGTACTCAGCGAAGAATTTTAGTAAGCACTATTTCTGAATAGAAGTTTTCCTGCCATTGAAGTGTAGTGGCTCATTTTTAGACCACTTAAATTTAATCCGTAAATGCCGCATTGGCACCAGAATTTTGGAATAAAAAATTGTCTTTTATTAAGTACGCGAAGAAAATCTTTTCCTTACTTTCAAATAAATTTGTTTATAAATTCTGGTGTCATTCAATCATTTCAGTACTTTGTCCTTGAAAGTGCACCTCCGGCACAGAAAAATTCTGTTCGTAAAATGATGAAATTGCTGTCTGACACCATAATTTACAAACGAACTTCCTA
Source organism: Maratus speciosus (assembly GCA_963932465.1). Lineage (NCBI taxonomy): Eukaryota > Metazoa > Arthropoda > Arachnida > Araneae > Salticidae > Maratus > Maratus speciosus. The sequence continues at coordinate 194,125,060 of OZ010796.1, forward strand.
CAAATTTAAAACTTGTTGTTTTAAACTTTCATTGTAAAAGCAAAATTTTATTAAAATATTCGTGGTGCTGCTTGTAATTTTCGAATTAAATTTAGGTGGTCCCGCAGCGGGGTCTCTGCGCCGAAAGTGTTATTTCAAGGATGGGATTTCATTGCTTTTTTACACACCAGTATAATCTTAGAAATAATGTTATTTTATGTAATCGGAAAATACTGCGATTTAGCAGATCCTCATTTCTCTCTAACGTTATACTGGTATGCAAAAAAAGCGGAGAAATATGATCCCTGACGGTTAATCTCAAGAAAATCGAAATTCAGAAGTGCCAAGTCTCCGGTTTTTTGCACACCACTATTATCTTGAGAAAATGGTGTTCTTCTAAATCTCACAAATGTTCCAATTAAAAAAAAAAAACATTTTCTGTATTAAAATACTGGTATCCAAAAAGCCGGAGACGTGGCAGCTCCGGAAATCAAATAAATCGTAGCAGTTGGCAGCTATGATTGTGTGTAATTGATTGATACTTTCTGGTAAGATAAATAGGTAGAAAAAAAGGAAATAAAAAAAATAATATAAACTTTAGTGAAAGTTACCTAAAGTCAGTTTTAACAAATCGTAGTATCGTAATATTCATATTTTCTTTAATTAACCATCGCAAAAGGAATATTTCATCATTATTGAAACGAAAAGTGAATTTTCATTTAACTCTTTTAGGGGAAAAGTTCTTACGTTGCTAAAACGTTAAAATGGTTGAATGAAAACGGGATTTATGAAATAATTTATATGAAAATAAGTAAAATCTTTTCTTGGCATAGGCTGCGCAAAGAATAATCCATTCATAAATTCTGGTGCCGATGTGCATTTGGGAATTAAAATTAAGTGGTATATGTAATGTACCGGTGCCCTTCCCGGGGTTGAACCGTCGGCTTAATCGTTCGGAGTTTTCGTGGTTTTCTTCGAACCATGCATTTCCATGCGAAAATATGGGTTAGGTTCCATTAGAAAGACCCACCCCCACGAAGGTCACTCCCCCCTGGGCTTATATCCCTCGAGTAGATAATTGGCCGTCAAAAATCAACCCAAACCAACTCAACCTTTCCTGGGGTTGAAAAAGTCTTCAAATTGTTTACCCGAAAGTTGTTTGTTACCATAAATTCTTAAAAGTTATTTTCGAATTTTAATAGCAAAGTTTCTTTTCTAAATCATTGATGTTTTGTTATATAAGGCTTTGGGTTAAAAATTTTATTGTATTTCGCAGTAATTATCTTATAAAATAATTTTTATAATTTTAAACGCAGTAGGTGTTTAGAGCGTATTTTTCTCATTATATTAATAACTAAAAGTGAGGTATAGTAAAATTTTGAAATCTAAATTGTTTATTAGCATTGAGTAAAATTAACAAATATTTAAGGCAGGGCTGTCAAACTGTTGGTCGCTGAACACCGCAAAAATTTTATAAAAATCTCTGCCTTATGTAATCGTCGAATCGACGCGATTCAAAGAGTCGACTATTTAAAAAAAAAAAAAAAAATAGTGGTATCCGACGGGCCACAGTTTGACAATTCTGATTTAACCCTTTAAGGGGCAAAGTACGTCTGTGCGTAAAATGCAGAAATGGTTGATTGACACCAGAATTAAATTTGTTTGAAAAAAAAGTTGAATCATTTCTTCACGTATTTACTAAAATGAAATTTTTCATGTAGCATTTAGCAGAGATGCAAGCACTGAGCAACAAATGGCTGACAGCTACCAATAATTTCTTATAGTGTTCCTCCCCTTATTTAATGACAGAATTTCTGAGATTAAATGAGACGAAGAGTATTATTAAAATTTAGTGATGAAAATCAGCAATTGTGGTGCAGCGCTTGCATCCTTGCATAATTGCAGCCTTGCAAAATTAAAAGGTCCAAAATTGAACCATCGCCCTTTAAGGAATTAAGATATTGAAGTAAGAATTAACATACTAATACTCTGTTTTGAAGATTTTATATAAAACGCTAAAGAAATAGGCAAAGAACATGAAACAAACGCACTGGGGCTCATGCGTACAAATCATTAATGCACACAAGCGGCTAAGATCTCTTTTTTTCATGCTCTTTTTGATAAGAAATTTTAGCTTTACTTAATCGCGAAAGTTGCCAATTAAACAAGGCGAAAATATCTAATTGAAAAAAAGTGATAAGCTAGCCTCCTTTATCATTCGTGTGCACCATTTTTAAAATTACACATCTTCCTATATTGAAAATGTATTGAAATGTAGTATTACCTCCAAAGCGAAAAAATTAATATACGGTCGAATCCTGAAAATGAATGTTTTTACTCAAATAGATTTCAAATAAAGCGTCATATCAATAAAAGAAGATTTATTACCTGTGGAGAAACAAGCCTTTCTTTTAACCCTTACCGGCGCAGTGGTCCTACGTCGGGGTCAGCTAATTTTAATTCCAAATTTACAAGCGGCCCCAAGAATATTTCAATAAAACTTTGTTTTTGCAATGAAAGTTAAAGTTAAGAAGATTCTAATTTCTAAAATAGCCGTTTGTAAGTTCAAGTGTCAGTCAATCATTTTATCATTGTGCGAACAGAATTTTTCTGTGCCGGAAAGGGTTAAACATAACTTTTTTTTTTTTTTTTGGCCAAAAAGTGCTTTATGAACATAATTCTCTATATTTCAGTATTAAAGCGAGCATACTACTCTTAAAATTCTATTTTTCGAGGAACATGTATATGAAAAAGCAATATTTTCTGCGCATGCACGGCTACACAAAAGAATTTCTAAGCACTACTGAGTATGAGCGTGATTTGCTTCAAGGTGTTTTAACCCCTTAATTCTCGCTCCCGTGATATTCACGGGCTGTGTCTTTTATTCATATTGTTTGATTCCCACCAGTTTTATAAAATAGTGTAATTGGCTTTATCATGGTATCATTTTACCAGTCATGAGTTATGGTGAATATTTGGTTTTCAAAAAAGTGGTGTCAATAAGCAATTTGAATTTTTAAACAGTAATTTAATGCACCCGTTAAGGGGTTAAACTGAGTTATGCATTTTCATGTTGAGCTCAGTGTTGCCAGATGGGCTACTTTTTTAAAAATCAGATTCTTGATTGGCACCACTTTTTTTCAAATGGTAAAATGTGCCTTGCTTAATGACATATTAATTAAGGCAAAAACAAAGATAATTTTACCGTTTCAAAAAAGTGGTGCGAATCAGGAAATCTGAATTTAAAAAAGTAGCCCACTGGCAACACTGTTTGAGCTTATTTAACACGTTCACACCGGCGTGCATCACCGGTGGGTCACGCTTGACTGTCACATCAGGCGGCGTGCATCGCCGGTGGGTCACACTTGACTGTTCCACCGCCTCCTGAATAATAGGCCTGAGCGCTGACACAAAAATGGCGGCTGCCGAAGGCGGATTTTTTCCAGCGGGTGGACGGTCCCTTTAATTTTCGTACCAATATTTTTTTAAGTTTTTTCAGCTTTATTTTTCTGAGATTAAACAAGTCAAAGAAATATTTTATAAAATACTAGTGTCCAAATTCAGGGGACCGTACATACGTTAAAAAAAATCCGCTTACAAAAGCCGCCATTTTTGTGTCAGCGCTAAGGCCTAGTATTCAGGGGGCGGTGCCACATCAACCACCGCCCTCTGAATACTAGGTCTACGCGATGACATAAATATGGCGGCTGTCGTAGGCGGATTTTTTTCAGCATTTCTACGGTTTTTTGAGCGTTTGTACCAGTAAAATCAGAACAATTTCCTCAGATTATTTTTTAATATTAGATAAAGTTGGGGAAATCTTTAAGAAAAAACTGGTGTCCGAATTCTACGGACTATACAAATCCAGAAAAAACCCGTCTACAACAGCCGCCATTTTTGTGCTTCCTAGTAAACCTTGTACTCAAAATGATGGTGCGTCAATGCGAGGCTAACGAAAAAGACAGGCTACCGCGGTGGGTCCAATTCTCCTATTTTACAGACCGCTGGAGTCACGTGATGCTCGAATGCACCAATGAAGGTGTGCGAAAAGAGCATCACGTGACTCCAGCGCTCTGTAGAAAAAGAAGAATCGGACCTACCGCGGTAGCCTGTCTTTCTCGTTAGCCTCGGTTAATGCCACGTGACGTCACATTGACAGTAATAAAGTTTACCGCCCTCTGAATACTAGGCTTGCCCGCTAACACAAAATAGCAGTTGTAGTAGGCGTATTTATGTTAATGTTTATAGGTTGTTTTAACTTTGAATTCCAATCATTTCTAATTTTCCGCCTTATTTTCTCTAAGATTAAATAAGTCAAAACTGAAGAAAACGTAAAAATGTTTCGATGTATTCAAATTTCATTATAATCAGATTCCTCGCCTCATTAAACATTTTTAGAAAGAAATTTAGACACATTTCTTTTAACATATCTGGCCCACCTCAAAGTGCTAATTGTGCATAAAATTTTACAATAATAAATGACTTTTTTTTTTGCAAATTATTAAAATTGTTCAAATAGATTTTCTTAAACATATTTTTTAATATTAGTTATAAGCACCAATCGTTACCATGGAATATAAGCCGTATTTCAAGTTATGTGAATATTTCTTTGATACTTAACACAAGCTCATCCACTTAAAATATATATCGATGACATAAGCATAGTTGCCATCCTCCGACTAAACTTCCGTAAAATGTTAGTTAACTTCAACCGGGAAATGTTTTTAATGTAACATTAATTATTTAATTTCATGTTTCTACATGGAACTTGTTTGAAATCATTTCTTTAAAAAAATTCTTGTTCGAATCATTTTTAAACTGATTCTAATTAACCTACATTTTACAGAAGAATGTATCAAGGTTGGCAGGTATTCTTAAGGGCCATAAGCCAGCAGCACTCGCAAGCTTATGGTAAATAGCAGCGTTCTTTTAAAATTTCTCATTTGCATTTCAATATATTTACATATTTTATTAACACATTGAAGAGCATCGGTATGTTATATATACAGCTTAATTTTAATTCCCAAGCGCCACTTTGGCCCCAGAAATTAGGAATTAAATTTTGCTTTCTATAGTGTTAGCGCAAAAAGCTTTTATTTACTTAAATATAAATTTGGTCCTAAATCCCGGTGTCAGCCAATCATTTCAAGATTTTATGAATAAAATTAATTTGCCCCTGAAAGGGTTAATCATAGGAGGGCATGTGTCTATGTCTAACCTGGTTCCTATTGCTTTATTGATTTTGGAAACAGTTTCTTGTCTAAAGCGGGATAGAAGGATAATTTTATTTTCGGAACCTGTTCCGAAATTCAAAGTTTCCGAAGAAAAATAATCTGGAATTAAAATCGAAAACATTTAAAGATACCCAGACTAATATCAACCACGAATAATCTTTGAAGAAAAATATAATTTTGTAAGATTTAAATGCCAACGAGAAATTTTAAAACGGATTTGCTATTAGTCTAATATTAGCTTTCGAGCATATCTGCCAAATTTTACGCCTTTTTCCTACCATTATTTTTGTTCAGGAATTTTTTGCCTTATTCAATCCTATGTTTTCGATGATTAAACAAGACAAATTTCTCTGTTAAAAAATAGTGGTAGGAAAAAAGCGTAAATATGGCAGCAATGCTTTCGAGTGTCTTCGCGTTACTAGCGAATCATCCTAAGTTTGTGATTTGTTTACACCTCACTCCAAATTGGTCGAATATCTAGATATGATTTTGAGAGATAAAATAAACACTACAGATGATGTTTCAGTTAACTGAAAGACTTTGTGAATGAGCTTGTTACTTAATTCGTTGCTTTAACGATAGAAATGTAAGCTAACAAAGAACTTTTATAATGGTTACTACCAACGCAGTAAGATGTGCTGAAATTATCATCTAAAATGCAATATCTTACTTTTGAAAGTAAAATTATAGAAGATTCGAGCATATAATTTTTTAAGTAGAAAATGTTTGATAGTAACAGTCAATCATGATATCGTTTTACATTTAAAAAAATTCTATAAAAGAGGTTTCATTTGAGTAAATGTTAAATTGGCAAAAACAATCTGGCTATCGAACAAGGTCGGAAGGGGGTTGGGCTGCTCCTGTTATAGGCGCCCTTCATTATAATTAAGAATATAATCTTTGACTATAATTCTGATCCACTAGGCCTCTCATTTGAAAAGCAATATCAAGTGATCATCAAACATCATTAGTTCACCTTATAAATGCATATCGATTTCTTTATATTAGAAGCAGCGTAACATCATTAAAATACACTGTAAAAGATTTTACCCCATAGACCAGGAGTGTCAAACTGCGGCCTGCCGGAAACCACTAAAATTTTATAGTAATCTTTGCCTTATCGATTCATCGAATCACTGCGATTCAATAAGTTAACTATTTCTTTAGAAAATTAGTTGTGACCAGCAGGCCACAATTTGTTACTCCCGCCATAGACTATAATGAAGCGGAATTATTTTTAGTATCGCTGCAAATTAACTATAAATGCTACGCTACATACTTTGATTTCAATAGGGAACATGCATTGGGAAATTTCAATAACGTATATCAATTAGATGAAAATCCGAGTATATTTACGCGAGTTAGAATGCGGCAAGTCAAACAAATGGTCACACGAACCGAAGTCTTCACATAAAAATCGAATTGTACTTTATTAAAGTAAAAGCGCGAAAAAACAGACGGGAGCACAGACAGACAGACAGACGGGCGGTCGGACAAACGGACGTACAGTCAGGCGGAATTCATAGGCTGAAACGGAATAAATATACTTTACAAATATGGAAAAAAGCGTTAAAAAAGGATTGGTTTTACAAAGCAAGTTATAACCTTTTTATAGGTTACGTGTAAAAATGTATGAGATCGAATTTTTTCAAAAGTTCCCATGAACGATAAATTGCTAATTATATACATTTTGTAAATATCCGCTATTTCTTGTTTATATCTCAGTCATGCTTATAGCGTGTCAAGCTGTGGTCTTAATTTAAACTCGAAACTCATTATGCCATTTGGAGCATAGCTAATTTATTAATCCAGCTGCATTAGATGAAACAGCTTACGCAATTCAGTACTTAAAAAAAGTGTTAACTAAAGAAAGCTATAAATATAAATAAAGAAACCTAATATGTTGCATTTTTTCATATTGTCGTATGTAATTTTAAAACATCACCAGATTAGCAGTGTTTGACGTTATACTATGCGTGTAGCTTCCAACCTCGCGGAAATTTTCTGTTCAAATAAAAAGCATTTTCAACTAGGTAAATTGATAAATGAAATGTTTCATCTTTTTATTTCATTATTAATCAACTTTTACTTAATAGAACTTCGGTATTAATTTCATTTCAAAGACAGATCCCTTTAAAAAGTAATTAATATTCAATTGAGTAAGATTGTATTAAGTTGTAATAATCTTAATTTTCTTTTTGTCTTTATAATCAAAAACCAAAATCAAAGCTTTTAAACGACTGGTACTCACTTCCGCGACCCACGAGCTGCAAACTTGTGACTTTATTGAAAAAAATCTTGACTTTACATAATTGTAGAATTTCTGACAGAATATAAGGCTAATAACAATCTTCGCAAAAAGTGACATGTAATATAGGGTGAACCAAAAGTCTTGCCCTGATTATAAATATTTATTAATCTCAAACTATTATAATTAAACGTATGTTTGTTTGGATACATTGTAAGTACTGTAATAAGTTTTTTTTATAAGACCACGTGCCTCTGCAAATTTCAACGTGTGCCCTCTTTGTAGCTTGGAGAAAGTCTAAGTGGTATTCTAGTTCCTGCCAAGTATTTTTTAACGTTTTCAGTACAGAAAGCGCTTGTATCTTAATCTTCAGTTCTTCGACGCCAGCAATTGGTGTGGCAAAAAGTGTGGTCCTGGATATAGCACCCAAAGAAAAAATCCAGAGGATTAATATCTGGAGAGCACGGAGGCCGGGGTGTTGATCCATCCCTTTCAATCCACTTATCCGGAAATGTGTCGTTTTATTGCACAAAAAACTACTAAAACTGACAAATCCAATGATACAACAAGTTACATTATTTTTCAAACGGTTAATTTGTAATGAATTATTATAATCATGGAAGGACTTTTGGTTTACACTGTACTTTTTCAAAAAAAATAGTGAGCGCTCTGTTTTAAACTCACAATTTAGCGATTCAAAGCACTCTAAAAAAACTGTTCTACACATTCATTTATTAACTAAATTCGCAATATATGAATGCAGCTACACTGTGGCATTCCGCATGTGGCTGATTTTTTATTCAGGGATTCCAAATTCTCACCAGTAATTTTAAATAGTTGTTATTGTTTTATAAGATAATAGATATTCCACAAATAGACTAAAAGAAAACTGCTATTCAAAATTTTCCGGTGTGAATTCCAACACTAGTGAGAAGTCTGTCGATTAGTGATGACGTCACACTCGTGTCCTCTGGCCTTGAGTATTTCGAGGGCAGCGGTCTGACTCAATTCAAATGTGTTTTGAACCAAAGAATATATTTAAAAATAATTAACCCTCTCGCTGCGCAACCCGAGATATACTCGGAAATGCATTTTTCCGTCTAATTAATGCTATTTGGTTATTCCCACCAGTTATTTTTCAGCGAAAGCTTTATCTGATTTAATCAGGACATTTTCCCCGATTGTGATAATCAAAAATGTCTGCTTTAAAGAACCGGTGATAAAAGATTAAAAATTCTGTAAAAGACGCTCATCCCGAAGATTTACTTACGCAGCGAGAGGGTTAAGTACCGCATAATATGAAGTAACACATAGAAACCAGACATATTACCTTAAATACATTTTCTGCTTGAAAATGTGCTTGGTTTGGCTTATCTCAGACATCAGAAGTACACCGATATGATAGCATATATAGTGAAATCCTGGTTGCCAGGAAAATAGGAAGATTTTATTTCGAGCACCACTATTTTCATCGAGAAATATTCGCTTTATTTCATTACAATGGTGTAACCAATACATCAGGCAAATAATACGGTACGTAATTAGTGTTATTCAATACAAAAGTTTTAGCTTTTTACTGACAAAACAGTGAGAAAAAACAATTTTTTCTGAAAAGTAAACTCCACCGCGTTAAACCAAGCAATTTCCATTAAGTGAAACAAAGATTACTATTAAAAAATAGTGGTATCCAAAAGAATCTGAGTAATGGAGTAAGCAAACTCTTAGCCTGTCATTTCATATTTATTTATTATTCATTTTTCAATAATTTTCATACATAAGAATGTATATTTTAATCAAAAATTGCTTCTATTGTGTTAGGGCTCATTCATTCTATCTGATTAAAGAAGCAAAATCCCAAATGCATGATTTTTAGGGAAGTCACAAATAACAATTTGTAATAATTATGAAACATCGGCATCCTTAAAAAATAAAAAAATTGTAACTCAATGCAGATATCACTCAAATGTATGCAACATATATATATCTGTGTGCGTGTGTGGTTACTGGGATGTATTATTCTAAGCAACTTAAAAAGCGTAAAAAAGGAACTGTTACTGTTACCCTTGAAATGTAATTTATGTGTAGCAATAAATAGTTATTATACGTTATTCCTTGTCGATTTCGTGTCTACATCTTTTTCAAGTGACTATTTACAGCAGATTTAGTACCCTTTAGAAATGGCCTAAAATTTTCGACACCCCTCTTAGTAATTGAATTTATAAAATAGCCGAAATATGTGTTTTACTTTTTTCAGTAGATTTGTTATGGTACATTTTGCGCTCCTAATTTAAACTGCTGCTGAGATATGGCAAAACGACCCGAAACTTCCGAACCCCCGTTTAAAGCCCTTGGTGATTCAATTCTTAAATTCGCTGAAATTTGTGTTTAAGTATGTTTTTTAGTAGTTTGGTTATGCTGAATTTCACGCTCCTACCTAAAACTCCTGCAGAAACATGGCGAAATGACCTAAACCTTTTGTCCCCCGTTTAATCCCCTTAGAGGGGGCATTATAAAAAATCCTTTCTCAGTAGGTGAGTGCATTATGTAAGGATCATGTCTTCCAAATTTTATTGTCCTATGAGTAACTGTTGAGGATCTGGATTGATTGTGAGTCAGTCAGTTGACAGGTTTTCCGCTTAAATCGGGACTCCAAAGTCTCTGGGCACCACCATTTTCTTACAGTTTATTTTCAAAATCCATAATCGTAGATAAATCTGCCATTACATAAGGTGAACAAAATTACTTTAAAATACTGGTGCCCAGAGCATTTGGAGCCCCAATTTAAGCGGGACGTCTGGCAACTCTAACAAGACATCTTTTTTTATATAGGGTAATTCCGGGATTTATGCCGCACATTTTTTTGAATTCGTGTATAAAGTCCCATGGTGGACATAAAATTAAAAAAATCATGCTGTGCTATTTAATGTTAAATATATAACGCGTGTACTGCGAAAAAAAAATTCAAAAGAAATTACTAATATTTTTTAACATTTTTTTTTCTAAAACATTACACTGCGGCGCGTCACCTCTACATTCAGGCTGAGACGCTGCACTTGTGCGGTAGTTATGCCGCGCTTGTAATAAGAAGAGAATGAAATTATATATAAAAATATAAAAAAAACTATTCATATATGGAATATAATTAACGATGTAATAACAAAATGAAACTAAATGAGTACAATGAAACGTATTAGTAGATTCAAATTAACAATTGTTGCCTACTTTCACTATTAAAATTATCGACTTATTTTTTTTTTTTACATTATATTTTAATTGTTATTTCAGCAACAACGTACTATCAATGTATTTGAAAGGGGAAAAACAAAGTAAAATTGTGTTTACTTAATTTATTAGTTAAACCTTTCGGGACCGGTGACTCTTACACAAATTTTATTCGATTGGAACCACTTTTTTTTAAAGAAGTTACCATTACTTAAATAATCATAAAAATGCTATAATTAAACAAAGCAAATATTAATTTTCTTTTTTACTGGCGCCAGAAACAAATTTTGTATGCTCTTTATGAAGATATTTATATGCACCTATGGTCCCGAATAAGTTAAGCGACCTGTTTTGTCGACTACAATCTACAGAAAAAGTGTCGAAAATGTCTTTATGTAACTACAATTAAACACATGATGCAACGAAGCCAATTACACTTCCTCTTTTTTGGAGTAGTTTCAAAGAACCTCTGTGTTATGCGTAATCCAATTTTTCATTATTATCATCTTGACTTGCATCTTTCTTGCCCTCTTTACTTTTTATTTTCCCCCTTTTTCTCCTTTGGTTTTAGTAAACTTGATAACATGCCTAACATGGTTAGTCTGTGCAAAAAGAAAAGAAAAAGCTACTAACACTTAATCATTCCGTACAAAAGAAATTGCAGCATGTATACCGGAATAGCAGTGCGGCATGTATCCAATTTTGCACTGTGCAGACGTCGGCCACCACAGTTACCTGCCATCGCTAAGGGGAATGGCGTAACCATACACACAGTACTCTTTAGAAACGCTACACTTAGTTTTGACTTCGAAATCATGCATGCATTTAGTAATTAGTGTAGGAAAAGTATTTAAACATGACGTGTTTAAAAGTCTGGACAGCGAGATCATGCACTTACGTCAAATTAAGGATTGTACTTCTACAAGTAAACATCGAAATGTGATTCACGCTATACACTGCTTAAAATAATCTCATTGCGCACCTATACTGCGCGTTTGACAACCATCTATCGATAATTACAAGAAATACAAGGGGTGCGGCATCTATCCCGTATGCGGCGACTCTCCCGGAGTTACCCTACGCATAGATGTGCAGTCGTGGAAAAAAAGTAAACACCCTCTACTAACTCGTCAACAAATTATCGTAGAAGAAAGTTACTGGTACCGAACGATTGGAAATAAAGTTTATTTTTAAATGATGTATATACAATTTGTTTAGGGGGCCAACTACATATTAAAACGAGCCATAACTTTGTTTTTTTCAATAGCAGTATACAATTCTGACAGCATAAATGAACTCCACACCCTTCAATTAACCTAAAAACAAGTTTTTATGCAATTCGTACGATTAGTTTCTGAGAAATTAATTATTTTAAAACAGGCGTATTTTAAGGGCTGTATCCAAATTGAAGTTCGGTACTCGATTGTTAACCGAGAGAGCCCCCTTCTTGATCAAGGCACCTTAAGTAGTCAATGAAGCCTGCTAGATTACAGGACAGCAGTAGAAATTTCAAAATATTTAGTCGCTTCTATCATAGATGGGCTGTTCTCTATCCGTAAGTTTTCTTGCTAACCAATATATATATATATATATATATATATATATATATATATATATTCAACCATAAACGCCAAATAAGTCCTCAGGCATAATATTATATGACAAAGTATAGAATTGTATGATTAAAAATCAAATATTCTCAGGAGATAATCCTTGATATAAATGGCTAAAAGATTACCTAATAACATATTGTGTGATTTTAACCTTCCTACTAGTGTTGCCATTTTTCCCGCGTAAATCGGGGCTCCAAAAGCTCTGGACACTACTAATTTCTTATACTTTGTTTCGCAATCTTTAATCACAGATAATTCTGCCATTAGATAAGGCGAAGAAAATTACTTTATAATACCGGTGTCCAGAGCATTTGAAGCAGTGATTTAAGCGGGACATCTGGCAACACTACTTCCTACCCTGAATGGCTCTATATCGTGTATAACGGTATAATCGAACTCGTGTATAATCGATAATGTGTTGAATTCTATTCGAACCAGAAATTTCTTATAAAGTAATTTAAATAAATGCCGCAGTGAACGAAGTTAAATACTTTTAAATAGAAATTCTGATGTGAAATGTTTTAATCAAGTTTGAGTAAAATTTCAATAGGATAGGAAGGTTTAAATCTTAAAAATGTGAATTAATCTTTTTAAACACAGAGATAGAAAGTATCCGAGGACATGTTTTGAGTTATCGTCTGTTTATGTAAAAAAAATCAGTGTGGTGCTTGTTTTAACTATTTTGGGCGGGATAAGGTCAACTATCCAAATGCAATTTCTAAATTATAATATTAGTGGTATAAATATAAATATACGATATATATAGTCATTAAATTGAATTTTTCTGCGTGAAAGAAATTCTGGTAAAGGATTATATATTCTAAACAAATTAGGACACATTTTAAAAAAGATCCACAAAACTTTTTCAATATAAGAAATTCTTATATGTAAAGGCCTCATCAGTGGCCGAGAGATTCTGCTCTCAAAGCTGGTAGACAGATGGTGCTGTGTTCGAACCCAATCGCGCCCATCGACCTAATCGTTCGGAGTTTTCCGTAGTTTTCTTGGAACCTTGGATTTCCTTGCGTAAATACGGATTAGGCTCCCTTAGAAAGACCCCCACGGAAGGGACCCTCCTCTTTCGAGCCTATATCCCTCATGTAAATAATTGGCCGTCATCAACAATACCAACACCAAACTATATATAAAGCTATTACTTTTTAGAAGTAATTCCTTTCAAAATTTATTTAATTCCAAGTTCCATAAATAATGGCACGAATATTTCAAATCAGAAATGTTTGTCTAATAATTTGTATTCATATAACCAGTAAACTTTCAATAATTTGGGGAATATGTAATATGATCTTGCTATTAAATAAGGCGAAATATTTTATTCAATAATTCTGACAGAAATTTAAGAACCCTGTAATTCATGCTCATTTACATTCAACTTTCAATGCAAAAAAAAAAAAAAAAAAAAAAAAAAAACTATATGTGACAGGAGAGAGAAAAAATGATAACATATTTATAAACATAGAAAAAATACAGGACACCGTTCGAAATAAACTACCAAGTATTCATCTCAGGTGTTAATCTCCCTCATACCAAATTTTAGAAAGACTTATTCGTTAACTTTCTTTTTTTTGTACCGAATTTTAGAATGATTTATTCGTTGACTTTAAATCTTTCTAACTCTCATTTCATTTTCTGATAAAAACAACTGGATGAATGCTATAGAAAAATCCAGAATAGAATTACAGTATATTTTCTCGGTCATTCGTATCATGATTATAATAAATTTTAAAAAAAAAAGGTTTTCTAGTGGCGCACGAGGTATTTTTGTTTTCATTATATTAAGTTACACGATAATATTATTCTGTCTTTATCTTTGTTTTATATTTGAGACTGACAGCTATATTATATTTTGAAATATTTTATATGATATAATAAATGGATTTAAAATGATATTGTTTGAAAACTATTTATTTGAAAGTCACGCAAACTAAAATTATTAATCTAACTGTAATAACATTTTCGAAAATACCTGTCTTTAAATAGATTATTTTTATTTAACACCTTAATTCTCGCTCCCGTTATATTCACCGGCTGTGTCTTTTACTCACGTTGTTTGAATCTCACTAGCTTTATAAAATAGTGTAATTGGCTTTATCATGGAATCATTTTACCTGTTATTATATAAGATGAATATTTCTTTTAGAAAAAAGTGGTACCAATTAGCAGTTTGAATTTTTAAACCGTAATTTAACCCCTTAATGGTCGCATTAATTTATGGTTTAAAAATTCAAATTGTTTATAGGCACCGCTTTCTTTGAAAAAGAAATATCCACCTTGTATAATGACAGGTACAATGATACCCTAATAAAGCCAATTACACTACATTCTAAAACTGGTGGGAATCAAACAATCCTAATAAAACATACAGCCCGTGAATATCACGGGAGCGAGAATTAAGGGACTAATGCGATCGTTAAGGGATTAAATCTCTTGTGCGTTTTCATTTGCGGAGAAATTGCTTTTATTTGATTAATGAGTCACAGTAACCCTAATGCTATGTCTACAAAATGAATTCAGAAGATGGAGCTTGAAGAAGGCTAACTTTTTCAGCGTTCCTACGGTTCCTTGAATTTTAATAGCCTTATTTCTGAATAGTAGTCTCAACACTATTTAATCTTAGAAAAACGAGGCAAATATCACAAAAGAAAACTCTTCAAATATCAGTGAAATAACGTGCAATCTTAATATTTTACATAGAATGTTCATAATAGTCTCATAATACTCATTTTTGCCAACGCAATCGCTTGAAAAAAGATGTTTGTTAGTTCTACAATAGGGTGGAGTGAAAAAAACCGAAAATCGGAAAACCAAAATGTAATACCGCGCAAAAGTTTTATATGGTCCTCAGTAACAAAAGTGCGCAGTTTTTTTTTAATTAAATTTTATCTTCCGGTGCCCCCGGGCCCCCCAATTTTCGACAAACTCGTCAAAAACACCTTGTAGAAGTTATACGTAAAAATAAATATAAAGATGGAAAACAAAAATATGCCTGCACAGTTTTCTTTTTTAATCAAGTTTTATCTTACGGTGGCTCGGGTCCCCACAATTTTTGCGAAACTCGTCAAAAATGCCTTTTACAACTTATAAATCGACATAACCATAAATTTGGAAAATAAAAATGTCATACCACGAAAAAGTTGCGTATGGTGCATAGTAATATACCTGCACAGTTTTTTTCGAAATCGCATAATATTTTCCAGGGACCCGGTCATGCGAAATTTTGAAAAAATTGCCACAAACTCTTTTTATCTGTTGTACATGTATAATAGAATGCATCACCAAGAAGCAAGAGTGCAATAAAAACATTTTATCTGTAAAAAGTACACAAAAAATTAAAGTTCAAGAATGAAAAACGAACATTTAAATGTGTTAAAAGGGTTAAAAATTTTTAAAGTTCAATTAAATCAGTTCGCGCGCTTCAAAAGAAACATCTAAATATTCGAAATGTTTCAGTTTGTTGTTTATTGTTGGTGCTGTTGGAGCTTTATAACCTTAAAATCTGACTTTGTCTCAAAATATGGC
Source organism: Maratus speciosus (assembly GCA_963932465.1). Classification (NCBI taxonomy): domain Eukaryota; kingdom Metazoa; phylum Arthropoda; class Arachnida; order Araneae; family Salticidae; genus Maratus; species Maratus speciosus. The sequence goes on from OZ010796.1 coordinate 194,140,893, forward strand.
GTATTGGATCTTATGAAAATCCATGTTGCTTGCACCACAAACTGTCGCGGCAGCTTCACTGACCAGCCTGGCGCACCTTTCTACACTTTGAGTTTTGCATAGAAACTCAGCAAGCGAAATGATATCTTCACGATCACGTTTGTCAATGTACATTTTTAAATCATCGCATGAAAGATTAGTAAAAAAGGTGGTTCTGTAACTTCTACCCTATCCCACTGAATCAGATCAATATAATCTGGTGCGTTAAAATTGACTGCAGGAACTTGGAAGTGCCTAACATCTTCACTTGTATTCGCAATTTAAGGATTTTACGAAATCCTACTTCGCGGATGTATTCCTGATCATCGGTTACCATGCCATGCCACTCAACAGGTTTTCTGGATGGCCAAAAAAGGAATTGCGCTGGATTACGGGTTCAATTATAACTTTAACTGTCTGAGGCATATCCATGTAAAAATAAACAATTTCCCAAAGATGGCTGGCATTTAATTGCAAACCGTACACGTGCGTACACCTTGAGTACAAACTCCGCGAATATCTGCAGATTTAACGCTCTATCTGGAGTTCCCACGTAGAGTCTCAAAATTCTGTTGGTAGTGATAACCCATCTGCTATGTGATAGTCTACCGGGAAATATATTGCAAGGTCTTCCGAACAACTTCCTTTTTTATATAGATAGGATCACTTTCTTCAGTTATTTCTGATCGGTACTGAGATCTTCAATAACTGTTTGGAGGTTATAATTAATCTCGAATACTCTGTAAAGAAACGATGGGAAGAGATTCGCAATTGTCCAACATTTTTCCAATCGGACCACTATAACTGCATGGTCAGCCGTCTAGCACGAACTGATTTAATAGAACTTTAAACATTTTGAACACTTTTAAAAGATTTAAATGTTTGTTTTCATTCTTGAACTTTAATTGTTTCTGTACTTTTCACAGATGAAATGTTTTTATTGCACTCTTGCTTCTTGTATGATGCATTCTATTATACATGTACAACGGATAAAAGGAATTTGACAATTTTTTTCAAAATTTCGGATGACCGGTTCCCTGGAAAATATTATGCGATTTCGAAAAAAAACTGTGCAGGTATATTACTACGTACCATACGAAACTTTTTCGCTGTGTGACATTTTTATTTTCCAACTTTATAATTATATAGTTTTATAAGTTGTACAAGGAATTTTTGACGAGTTTCGCAAAAATTGTGGGGACCCGGGCAACCGGAATATAAAACTTGATTTTTAAAAAACTGTGCAGGCATATTACTACGTACCATATACAACTTTTCCGTGGTATGACTTTTTTTTTCAGCTTTATCTTTATTTTTATGTATAACCTCTACGAGGTGTTTTTGACGAGTTTGTCGAATGTTGACGGTCCCGGGGGTACCCAAAGATAAAATTTAATTTCGAAAAAACTGCTCAGTTTTATTACTGAGGACCATACACAACTTTTGCGCGGTATTACATTTTGATTTTCCGATGTTCGGTTTTTTCACTCCACCCTATTCTACAGTTCTCTATATGTTTTAGACATTTTGTGAAATACATGGCATAATAAATCGCTGGAAGTGATTATTTTTCGTCTGTGATGAGTTATCATAACATTTAACACACAGTACAAACCAATACAATTAGATCCAGTACTGCACAAAAAATATTCCACGAAATGCAAACATGTTAATATTTGTTTAGAACAGAGAGCAGGCTTGCCATTTTGGCCTCCATTTTTATTTCGAAATTTCACATTCATACCGGAAGTATTCAAAGAAAAAACTGTACTTTATGTAATCACAAAATTTGAATCATTCACTAATGCAAAAAATACTATTTTTATTTTCTGAATGAAAGTGGAGGCCAGACTGGCAACCCTGGTACAGAGCTTAAACATTTTTGCCTGAAACTCGTTTGCCACAAGAAGTTTCGAAAGACAATGTTTAAATTAATTAATCCAAAAAATTTTCTAATTAAATAATGGAGTAATGAAACATTTCTCATTTTGTCAAAATATGGCGGAAACACAGGGCTTGACTACTGCTACTTTTCTACCAGTAAAATTAAATAGACATTTTTTTCCTTAATTATGTCAGCAATTCTGCGTGAATAACTCTCTTAAAAAGCATTTAAGAGGTCAAGATATCGTCGCCACCATGTCAAACTATCCAATATGTAAACAGTGTTACCAGTGGACTAATTTTCTTAAAATCAGATATCTTGAGTGGCATCATTTTTTAAAATATTAACACTAGAAAGCCCGGAAGGAGTCGATCCGACTCCGACCATTACTGTCTCAATACTCAAGGCCTCTGGACTGATTTCGTGACGTACCAAATGAAGATCAACCCCTTGAGGGGCGGTGGGATATATTTTATCCCACCTACGATTAATCAGGATTTGCACCAGAAAAAGTTTAGGAAATTTTAGTTTTCTGACTTTAGTGGAGAAAAGTCGCGAAATTGCTTTTCCTTATTTTGAAATAAATTTTTTTCTAAATTTGCGGTGGGAATTAATCATTACACAAACAAAATTGCTTGACCTTCAAGGGGTTAATCTTCGTTTGGTACGTCACGAAATCAGTCCTGAGGCCTTGAGTATTGAGACGGTAATGCTCCGACCATATGATTAACACGTTCACGCCGGCGCCTATATTCATGTTTCTCGCTGTGAGGCAGCTCTTGAATTCATCTTTTGCTTCATCTGGCGGCGCGGTACTTTCGCTTATTCAGACACTGTATGTAATGACACGCCCACCTCATATTTATTACATTGAACTCAAATATAACAAGCAGAGTTGATTGTGAATGTCTGAAAGTTCGTAAGGAGTAAGCAAATTCATTAGAGACATGATTTTATTGACTGCATATGTACAAATTTAATATAAAATGTCTTAAAATCTAAAGAAATATGGACAACATCATATAAATACATTTTCTGTAAGGTAGAAGCCACGCCCTTAGTTAATGATATCTTTTGAATGAAAACGAGAATTCTCGTTTCCCGTCGTGAATGTATAAGATTTATAATATTGAATTTTTTTTACTACTGAATTTTCGAATATTCAAGTGTGACCCACCTGTAGTGCACGCCGTCTATGGCATAGTCGAGTGTGATCCACCTGTAGTACACGCCTTCTATGGAACAGTGGAGTGTGACCCACCGGTGATGCACGCCGCTTGATGCGGCAGTCAAGCGTGACCCACCGGTGATGCACGCCGACCGATGCGACAGTCAAGCGTGATCCACCGGTGATGCACGCCGGCGCGAATGTGTTAAATGTCAATTGGAACCAAAAATACTTTCGTAAAATAAGTTAAATTTAAACTACACAGATTTACGTTAAATAAATCAGTCAAATAATTTTAAATAAAAATTCAGGTGTCAAATATTTTTATGAAACTTGAGTAAAATTTCCGGCCGCTCTAGTGTTAAAACTCGGCTTACTTAATGATATATTAATTAACGCATCGTACGCGGGCAATTTTTCGAAAATGAGCACTAAATTTACGTTCACAAATGCCACTGTAAATTAAACCCTGCCCAGAAGCAAGCATGCTTGGATTACACCTTCTCTTTTCGCCCGTAGAAAATTTCCGGTACCAGTAATAATTTGTGTCCCCAACCCACAAAACGTATTATTACGTGTCCCGCATACAGTGTGTTGAAGCGAAAACAAGGGGAATTTTACCATTTCAAAAAATGGTGCCAATCAAGAAATCCGAATTTAAAAAATGTAGCCCACTGCAACACTGTTTTCATATTGGATAGTTTGACATGGTACCGACAATATGCAGGGTGATTAAAAAAAGTTGACAAAATGACATGACAAATCAGGCATAGAACAATGATAAAAAAAAAAATCACACTGGAATATACAGTCGCAAACCACTTATTGAGTCACAAATACAGGGTGTTTCATCCTAACTGAACTCGGGTCGACGGTCATAATTTCGAGAAAAATTAAAACACTGCAATGAAAATGCAACGATATGGACATTGTTTTGTGTGAAATGTGGTAACATCACGAAAAGTTCTGGAAAAATATGTTGCTCAAGCTATCGATGATACCGTTATGAAATGATCATCACAATCCAAAATGTGGCCGTCCAATGTGTGGCGCATACTGATGCCGCGTATATTGCAAACTTCTACCACTTTTCTTTGGTGTTATCACATTTACAACAAAGGTGAGAATGTTTGTTAAATGTTTTATTATAATATACTTCAGTTTTCTGAAAGTTATGACCGTCAACCCAAATTGAGTTAGGATGAAACACCATGTATTTGTGACTCAATAAGTGATTTCCGACCCTATGTTCCTATGTGATTTTTTATCCTTGTTGTATGCCTGATTTGCCATGGCATTTTGTAAACGTTCTTTTTAATCACCCAGTACCCACATGGCATTTTTAGTTTGCAGAAAATTTGCGGAAGTCTTGCTTTGAAAACCTGCAAAGTTGCAGAAAGCTCAGCACGACAAGACTGAACATTCATAACAAGACTGCAACAAGATAATTCAAACACCGAAGTCACCACACTTTGAACTTGCCGCTAACTTGTCGTACAAGGTAAATTCATGCTGTATCAAATTGATTGCAAATTAACGTTAGTATTAACGCAGTAATTATTTAATTAATTAATGTACTCTGCGAAACGAGGCTTTTTTGTATTTGATAAGCATAGCGTTGCAAAAAAGCGGTGCTAGCCCAATAAAATTTCTGCAATTTCTGCGTACCTGCTAATTGTCTATTCTCTCAACAGATAGATTTTTTGCTTTCGTCCCTTTCGTGAATTTAAGACAGTCTTGCCATCAGTTTCACAACAAACTACTCATGCGAGTGGGTGATGGTATACCTTGCGGCAGATTTGTTGCGAATTTCTCAATTCAAATTTGTTACGGCAAGATAATATAAGAAAAAAATCAAACTTGCTGCTACTGTTCATGCTATCTGGGTATAGTGTAGTGTCCATCAAATATGAGCGAAGTAACTGAGGATGTAATCATATGATGGCTGCTATTGTTTGTTTACATCTGATGAACAAGGCGTGCTTGCCGGTTGAGGAAAACAACAACCAATAAATATGAACGGAATTTACGTATTATTTACACGCTTTTTTCATACAAAATTTCTGTCACAAGTAAGGAAAAATTTCTTTTATTTTTACTGGTGAATGTTTTACCCGGTGGTACTATAATCTTTAACTCACTGTTATTTAACTGTTATTGAAAGTATTGTTCATCGAGTTGTCAAAATATGGCGTAACTGCAGGCCAGACTACTGCCGGGCTAACTTCTTCCAGTAAAAACGAATAGATAGTTTTCCATCCAGAAATTCTGCATAAATAAGTAGTTCAAATAAGGAGAAATTTTCTGTTATTACTGGCAAAACTTTGACCCTACGGAACGGATTACAGTTGAAGCTTTGCCATTTTGAGGATATTTCAATTCTTCTTTATATATAGTTGTATGTATTAAACAACGCATCTTTTTTGTTTTCAATAAATCCATGCGTGGCGGTGTGGGCGTTCCTCACACTTTTACACGGAAATTAACTGTGTACTTAAATTGTTTAAAAACACCAAACATTTTAAATAAATATTTGTATGATTATTTAATATTTATATTTATTAATAAAACAGCATCGATTTTCTGAATAAATATTTTATTACTTTATTTTTTTTCCACACGCGTAACACATGATAATTATCTGTGTTAGATATAAAGCCGATGTTTAAGAAAATCGACGCTGCTATGTTGCGATTTTCAAAGGCATATTCTTACTGATATAACTTACATATATGCAATGATATATATTAATATACAGGGTGGTTCAAATTAAAATATCCCTGTTTGGGACGATCTAGCGAGAGAAGCAGTGGATGTAATGTCTTCATATTTGGATTATGTACATATCAGACCATGGGAAACTCATTGCTGCAAAAAAAATTAGTTCAAACAAAGGCCGCTAGGGGAAAATGAGGCGCTGCGATTGGTTTGGAAAATGTAATATGACCGTTGCCATCGAAATACTCAAGGCCTGAGGACACGAGTTGTGACGTCATCACTAATCGATCGACTTCTCACTAGGCTAATTCCATGAAAACTTGTCATGTATGTCACACTGCTGAAAATCGCTATGCTTGTCGGCTACCAGTATTTTAGAACGGAAAAATGTGATTTATTTTATAGGAGACATCTCAACAACTAACTAACAGGAAGCAAACTTTTCGAAAATAACGGTGGCCAACAGGCATAGCGATTTTCAGCTGTGTGACAGACATGACAATTTTTACATGGAATTAGCCACTAGTGTTGGAATTCACACAGAAAACTTTTGAATAGCAATTTTATTTTATTTTATTTGTGGCATATCTATTATCTGATAAAACAATACTAACTACTTAAACTTACTGGTGACAATTTGGAATCCCCCCAATAAAAATTCAGTCAGATGCGCCAAAACTATGACATTCCGCATCTGGTTGAATTTCTATTTTGGGATTCCGAATTCTCACCAGTAAGTTTAAATAGTTAGTATTATTTTATACGATGATAAGATATTCCACAAATAAAAGAAAAGAAAATCGCTATTCAAAATTTTCCGGTGTGAATTCCAACACTAGAAAGGAGTCGGTCGATTAGTGATGACGTCACAGCTCGTGTACTCTGGCCTTGAGTGTTTCGATGGCAACGAATAGGACCAAGGATGTAAAAATCTAGGTGCCAATAAGCCGATTCCCACCAATAAATTTTATTAGTATTATTCGTTTAAATTTTATTAGTATATGCTCCGATTAATTTTGTTAGTATTCTTATTCGGCGAAGAATACTAAAAATTTAGAGGTGGGAATTTTTTTTAAATGTTAATTACTGACACCTTGTATTCTTTAATTATTTGTTTCGCTACATTTTCCTGACATTAAGGCGATCGCAGCGCCTCATTTTCCCCTAGCGACCTTTGTTTGAACTAAAAATTTTTTGCACTAATCAGTTTCTCATGGTCTGATATGTTTATCCTCCAAATATGAAGACGTTACATCCACTGCTTCTCTCACAATAGCGTCCCAAACAGGGATACTTTCATTTGAACCACCCTGTATATTAATACTATTAAATGCAATAATATATATCCAATATATTAATATTTTGTTAAAAGTAACCCAAAACATTCAATAACAATAAGAAACTGTCATAAGAATGTTATTGATATTTAGATGTAAAATGTAAATGAAGGCATTGGAGTCCGGTTTCTCTATTCTAAGAATATGTTCAAGTGACTGATTCGTGTGGATTTTGCATACATTCCTTTCGGTCATTCACAGTTGCTTTTAACTGACAATGGGGAAAATGTTAAATAACACATTTTAAGAAAAGTAAACAATAAAATATTAATTTTGAAATATTTATCAATATTAAAACTAATATTATTGGGTCGATCGGAAAGTCGTGTCGTGTTTGGAAAATCAATTCGTACCGGAAAATTCTATCATTTAATTATTAGACATTGATTCCGATATCTAACGGCTAATAATTACTGGGCAGAATTTTCGGTACGAATTGATATTCCCAACACGACACGACTTTCCGATCGACCGAATAGCTTTTTCGTTAATAAGCAATGTTTTTAATAATAGAACATTACTAGCTGTTACCCGTGATTTCGTTCACTTAAGATTTAAAGAAGAATAAATTCATCAATTAAGCAAAAACTTTCGATAATTAAAAGCATATGTAATTAACCTTTTATCATATTTTATAGTACAAAAACTTCTAATGATCCCAATTTGCTCATTTTTGTTTATATATATAGGATCATTTAAATTTCTTTCGTAGGCTTCAAATTTCATACTCGTTTTCTAAGATTAAATGAAGAATAAACTTACATCATTATTATTCTATTTTATTATTTATATTTATTCTATTTTATACTTATTCCGTTCAATGGATATTGATTTATGTTTTTGTGACAAAGAATATTATTTAAAGAGATATATTAGTAAATATTGATTATTAACAGATCACTTCAGACGCGTCTTTGAAATGATTAGAATAATCGACAAATAAGCATATAGCATTATGTTTCTATTCCAAAACATTACATCTTGGAAAAGAAAAAATGATAAATGGTATTAAAAAAATCAGACATGGTGAAGCATCAAAATTCAAAAATAAATAATAAAAGTATGAGAAAATTCTTTAACCTTCAAATATTTATTACATTTTTATTTCATGGTATCACATTTTTAACAGCTGTAGATCTACTAATAACATCAAAATGTTTATCACACTCCGAAGACACTCGAAGCCTAAATGCCTATTATTTAAGCAATAGAGTTGCTTATTGCTTTCAATCGCGGAAGAAATCTATTTATGGGAAAAGCAGTCCAGTTACGGCTAAATATTTTCATATCGATTGTTGTGATGTAATTTTGGATTATGGAGGCTTGGCTATTTGTAGGAATATGCTCCAATGTGGGGCAGAGATTGTGTTTCAGAGATTTTTTAACTATAGATTTAGTTTTTTTTTTAATCGAAAGAAAATTTCCCTTCTTCTCTTTCGCTTTTTGTTAATCATGGCGCCTATAAAAATTAGAGGGATATGAGGTGAAGGGTGAATTTATTTCTTAATTAGTGATTTCACCTCTTCTTTACATGTAAACGTTGTGACATGTGAAGCCTAATCTCTAATTAAAATTACTTGCTAAGCTTTCTTAGATCGAATTTCTGGGAAATTTTAAGGTAAAAGGATGTTAATCATGTATTTTCTGGAAAGTCTGTGGAAATCAAACCATTTGGTATAAGTGATATTAAAATGCTAATATTTTCTTAAAGAAAACTGGTCAATGATTTAAAATATGATGACGTCACTTGGTTAGTTTTTCGTACGGAATAATACTTCTCGAGATAATATATATATTCTTTCACTTCATGAATCATGTAAAACTATGCCATTTCACTTAATTAAGACATGAAATCGCTTAATGAAATTCTATATTATTGTACATGTACATTTAGAAAAAATATTGAAATTCATTTTTAATAAATTTTAAATTTCAAGTAAGAAAATGTAGGATAAATTGGGTGAAGTTGCAGTAGTTAGTGACTTTATTGTTTTTAAAATCACCTGTTGTTTTTATTTCTTATTCATTGATTGCTTTTAGAAGTTTGCACCCTTATGTATCATTTAAAACCTTTTTTCATTTTATAGATATTATATAAAGCATAAAAAATTTTGTTTTTGTAAGCACTTGCATTTCGGCATCTTACCCATACCTATGAGTAAGATGGCCAACTATCTAGGGGTAAGATGCCTTGTGGAGATTCAATGTAAACAATATTTTTTGTGAAGCAGTATAAAACATAATGGGACGAATAAAAGTAACTTTATTATTTTAGACATACTAATGTTGTTAACTTACTTACTATTAAAAAATTACAAAAATATGAATGTAACAAACGTTGGCAGTTTAATAAAAGAACAAACTAATATTTGTAAAAAAAGTTATGTTCTATTTAACATTTAAAATAATTATGGCTCTTAAGTATGCCTATTTTTAAATATTATAATAAGTTTAAATACGATAAAGCCACTGTGAATAAGTGCTTTACAGTGCAGATTTTTTGTTGGTGTTTTTCATATGGCGTTTTGTTCTTTTAAACTATAACTCAGATCTGACACAGACTGCACATTTGTTTAGGCACCTTGAGGAACTTGTATATAACCAACAGTTTCACTGAATGCATTTGATCCAATCACATTTTTCAGAGGTTTTGTTACATTTTGCTATACACCCTTAACACCGATTCTCACTCACTTAAAAAAAAATCCTCATCTTCTGAATGTTGTTGGAAAATTTAATCCGTTATCTTTTCAAAGCAGATCAAATTAACGTGTTTTTAGAGTCTGCAGTGTCTGGATGGAGGTTGGCGAGCGTAGCTCGTAGGGGGCAGCAGACCCTAGTTATCTAAAACTATATTATATACTTCCGATATTTACATTTATTAAAATTATTTATAACTGAATTTAACATCAATTAACTGCAGTTAATGTTTTAACAATGGTTAAAATTAAAAATTATGAAATAATTATTTATAAGGCCAATAAAGTTTATTTATAACTCAGAATACATACAGAAACCTTTCAACTTATATACAACTTAGATTTTAATATTTATTTATGTCATTTTAAACATTTACAAAATTTATAATTTTAGCTAATGCTTTTTTTAATCAGTTGATAAAAATCACGATTAAATCATTGATTTAAAATATCTGATTAAAATTGTTGACAAATTAGTTAATATACAAGAGTAATTCATACAATGAAGACACAACTATGCATTTGACTGCAACGGAAAATAACCGGCATCTTACACCCAGGGGGAAAACCCGCATCATGCACCCAAAAAATTTTCGTAGACTTACCCCAAAGTATTGGGCAAGACTCCGGCGTACCCCACTGACGTGAAAATGCGGGAACTGGCCAGCATTTATGCGTTGCAGTAAGGCCAGGTATCACTACTTTCTTAAAATATCAGATTCATTTTTCTGGTGTTTAAACTAAGACTTATATAGGCAAATATAGAAGTCACGTAAATAATTTTTGACACTTACCAGAAGTCTTTTGACGAAATAGCAATAAAAAAGTACCACTTAATTTTTAAAAGAGCGCAAACAGAAATTAAAATATCAGTAGGGAACAATTGAGCGGCGTTTCCATACAGCGCCTGCGCATATGAAAACTACATTATTCGGCATCTTGTACAACACGGCGTCCTACGTCAAGTTACGCTATTTAAAGTGTAAGCTTAGTGCATTTTGAAATAATGCGTCTTTTGATCCAAAACATTATTTTTGAAATGTATATTGTTATTTAATGGTTTCATTTCGAAGCTTGTGAAATGAAAATGACATCAATTCGACGAAATTAAAATAAATATATACAAAAGTGTTCTAATTAAAATTAATACTTTAATTGAAAAAATATTACACCATTTTAATCCGATAAAACCTTTTACTAAATTCGCCTTTGTGATATGTTTTAATTGCCATCTGTTAAAAATAATAATCAATTATAATAGCATGCGATTTTTTAAAATTCAATTCGTAGGGGCAATAACAATCCACTTAAATGTACTGAAGTTTAATTTACATCCTTGGTTTAACCCGTTGAGGGGCGCCGTTTGCAGTCTGCAAACGATTAATTTTAATGCCGAAATTTACAAATGAGACCAGAATTTTTTTAGTACACTTTCGATCTCATAATATACGTGAAAAAAAAAAAAAAAAAAAAAAAAAAAAGCTTTTGACAATTTTCATATAAATTTGTTCTTAAATTGCGGTGTGAATTAAATATTTGAACATTTTTAGAGCAGAAATACCTTGCCCCTGAAAGGGTTAAATGCCAATATGCTCAGACGATTTTTGCTTCTGTGGAATAAATTCATTCATAAAGCTTCAATGTGTGAAAATGTGCTTATAGTTTTAGGAAAATTTACTTTAATCATGTTTTTGTACCATCTATACCAATTGGAATTAAATTATTTTTAATTTTAAAGAGAAAATAGCGTAAAAAATATATTAATCAATTTTATTTCCCTTTTTTTCCACAAATAATGTCTTCTACTGATAATCGTAACGTGAATTTTTAATGCAAACTCTCATTTGTATGTAACTTATATTCAAACTTATTAATCAGTATTAGTAAAAAATATTTCTCATTCATTTTAAATATGACGTCATTTTTTATCTATTTTCATTAGTTTATGATATTCATGCTCCTTGTATTTTTAACGAATTCTTGAAAATACCTGTTTTATTTCAAGTATGACGTCATATTTTTGGAAGTTAAACATTTTATCAATAATATAATTCTTTTTCATTCTTTTTCCTTCTAATTATATCGTCATTTTTGACAGAAAAACCCTTATTAAAGTAACGGATATCCATGTTTTATATATAATAAAACATTTTCGTTTCAAATATGACGTCATATTTATTTTCTTTTTATTCTCATTTTTTTTTACGCAGAAATTGTTCAGTTAAAAATTAATTGCCGATGAGAAATGTTTATACCAGACTTTGATTTTCTTGGCAACAGGAAAGAAAGATGGTTAAATTTATCGAGAAAATATCAATTGATTCTGTATGAAAATGAATGAAATTTGGAATTATTAAGCAAAATATTTGAATAAAATAAATTAAACATAACCTATGTTCAATTCCGGGTTGTAATCCATCTATATTCAAAAATACAAAAGCATTAATTCATCCGTTTAGACGCTGACTTCATTCAAACATTCGGACACACATTGACATTTATAATATTATAAGGATAAGGATAATGATCTGTGGTACGTAAAATATGCTACGTTACAGAATATCACAAATGGAATTCATATTATAACATTGATAACTTGGAGATATGAGCTGCAGTTTAAAAAATAATCCAAAATTTTTAAGTAGATGGTCAGATTTTGAAAAAAAATATATATCCAGGGCTCGAAACATTCCTAAATTTTTCTATTTTTGCTACTAAGTTTTGAAAACGATAATTTTAGTGAAAAAATTCCTTAACACCAGCAATAAAAATATACCACAACGAATATTGTTTTGAAACAGTGGTTGTAACTGTAGAAGATTTTAGGAACGCCATATCTGTAATAAAAAGCAAAATCATGTCCGTGGGTAACGCCGACGTCATATTAACTATGGCCACCGCCCCCTGAATACTAGGCCTGAGCGCTGGACCAAAAATGGCGGCTGCCGAAGGCGGATTTTTTTCAGCGTATGTACGGTCCCTTTAATATTCCTACCAATAATTTTTTGAAGTTTTTTCCGCTTCATTTTTCTGAGAATAAACAAGGTAGAGAAATCTTTTATAAATTACTGCTGTCGACATCGGTACTGGGACAGTACCTACGCTAAAAAAAATCCGCCTTCGGCAGCCGCCATTTTTGTGTCATTTTTGTGTGAGCGCTCAGGCCTAGTATTCAGAGGGCGGTGCTATGGCTTTAACCTGACCAAAAAATTTTGTTTTTACTGCCTATTTTAAACACTTCTAAGCATCGGCGATTTTAACTGTTACACCTGGTGTTGCCAAATGGGCTACTTTTTTTTAAAGTCAGATTCTTGATTGGCACCACTTTTTTGAAATGGTAAAATGCAACTTATTTAATGATATATTAATTAAGGCGAAAGCAAAGGCAATTTTACCATTTCAAAAAAGCGGAGGCAATCAAGAAATCTGAATTTAAAAATGTAGCCTACTGGCAACACTGGTTCCACCGTCGAATAGTAAAGAAAGTACTTTCAAATTCAATTATTTTGGAAACTGTATCTCAATTTACTGATTTTTCATGGATTTTAAAATAATTTTGAGGCACGAATATTTTGAAGTCAGCATGCAACCCAATTACCTAATATTAATGCGTTTGCTCTTGAAAAAATGCAAATAATTCAGCATTTGTTTGTATCCATGTAATATTGAATAGCTAAATTGATAAACTAAATTAAAATTTTAAAAATAAATAAATAAAACACGAATTTAACAGATATATAATCGAACAACGCACTTAAAAAACTAAAATAATCAGAATCACACATTCCCTTATATACAGTGAAATGTTTCGGGATAGATCCAGTTAATAAGAAACTTATTATAGTAAAAATTATTTTCATCAGTGTTACGTACACCGGGCAGTATATCCCACTGGTTTTTTTTGAAAACCTGAATTTTTGTTTTAGAAAGCAATTCGTGGTAGGTTTCTACAACAATTGCAAGAAAAACGCTCTTCCAGGTATGTTTCTACGAAATTTATAAAAAGGATTTTTCTTTAAATAAAAGTGGTGTTCAATAATGGGAGCCCTGTATATAGGGCATACTTATCCCGGGTAGCCAGGGGTAGATCGCCTACCCGCTTGGTATCGATAAAATGGAAATGCAATTACGTAATTATTTGATTTGATTTATGGAAAATCTACATATATCTGTAGTACCTCCAGTCTTTCAAGACATATGAACATATGAATTCAAATATCTCTATATCAACAAATATCTCTATAATATTTAACCAGGAGTGTCATAAAGATGTTGCTTCGAGGGGCGAATGGACTTATTAATCCAGATTTTCGTTACATTTGAAATGAACTAGTTTTTCGCATTTATTTTTCATACACATTCCAAAGGAATTTTTTTTTATTTCTATAATATACTAATATGCAATTATTAATATATTGGTAAATCGAATTAAAAACATCCAATATAAATAAGAAAGTAACGAATTATATAATAATAAAAGAAAGTCCGAAAATCAGAGTGCGGAGGGCACAACTCTTTAGCTCTAAATATGGCCCCTGTATTAACCCTCTGTCTACCAGAAGGGTCCAATGGACCCGACATGTACATTCAAAATATTTATTCAAACCAGAAATTTCTTCAAAACAAACTAAATGTATAAATCAGACAATAATAAGTTAAATAAACAAATTAAATAGTTTTAAGTAAAAATTCTGTTGTAGAATGTTTTTATAAAACTTGAGTAAAATTTCCGGTAGTTCTAGGGTTAAACGAGATATGAAAAGATGCAATATCATTTATTTAATACCAGAAAAATATATTTCTATAGTTAAAAAAAGATTTTGAGCCGACTGTCCTGTCTTCGGCTGCGTTTTGAGTTGCTTCTATCTTGATACCTTTTTCCTAGTGAAAGCGACGATTATAGAAGTTAGTAACAGAGGGTAACCGTGGATGTCACTTTAACGTTTGGTCGTGGGCAAATTTCGAAACTGTGATAGCTGCCAACTTTCTGTTGTAACCTCCTCTCTACCGAAGCTAAAATAATGTTACAAGTACACATTCATTGGTTTTTCTGAAACAAAATGACATCATAGATGTACAGAAAATAGAGAGATTTCCGAAATTTATCCTTTAAGGAACTAGTAATATAGGTTCCCTAATATTGATCTAAAATTACAAATCCTGTTAAAATATCAATTTAATTATCACTAACCTAAATTCATACAATCACAAAATTGAGGGCTTTAAACAAGTGAATAATATACAAATCCTCAAAAAAATTTTATTGCAAAAGATTTAAGTCAAATACTTATAAAAATGTCTCACTTTCTTGGCCAAACCGTCTCGAAGGCATTTTGGAAACTCAGATGGAAATAAATTTATTTTATGAGGAAATCAGTATAGATGTTGTCATTTATTGGTTTGCTTTTAAAGCAAAAAGCATTCAGCTACTACAGGGTGACAATTATTGAATAATATGAAATTAAACCGCCATAACTTCTGAACGGTTTACATGATGAAGTTCAATGCGCATGAGCACTCAACTTGTACGCAACTTCGTCAATAACCAAAATTCAAAGCGATATAAGTAAGCGTCCTATCTTAAATGGGAGAAGTAACCGCAAGATTAAAAGCGAGGTCACATCAATCAAGGTCATGCGCCACGTAGCGGATGGAGTTTGAACTACAGGTAGATACCTAACTGTTTTCTTACTCACACCACTAAAATTTTAAAGTTTTTTTCAGCTTGATTAATAACTGGAGTGACTGTGATAAGGCGAACAAAACTTCGTGGTGTCAAGTGCATCTGGATGCCCCTCTCGTTACGCAATTTTTTTGCAGTAAATGTGGCAAACAAAATTCATTTCCATGATTGACTAAAGATTTAGAAAATATGCGCCACACTAAATTATCACTCCGTCCACAAGGTGGCGCAACTATGTTAATTTACGCCTGATTCCAGCATTAAGTTCGTTCGCTTACTTATAACGCTTTGACCAAAATTGGCGCATTTGGGGGACTGAG
This sequence comes from Maratus speciosus, assembly GCA_963932465.1. Taxonomy (NCBI): domain Eukaryota; kingdom Metazoa; phylum Arthropoda; class Arachnida; order Araneae; family Salticidae; genus Maratus; species Maratus speciosus. The sequence continues at coordinate 194,156,721 of OZ010796.1, forward strand.
AATTCGCATTTTGCGATCGTGAAGTCTCTCCACCGTCAACGGATGACTGTATGGTGTGCAATGTGAAGTCACGAAATATTCGCTCCGATATTCATTGACGACGCGGTGACTACTGAACGATACGTGAAGATTTTGGAAAATGGTTTAGACATTAAAGGTCGGCGACAGATAACATATTGAACACTGCTTAAATACTTCGGTTAGAGCCATTTATGTGGGATGGCTATAGTGTTTCCAGATGTCCCACGTAAATCAGTGCTCTAAATAATCTGGACTATACTAATTTCTTAAAGTTTATTTCGCTGTCTTTAATCGCAGATAATTCTGCCGTTAGATAAGATGAAAGAAAATACTTTAAAATACTTGAGTTAGGAGCATTTGGATCTCCGATTAGCTGGGGACACCTAGCAGCTGTAGATGGATAGATTATTTGATGGGGTTATTACAATCTCCTTAAATCTACTAAAGCACAATAAGAATTTAAGAGCAATGCAAAGATTATATTTTTTACTCCATATTAAAATACGAACAATAATATTATAATTTTCAAGTCTAATAGTTTCATTGGAAAAGGATGTAGGCCCTTAAATGATTATTTAAATATTGACATTTTACATCCACTCATATGAATGTTATTAATTTTAGATGTAAAAATGTAAATAATACCAACCTCGCAGTCAGTTTTCTCTATTTCAACAATGTGATCATATGATGTTTTATTAAAGATTGTGAACACAACCTTTTGCATGATTTACAGTTGGTTTCAAGTGATAATGAGACAGAACGTTAAATGGCATATTTTAACCCTTTGCACACAAGGGCTCCACTGCGGAGACATAATCTTTCTTTGCAAATTTTGTTTTTGGCACCAGTAATAAGGGAAAATAAAATGTACCTTATTTAATCAGAGCATTTTTGAAATTGTGTACTTGAACGAAACTTCCTTTAAAAAAGTGGTGCCGATCGAATAAAATTTGTGTAAGAGGCACCTAGCGCAAAGGGTTAATAAAAATAAACAATAAATTATTAACTTTGAAATAATTCTCAATATTAAAACAGATATTATTTTTTAAACAGACTAAAACAGATATTATTAAAATACGAACAATAATATTATAATTTTCAAGTCTAATAGTTTCATTGGAAAAAAGATGTAGACTCTTAAATGATTAGTTAAATATTGACAATTTACATTCACTCATATGAATGTTATTAATTTTTAGATGTAAATAATACCAACCTCGCAGTCAGTTTTCTCTATTTCAATATTGTGAACATATGACGTTTTAGTAAAGATTGTGAGCACAACCTTTTGAGAGATTTACAGTTAGTTTTAAGGGATAATGTGACGGAACGTTTAACGGCATATAATAAAAATAAACAATAAATCATTAACTCTGAAATAATTCTCAATATTAAAACATATATTATTTTTTCAGGATTTAAGCGAAGATATTAATAATTTAACGTTGTAATGCTCAACAACATGCGAATACGTTGCTTTACAGAATATCCCAAATTTAATTAATTAATAATAGTGATAATTTTGTGTAGATTTGTCTTACACACGGAGTTAAGAGTTAGATAGAGATGAAATGTTTTTACTTGGCGTGACGTTAAAAATGCAACCCTGAAATGGTTAAAACCGGTCAAAATTCAGCCCAATTACTTGTGGCTGCACAGAGTCTGTGTGTATATCGCTTTGAAAACCTCTCACCGTGCAATGAAATTCAGCCGTTGTTCCACATGCTAGTCTTGTTTGGGACGATTTCGGGCATTTAAATTTGAGCTATAATCGACTTGATATGGCCCACCGTTTTGACAGTTTACTGCACTTCTACTGTATTAGAACTTTGTGGTCCTACACTTTATAAAATAATACTAATTTTTAACACTAGAACGGCGGCGAGGGGTCATTTTGACCCTTGCCAAGTGAATACTTGTCGATTCGAACCAGAAAATTTTTAAAATATAAGATTAATATATGCTGCCCAAAAATAACTTAAATAAATAAGTTAAATATTTTTAAGCAAAAATACTGATGTGAAATATTTTTATAAAACTTGAGTAAAATTTCCCGCCGTTCTAGTGTTAAATAGATGTAAGTCAGATTTTGAAAAAAAAATATTGTCTAGCAGCTTTCGTAATATTTTCTACATTTTCTACAGCTTTTTAAAAACAATAATCTTCGTTATAAACTTCTTTAACCTCTGCAATAGAAGTGTACCAATAAGAATAGCTTTTTAGAATAATGTTATCAATTGTAGAAAATTTTAGTAACAATGCGAGTCGTGTACCTATAATATAAAGCAAAAACATAACCGTGAGCAACGCTGAAGTCATATTGTCAGTGGATGCATCGTTAACCAGGCATCCTCCTGGGTTGATTCGCCTGTTATCAATTAAATCTAAATACACCTATGCAATGATTTGATTTATGGAAGAAAAATATACTAATTTCTGTGGCACATCTAGTCTAACAAAACATATGAATTATGAAAACAAGTATGTCTTTAATATTTTACTACGAATGTCTCAAAGACATTGCTTGGGGGCTGGGGGCGAATAGACTTATTAATTCAGATATCTGTCACATTTGAAATGCGCTAGTTTTTCGTATTTATTTTCATATATCTTTTCAGTGGAATATTTTCACTGTTATAACTTACTGATAAGGAATGATTAATATATTTCTAAAAAGAACTGAAAACATTCAATATCAGTAAGAACTTGACAAAGAGATAATGATAAAAGAATATCTGAACATCAGAGGCAGGAGAACAATTCCTCTACCCTTCAGCCCTAAATGACGTCCCTGCGAGGCTAACGAGAAAGACAGGCTACCGCTGTGTGTCTGATTCTTCTTTTTTTACAGACCGCTGGGGTCACGTGATGCTCTTTTCGCACACCTTTATTGGTGCATTCGAGAATCACGTGACTCCAGCGGTCTGTAAAAAAAGAAGAATTGGACCCACCGCGGTAGCCTATCTTTCTCGTTAGCCTCGCGTCCCTGTATCTGACGATAAATGAAAAGACGCAAAGAATATCTTTTGTTTCACACCACAAAAAATGTATCAGTAATTGAAAAGTATTCGGTTTTAAGGAGACAACTGCGCATCTAATGTTTGATTTCATAGAATAATCCTGATACGCTTTCCCCAGTGAAAGCGACGATTATTAACCCTTTGCGGCCGAGTGTCGGCAAATAGCTGCCCGAGCATTGTGTGCGTGATTTAATTTTATACGCTATTTGCTCCATTGTGTTTTAAAAGTACATTTTTAGTAAGCTTATCCTACACATTTCGCCAAAGTGCAAGTAGAAATGTTTCTTTAAAAAGTGCCGCGAGCTGTGTAAATTTGTGTAAGATATGCTTGTGCCTGGGAGGAGTACTTCGGTCTTTAAGGGTTAAAATAAAATTAGCAGACGAGGTTATCCGAGGCTTTAGCGTTAACGGCTGGACAAATTTGATACCCTCATACCTGCCAACCTTCTGTTTTAAATAACACAGGCCAGCGATGGGAAAAATACAAGGGTATTGATGGCTGAAATTTATGTATTTTTTGGTGCTAATTAAAAAACAAATAATGAAAAAATTTTATCTCGTTACATTTTCTTGAAAAATATTGGGTCGATTGGAACGTTTGTCGCGTTGGGAAAATCAGTTCGTACCGGTAAATTCTGCCAGGTAATTATAAGACATTAGATATCGGAATCAATGTCCGATAAATGATAGAATTTTCCGATAGGAATTGATTTTCTCAACATGACACAACTTTCCGATAGACACACTTGTTTTAAACTGTTTAAACCTATAACAAAATAATCGATTACTGAAAAATCAATTTGCCTCACCGTGAATCGTTTTTTTAGATAGATTTACATGGATAAAATCACTGTTGCCAGATAGCACATGCAAAATTGTCCAAAATTGTCCTTTTCATTTTAGCAAAAATATCGATATCGATGTTAAGAAAAATTCTGACGTGATAGGGGAAAATGGGGGTCATTTTCGAAATCAGCCCACCAAATAATATAAAAATCAGTGAAAACTTCTCTTGTATTTTTCAAAAACTTCAATTTCGCAGGCCTGTGTAATCAAATATTTTTGAACCAGAAAATTTATTTTATATAACGTAATTAGTTTTTATGTATTACAATTTAAGTATTTACTTCAGTTTATTGATATGTTACTGATAGAATACTTGAATTCACGTCTTTTGGGTAAGCGTAATTTCGCGCTAGGACGGTGCTTTTGCACTTTATGTGTTACTTTATTTCTTCAAAATCATGCACAAAATTCGTATTTTTGTAGTTAGAGTGGTATGCATATATGCATATACGTATATAAATACTTCGGTTACAATTATTTATATACGAGGTTCAGTTGGGAGCTCTACCACCTATTCAGTTGGGAGTTAAAACTTACTTAAATCTACTAAAATATTTAAGAATTTGGGAGATATATCCATACTAGCTGTTACCCGTGACTGCGTTCACGTAACATTCAAATAAGACGAAATTCATCAATTAAGCAAAAAAATTCGATAATTAAAAGCATATATAATTAACCTTTTATTACGTTTTATAGTAGAAACACTTCTGATGATCCCAATATACTTATTTTTGCTTATCTATATAGGATCATTTGAATTTCTTTCGTGAACATGAAATTTCATACACCGTTTCTGAGATTGAATGAGGAATAAATTTACATCTCTGTTATTCTATTTTATTATTTATAATTATTCTATTTTATATTTGTTCCGTTCAATGCTATTGATTTAATTTATATTTTCAAGAAAAAGAATATAATTTAAGGAAATATATTAGTAAATATTTTTAAAGGAAATTTGTTATTAACAAGTCACTTCAGACGTGACTTTTATACGATTGGAATAATCGAAAAATCAACATGCAACATTATGTTTACATTCCAAAAAATCACATCTTGGAAGAAAAAAAAAAGATAAATGATATTAAAAAATAATAATCAAACGTGGTTCAAAAATATATAATAAAAGTACAAGAAATATCTTTAACTTTCAAATATTTATTACATTTTAATTTCACGGTACGCTGTAGATATACCAATAATATCAAAATGTTTATCATGCTCCGAAGGCTCTTGAGCCTAAATACTTATTATTTAAGCAATAGAGTTGCTTATTGCTTTCGCGGAATAAATATATTTATGGAAAAGCACCACAATTATGAATAAACATTTTCATATCTATTGCTGTGCTGTAATTTTGGCTTATGAAAGCTTCAAAATTTGCAGGAATGTGCTCCAACGGGGGACAGAGATTGCGTCTCAAAGAGATTTTTAACTATATACTTCGATATTTTAAAATCGAAAGAAAATTTCCCTTCTTCCTTTGCGCTTTTTGATAATCACGGTGCCTTTAAAAATTGGAGGAATCTGATGTGACAGGCAAATTTATTGCTTAATTAGTAGTTTTGACTCTTGTTTACACGTAAATGATGTCATATGTAAAGCCTAATCTCAAATTAAAATTACTTGCTAAACTTTTTATGTCGACTTTATGTGCCATTTATTAAATTTTATTAAAACTAGTATTCCTGGAAATTATACGGTAAAAGAGTGTTAAAGTTATGTATCTTCGATTGTTAAACTCTTTGCAAATCACGCTATTTTGTATAACTGCTATAAAATGCTACTATTTTCTGAAAGAAAAGCAGCTAATGATTTAAAATAAGACGACGCTTTCACTAAATTAGTTTTTCCTACGCAATGATACTTGTTGAAATAAAAAAATATATATTCTTTCACTTCATGAATCATTTAACACTAGAACCGCCGTAGTGGTCATTTTGACCGGTACCAAATAAAAATACTTCGATTCGAACCAGAAATTTCTTTCTAAAATAAGTTAAATATGTACCGCGGAGAAATAAGTTAAATAAGTAAGTTAGATAATTTTTGATAAAAATTCTGGTGAAAAATATTTTTATAACACTTGAGTAAAATCTCCGGCGGTTCTAGTGTTAAAACTGTGCATTTTAATTTATTTAAAACATGAAATTGATTAATGAAATTCAATATTATTGTACATGTAGAAAAACATGGAAACATTTTTATTAAATGTACTAAATTTCAAGTAAAAAAGTATTTAAAATGTAAGCTAAAATTTCGTAATACGTAGTAAGTAAAATACGTAAGTAAAAAAGCGTGCAAAAAGACGTCCGTCTCATATTAGACCTATGTCAGACGGGCGTCTTTTTTGCTTAAGTATTATGCATTCACAATGCTATAGCATTGTGAATGGATAATGCTTTTAAAAAAAGCAGCAAAAAAGACACCCGTCTGACATTGGTCTTAATGTCAATATGTTCGCAGACGATTTTCGCTTCTGTGGAATAAATTCATTCATGAAGCTTCGACGTGTGTAAATATTTTTTCAGTTTTCGAAAATTTACTTTAATCATGTTTTTGTTCCTTTTACACTAATTGAATTTCAATTGTTTTTAATTTTAATTCGGAAATAGCGTCAAAATATAAATTAATTCGTTTTAATTCCCCTTTCTTCCACCAAAAATATTTTCTCTTGATAATCATAAGGTGAATTTTGAACGAAAACTCTCATTTGTATGTAACTTATATTCAAACTTTTTAATCAGCATGGACTTGACTGTGACTTCCTGTGACGTCACAATTGGTAAAATGGCGGTTTTTATAATCTCGAACTGAAAGCGAGAACAGGGTCCATTAGTAAAAAATATTTCTGTTATTCGTTTTAAAATGACGTCATTATTTATCTATTTTCATTTGTTACTGATATTCATGCCCTTGTACTTTTAACGAATACTTGGAAATAGACGTTTTCAGTATGATGTCAGTCATGAGGTTTTAGTTGGAAACAGGCCCCAAACAAACGGTTGCTATGCGTCATTTCTTTTTAAATATAAATCGTGGAAAATGTTGCCTGTACATATCAAGTATTAAAACACTTACATGTGAGATATAGATCTAAGATATAGCTGCAACACTCAAATAAAATAGAAAATACAACGTAGCAACCTTTGTTTAGAGTCAGTTTTCAACCAAAACGCCATGACTGACGTCACGACTGAAATCGTCTATACCTGGTTTATTTCAAATATGACATCATGTTTTTTCCAAGCGAATAACTTTATTAATAACATGATTCTTTTTCATTCTTTTTCCTTCTGATGATGACTTCATTTTTGGCAGAAAACCCCTTATTAAGGTAACCGATATTCAACCTTCATGTATAATAAAAAATACCCCATTCTACGTTTCAAATATCACGTCATATTTATTTTCTTTTGAATTCTTTTTATTTTAATTTTTAATTAATTGTAGAAGAGAAATTATTATTCCAGATTTAGATTTTCTTGGCAACAAGAAAGAAAGATGGTTAAATTTATCGGGAAAATGTCAATTGATTCTGTATTAAAAAGAATGAAATTTTGAATTATTAAGAAAATTATTTGAATAAATTAAATAAAATATAGACTATGATGATTTCCGTTTTATAATACAACTATATGCAAAGATACATAAACATCAATTCATCCGTTTAGACGTTGAATTCATTCAAACTTTCGGACACATTTTGAGATTTGTAATATTATAAGGATTAAAATTTGAACACATTTAAAAATTTTTAAAGCTAATTTTTTTAGTGAAACAAAAAGGTTGACCCTTAACCCTTTCAGGGGCAAGGTACTTCTATTCGTAAAATGCTGAAATGAGTAAATGACCCCAGAATTTAAAAACAAATTTATTTCAAAATAAGCAAAATGTTTTGTTCACTTACTTAATAAAAGGAAAATTTTCATTCCAAAATTCTGACGCCAGTGTGGCATTTAGGAATTAAAATAGGTGGTCCAAAAATGAACCAACGTTCTTGAAGGGGTTAAATATTGACAATTTTTAATCAGTCATTTTACAGTTTGAGATATAAAAGTGTAAATAATGCTACCTTGCAGTGAGTTTTTACGCGGGATACCTAGCAACTGTAGAGGGATGGCTTATTTGATGGGGGAATTGCAATTTTCCTTAAATCTACTAAAACACAACAAGAATTTAGGAGCCACCTCCATACTAAAATACGATCAATAATACTATAATTTTCAAGTCTAATAGTTTCATTGGAAAAAAGATGTAGACCCTTAAATGATTAGTTAAATATTGACAATTTGCAATAACCTCTGCAATAGAAGTGTACCAATAAGAATAGCTTTTTAAAATAATGTTATCAATTGTAGAAAATTTTAGTAACAATGCGAGCCCTGTACCTGTAATATAAAGCAAAAACACAACTGTGAGTAACGCTGAAGTCATATTGTCAGTGGAAGCATCGTTAACCAGGCAACCTCCTGTTTTGTTTCGCCTGTTATCAATTAAATCTAAATACACCTATGCAATGATTTGATTTATGGAAGAAAAATATACTAATTTCTGTGGCACATCTAGTCTAACAAAACATATGAATTATGAAAACAAGTATGTCTTTAATATTTTACTAGGAATGTCTCAAAGATATTTCTTGGGGGGTGGGGGCGAATAGACTTATTAATTCAGATATCTGTCACATTTGAAATGAGCTAGTTTTTCGTATTTATTTTCATATATCTTTTCAGTGGAATATTTTCACTGTTATAACTTACTGATAAGGAATGATTAATATATTTCTAAAAAGAACTGAAAACATTCAGTATCAGTAAGAACTTGACAAAAGAGATAATGATAAAAGAATATCTGAAAATCAGAGGCAGGAGAACAATTCCTCTACCCTTCAGCCCTAAATGACGTCCCTGCGAGGCTAACGAGAAAGACAGGCTACCGCAGTGGGTCTTATTCTACTTTTTTTTACAGCCCTAAATGACGCCCCTGTATCTGACGATACATGAAAAGACGCAAACAACATCTTTTGCTTCACACCACAAAAAATATATCTGTAATGGTGCTATTCGCACCATTATATTTTAACCCTTTGCGCTCGGCGTCTCTTACACAAATTTTATTCGATCGGCACAACTTTTTTAAAAGAAGTTTCGTTCAAGTACACAATTTCAAAAATGCTCTGATTAAATAAGGTACATTTTATTTTCCTTTACTACTGGTGCCAAAAACAAATTTTGCAAAGAAAGATTATATCTCCGCAGCGGGGCAAAGGGTTAAAAGTACATTTTTGGTAAGCTTATCTTGCACATGTTGCCAAAGTGCAAGTAAAAATGTTTCTTAAAAAAGTGACGCGAGCCGGGTAAATTTGTGTAAGATATTCTAGTGCTTGGAAGGAGTACTTCCATCTTTAAGGGTTAAAATAAAATTAGTAGACGAGGTTAACCGAGGCTTTAGCTTTAACTTCTGGACAAATTTGATAGCGTCATACCTGCCATCTTTCTGTTTTAAATAATCAAATAAATATTTTTGAACCAGAAAATTTATTTTATACAGCGTAATTAGTTTTTATGTATTAAAATTTCAGTACTTACTTCAGTTTATTGATATGTTGCTGATAGCTACAACCGTCCGCTACAGCCGTGAATTTATACGGTTTTGGCAGCAGTACACAGGGCACTACTGAGCCCACGCATGCGTGGTGACTCTGAGATTGGAAACATTTGCGTAACAGACTATACTTTGCATTCTCTGAAATTTTCATCTCAATCGCGTTATTCTTTCCTGGTGTTGCAATTTTTACAATCATGAGTGTAATAGAAAATATTTACAGGTATTAAAGGATTGGAAATAAAGTCTACTTTTAAATGATGTAAGGTCAGTGCGCCTAAATGTGATGACCTCTAAATGCGATAATATTCGTTTCCTTATAATCTTAATGCAAGAATTATAAATAAATGCTGTATAATAAGGCATCCGATCTTAATGAACAAAACCCGAAACATTTTTCTACATTTAAAATGTTTTATATTAAACAAATTCAAATTCCAATGGACATCACTCATTTTATAGCGCCCCAGTGTTTCGTAAATGCGATAAAAAATCCCGAAATTGGTTCAAGTTTTTTTTCTGTTAACTTTGAAGATCAAATAAAATTACGGAAGTCAATGGCTGCCATGTGTGTTTCATTTACCAGCAAAGTTAGCTCGTGAAAACGAGAAAACTTTTCAGATTTGAGTTTTAAAATTTTTCCACGCATTTAGGCAACTTGTTTTCTTCAGTTGCCTATTAGCGACAAATATAATGTCCTAAATGCGGCATAGCTGCCAACATTTTACCCTTTTCTGTACCACAAAAATTTTATAATAAATTTAACCTTTTTAAATCGCTGTAATTTGCCGATTAAATAAGGCAAAAATTTCTATTAAATTTTTGTGGTACGAAAAAGCGGAAGAGTTTCAACTTTGAATACGGAGAGACTTTCAGGATATAAACTAATGTATATTTATATGGTATTTTCATAAATTGCATTAAAATTATGTTTAAAGCAAAAATTGTGTTTAAATAAGCTGTGTTGAGTCAATAAATTACTAATTTCAAGATGATCCTCCAATAGTGTTTTTTTTTTTTTTTTTTTACCGCGCACAACGTGTATTTGAAATGAGCAAAATAGAAAAATACTCATCTTTAAAATTTTTAATTTAAAAAATGCAATTTTCTAATTGAGTCAGTGCACCGTAAAAAAATGGTAACATTCCGCGTTTATTCCGGGATCTTTTTCCCTTTTTATAAGATTTTATAACAGGAATTTTTAATTTTCTTTCTGAAATAATCCTACTACTCGTATGTACGGGTAACAATTAACTCGCTAGCACGTGCATTCGCCACCAATGTATCTATTCATTTCACAGGAATTTTACAGATTTTTGAGTAGAAAGCTCCAGGAAATTTAAAAAAATCTTAAGTTAGTTCAAAACATTTCTAGCGTTTCCCAAATACAGACATAAAGCGTAATGCAAGTGCACCCCCAGCAAACACAATTCGCGTTGCAAAAAACGTTTCAAAATGAAGAATCACGGATTACGGGCGTGTCTTTTTCTCCCCGTACCAGCATAAATCCAGAAGCACAGAGAGAAATAAATATCTGAACAATGCTTTTAATGTAAACTGGTGTGAATATAAATTTTTATTTGTTAGTCAAAACCGGGAAAAATTATTGTATCGTAAACAATTTCGAAACTTGTTAAACATTTTAAATTTCATAAAACAAATCTGTATTTTGTAAAGCAAGGGTGGCAAACCCGTTACCAGTGGACAAACTGCTATCATTATTTCTGAAAAGCAATTTATTTAGTGACAGAAATTATGGAACTAATGTTTTTTAAAAAAAAAGAATTTTTAAGAAATGCTGTAATTCCTATAAAAAAGTTTCAAAAGAACAAACGTCTCTGGGATATACGTAGAACTTTATCATTCGTTTTCAAGTCTAAAGGTTGAAATCAGTGGCATAGCGAGGGTGGGGGTCCAGATGCTCAGCGTACCAATAGTTTTGTAAAGTTTTCTTCGCCTTATTAGATATGAGAATTTTTTGCTATTCATTAATACGAAGAAAACTTTTAAATATTTGTGGTATCCAGATCATTTGGAACCCCACTCTGGCTACGCCACAGGTTAAAATGTTTATCTGCTTTCAAATATGTTTACAATGTGATGTTTTTAATCTCCTTATGCCAATCTTCATTGCCACCGGTTTCCACTAAAAGAAACATTGAAATATAAATTTAGTTAACATGTTTGGGTTTACGTTTTGCCAAGTTCTGGTGTGTTCGTTGAACGTAAATGGTCCCATCCCGTACGCTTGTGTGAAATGGAACCAAGGGACGTTACTGCGTTGTCGTACTTCGCGGGAACTAACCCATCCTCTACTTTTGAAAGTCGAATGATGGAAACAGTTTCGCAGACAATTAAAAATTCTACCAAAAAGCGAAAATCCGTGAAGTCAGATTTTCCTGTATGTTTAAAACTGCAGCATAATATGAAAAACAAAATAGGACAATGAAAAAGCAAAAGCAGCATCAAAAAATGAAAAAGAGAGAATACTTAAAGCGTAAAAAATCAATATCAGCATTTAAAAACACAATTGTTAAAAACCTGAAGTCTGTCACTAAGACAATCTGGAGGTAAATCTTCAACAACTTGAACCTTAATCGTATATAGATCCATACCATTCACATATCAAAAAGAAAAATAAAGGCCTGCACGGAAGGTGAAAATCAAAAATGCGTTAAAATCAAACTTAAAATATTTGGTCAAACTTGTTTTATCAGTCATTCATTAATTACTTCCTGTTTTATTGATGGTCGAAGTTAAAAGTCTGTTAAATATGGATTTTGAAGTATGCATTATTTAAGTAAAATGTATTCAAGATTATGTACCGTTATGATTTTTTATATAAATTATTATTTTATTCAATTGTTCAATAATAAGCTATTCAACATTCAATTTGAGGTATTTCAACTCTTTACTAAGTATTTAAAATATGTATAGCAATTAAATTAGTATTTTAAGATGAAATGACATGTGTAAAACACATTGTCACATTTAGGACATTGAGTATCTCATTTAGGATTTAACTCATTTAGGATTTAAATGCGACAAACATGACCTAAATACAACAATAGTATATTGTAGGCTTATAATACAAATAACGATTCAATTTTTACGAAACAAGTTAGTTTTGAACTAAAGGCACAATTTTAAACAATTTTCTACTTATTAAAATATAAATTCATTAACAAAAACCCAAATATTCCCTAAATGCGACAAAACTATGGGGAATTGCGTCGCATTTAGGCACAATGACCTTATATAAAATTTGTTTAGGGGTCGTCCACATATCAAAACTAGACCAAACTTTGTTTTTTAACAGTATCACCCGATTTTGGCAATATATTTTAAATCGTCGGTTCAAACTATGCCTAGAAATGAAATTTCAATTTATTTCGATGATAAGTTCATGAATTTTAAGTAATGAAAATTTATATCTTCTAATGTTAAATTACATTTTCATATTTTTATTAATGTCTCCTGAAAGTATAATTCTAATGTGACATTTTTTTTTTGTTTAATTATAATATCTAAAAGCCCAAACATAAATACATTGAATATATAATTTAAAAAATTTTATAATATGAATTACGAAATTAATATTCTAAAAAGAAATAGGAATTGCAATCTATTTTTTTTTTGATAGATTTACATTTATTATGTCCTGCTTTGTGCAAATTCTCAATTTCAAATTTTTCTTTTGAATAGTTTTCGAATTATGAGAAAAAAAAGCCAAAATGACATTTTAAGGGTCCATCTACGATATCCAGAAAAACATAATTTGAAAAAAATATATTTTATTCATTTTATTAAAACATTTGGTTTGGCAATAGTCGAAACATATTAACTCTTAAATGGGCGATTCTTTATTTTGTTTCGAAAAAAGTATATATGATTCGCTGAAAGGTTTATTACACAGGAAATGAAAAAAACAAAGATACATTTTTCATAAAATACGTCAACCTCTTCTTATGTTGCACATCTGAAATACAAGTAAAAACTGCTGTCATAACTTAAGTATTGTAAATTAGTAAATATTTTAATATGTATGAATCTAAACACCTTATTTTACATAGGTTCATAACTGCCAACTCTTCCGCTTTTTCAGACCATAAAAATTTAATAGAAATTTTTCCTTTTAATCGGCAGATTACGGCGATTTAAAAAGGTAAAATTTACTATAAAATTTTTGTGGTCTGAAAAAGCGTAAGATGTTGGCAGCTATGTAGGTTGTATACATATAAACACAGAAAAATTTATATTTGGTAAAAATTAAATACTTGAAAATATATATACATTGGGAAAAATACATAATTTTTTTTTACCCATATACATTCACTTACAAAAACAACACGAACAGAGAAATTCTTTTTTTTTTTTTTTTTTTATCAAGTAACTTTGAAATGTAACACCCATAGGCGGTGCTTCCTCTTTAAAAGACGAAAACTACAAAGTAGACCCCCCGGGGAGGAAGAATACGGTTTATGCCTACTGATACTCGCAAATAAACGGCTTTTTAGAGGCGATTTGCCTTGAGATGCTTTTAATAAAGCAGATAGGACAATCCGCGGTCGAAATTTGTGATTGAATGCTTATAAATATTCAGTATGATTTTTCAGGGAACTGTGTTTGTTTTTTTTATTAGTTACTGTTTACAATGTAATTGCTATAAATCCATAGTTGCAATTTCAGGGCTGGCACAGGCGACTATCTTTTAATCCTTAAATGCGCGATTTTTCATTTTGTTTCGAAAAAATTATATATGATTCTCTGAAAGGTTTATTACACAGAAAAAATAATGAAAAAAAAAATCAGAGATACATTTTTCATATAATACATCAATCTTTTCTACTGTTGCACATTTGCAACACAAGTAAAAAGTACTGTCGTATGGCTGTTTTACAATAAAATATTGCAAATTAGTAAATATTTTAATAAGTATGTCTACAAATACCTTATTTTATATAATTATTTATTTTATAAATATTAACCTTTAACCCTTTAATTCCCATGATAGAATACGTTCTAGAAATCACGTAGTTCAGAAAATCTGACTTTACAACAGAAAGTTTCACTGGTTAATTTCACTTTATTTAAGTACGGAATGTCAGTTATTACTTAAAGCAACTATTGCTATTTTAATTTTCCGGAGTTAATTAGGTATATACGAATTAAAAAATCTATTAAATTCAAAACACTGTTGTTTGCATATATTCAAAGCTGCGCATTAAATGGTAAACCCCTTGATAGGTGGTGATGCCGCTATGGCATCACATAATAATAATCACTAATTGCCACACTGGCACCCGCATTTTTTTAATGAAAATTTCACTTTTATTAAGTACGCGAAAATATACTTTTGTTTACAAATAAATTTTCTTTAAATACAATCCAATGTCCTTCAATTATTTCAACATTGTACGAATACAAGTACCTTACCCCTGAAATGGTTAAGCGAGTGAGATGTTCATATGGGCAAGAAATAATACATTAATAGCAGTGGCATAGTCATTCTGTAGCATTTCAATAATGAAGTGCCGAATTTCAATTTGGATACAGCCCCTAAAATAAGCTCATTTTAAAATAATTAATTTCTCGGAAACTAATCACACGAATTTCATGAAAATTTTAATTTAGGCTAATTGAAGGGTGTAAAATCTGTTTATGGTGTCAAACTTGGGTATTGCTATAGAAAAAAGAAAGTTTGTGTTAGGTTTGGTATGTATATGCCCTCCTAAGCAAATTTTATATACATCATTTAAAAGTAGACTTTACTTCCAATCGTTTGAAATATGTAACTTTCTTCTACAATATTTTTAGGGTTAGGGTTTATAGTGAGTAGGGTATTTACTTTTTTTTCCCACGACTATACTTATCACTTCAATTTGTCTGCAGTTTTGCCAGTGAGCAACTTTTATTAACCCTTAACTGCATGAATTATTCTTTTAGAATTGTGTTTTTTATTTTTACATTAAGGATTACACACCAGAAATCTTAATATAGATTTTTAACTTTATTTAGTAGCATATTTTTGTAATTTTCAGAGGATTAATATTTTTATATAAATATAGTGGTTGTAAGAACTTAATTTATGTATTAAAACTTAAATAAAAAGGTGATGGAAATTTACATCACAATGCATTTAAGGGTTAACACTAGAACGCCAAAGTGTCAGTTTTTGTGTCAGTTCTTAGGCCTAGTATTCAGGGGGCGGTGCACTATGTGCATAGTTGCGAAGTCTCCGGTTTTTGGATACCAGTACTTTAGTACAAAAAATGCTATCTTATTAATCGGAGCATTTCGAGATTTGAGAGAAAAATATTTTCTCTTGGAAAATGCTGGTATACAAAACGCCGTAAACTTGGCAACTCTGCTATACACTTCTAGACACTGTACCAAAGTAAAAACATCACTTTCACCACAAGTAAAGTTTTAGGGGCATTCAATATATAAAAAATACAAAAATAAACTTCTACCTCCCATACTTCATTTAAACGAAATTTTCATAATTTATCTTTTCGGTTGTCTTATATGTCATTGAACGGTTGCAAAATACAGCCTTTTTAGACCTCCAAAAGTAATCTTTAGCTGTATATCGCAAAAAATAACGAATAGATGAACATCAAATTTACACATCTGCGTTTTTAACTATGCCCATTATGTTTATGCAAACATTATCTAAGATATAACTCATTATTCTTTTATACGAGATTATTAATAATTTCATAATTGAAAATTATCCTTTTGAATAGAATCATGCCTATAATATTTATCTATTTAACACTAGAACGCCCGGAAATTTTACTTAAGTTTCATAAAAATATTTCATACCAGAAAATTTATTTAAAAATATTTAGCTGATTTATTTAACGCATTTCTTTGCGAATTTGATTTAACTTATTTTATTAAAAAATTTCTAGCTCCAATGGACATTTAGCCATTTGGTCGGAGTCGAATCGACTCCTTCCGGGCGTTCTAGTGTTAATGTATCGCTTTGAAAACAAAACTTTTAAATCGGATGATATTTTGGAAATATATAAATTAGTTTTTGTCACGTTGAAGAAATTAACATTAGCATTCTAAATTTTTGACCTCTTCTAACTCTGCGAAGATTAAACAAAATTACATAACTTATATACCTTACCCGTGGCCCTAATTCTTTGCGCACCAGTTTAAAAGTGAAATTTTTCAAAGAAAGAAAGCACAAACTTAATTTTGTCTAAATAAACAATCATATTCTTGAAGTGCCAGTCGTATAAAATGAATTGCATTGAATAAAAAAAAAAAAAAAAAAGAAGTCGCACACTTAGATTTCGTTATGTAAAGCCTTTTCCCTCTTAAAAATAGATAGCCCTATTGTTTTGCGCAAAGAAAGTTTTCTACCATTGTGATTGGCTGGTTGTTTCCAACGATGCAAATTATCGCAACCGGGACTGATGGCTGTAGCTGTTTAAAAGAAGAGCGACTTCAAATAAATTAATAAGAAAAAAATATGTGGAAAAAGATTGACGGTAGAGTTGCATAAAAAGATAATCGAAAAACGAAATAGTGGGTATCTAATAAGGAAAATAGGCAAGGATTTGATTATTTCTGATTGAACAGTGCGTAATGTTTTCAAAACTTTCGTTGCAACTGGAGATATGCAGCCAAGATGCAGCACTAGTCGCCTATCAACAACAACGGCCCGAGAAGATCGAATGTTCCGTCGAGTGGTAATGAAGATAAGACCAGGGATAATGGCTAAAGCCGTATCCCTATAGCAAGACAGCACAAGGCGGCCAGTGATTCGTAAAATGGCTACAAAAAGATTGCATAAAATGGGCATAAAATCTTATAAAAGCAAACGTGAGCCGATGTTAACTCCTACTCAGAAAAGGAAAACGTTTTTTGTAGACTGTGGACCACTTAAAATAGACAGATCTGCAATGGAAAAATGTTATATGATCGGATGAATCCCCTTTTCCAGTTTCGTAAGGAAATATCGGTTGTCGGGTCGCACGGCAAGCAAATGAAGTTTTAAACACAAAATGCGTCAAACAAGAGTGCAAGTTTCCGTCATATGTTTACATTTGGGGCTGTTTTGGTTATTCTGGGGTCCGTCAAATGCTGACATATGACGGGACTATCAATGCAAATGTTATCGGGACATTTTGCAGAATCCGTCGTCGCCTTCAATTCAACAACTTGGCCTTCAATCGGGTTATCTTTTTCAACAAGACTTAGTCAAACCGCATTACAGCTATGATAACAAAAGCCTAGATTCAACAAAATGGTACTCCTGTGCTAAATTGGGTTCCAAATTCACTGGACATCAATTCTATCGAGGATTTTTGCCGATACTTAAGGAAGTTCGAAAATGGAAACCACAAATGAGCAATAGTCATAATCAGTAGTTGAAAAGAATGCTTCTTGAAGGATGGCAAAAAATTCCAATTTCTTGGTAGCAACGATTAGTTTCAACAATGCCGAGAAGAGTTAGAGATGTTTACGCTAACGAAACCAACGAATTGATAAGACTTATTTATTTAGTCTCATTTGAACATACGCAAAACATTAGGGACATAAAAAACTTGCGAGGAAATGGATTACATTGGCCCCAATGTTTATGTCGGTTATTATTTCTTGTTCAATTGCACTATGTAATAGTAAAATGTATCAATTTTCATTAAAAATATTTTACATAAAATATTTTGAATTATTTTTTAATTTTATTGTCATAACAGCATCGATAAACTAATGCGCAAAAAATAGGGCCACGGGTAAGGTTCTTTTCCGGGCTGATTCGATCCAAATAACCTAAATAAAGTGTCAAAAGTGTATGTAAATATTTGAAAAAACAAAGCGTATGCAATTTTTATACATAGACGACCCCTGTTTAAAAAATGTCATTTATATTCTGAAGGAATAATGACTAATAACATCTTTTACGTAATTTTATCGTAAACGGTATAGGAATGAAGCCAAACAGTTGGGCATTTTTTATACTTACTGTACATGAAGGGAAATTTTTACTCATTTTCAAAGAGTTTTTACTTTTTTTCGTAAACACTTGTACCATTAAATCGTTTCATCATGTTAGTAATTGAAGTACTTTGCCCTTGAAAGCGACTTAATGGATTTGTAACTCTGCCAAAATTGTTAATTTATATTTTTTCTAAAGTTATTGTTGATTTAAAATTTCTATATTCTCATTTTTCATTATAAAGTTATTTTTGAATAATTTGACAATTATTTAACTAGCAGCAAATATGAACTTACTTTGAAGACAAATGCAAACAAGATATTTCTATTTTTGAAAAAATTTCACTAACAATCAAGTATATCATATACAAACATCCACTTCTGTAAATTATTTTTAATAAATACGTTGCATTTCATATGCAAACATTCTTTTACTTCCAACTGCATTCGTTTACAGAAATTCTATTACATTTAATTAAAGAACGGAGATATATAGCAATTTAATTTAATTTTAAGCTTTAAAAATTTTTGGTATATATTGCCTTATATCCCAATGGCTAGATATATTTTCCATTGAGTATTAAGTATCAATTTTTCTCTGCGCTATAAACTCTATTTTCAGATCTTTCTTCTTGTAGCATTATAATTTAATTAGTATGTAAAACTTTTGTTAAATTACGCCTCCTTTACGAAACTAGTTTATTTTTCGACCTACATTTTTAACTCCATATTTCATAATAATTATACATTTCACAATACGTTAATTTATCAATTTTTATCTTCGTGCATTTATATGGTTTAAGTACACACATAAAGTTAACTGTAAAACTGTAAAGTTAAAAAATATATAAGTTTGTTGCAAAATGAAATGCTAACTTATTTTAACTCCTTGGGTACCAAACTTTAGTTTTAAATTATCGTTCTTATTTGTGCATACTTTGAATCAGAAACTTAATTGTATTAAATGCAGATTGTTCCTTCGAGGTATTTATTTGATTCCATTTATTAAGTTATTTTTCTTCTGGTTCGAAATATGAAAAACTTTTTTTTTAAGAACATGGTATTAGGAATGTTAAAGGAAAATATTTTATAAATTACTTGAGCAAGTGTTAAATATTAACACTATACAGGCCGCTGACACATTTATGCGTCATTTATTTAAATAATAATAATAATAATAATAATAAACTTTGGGCATATGTTGCTTTTGAAGCCATTAAATTTTTCTGCAAAACATAAAATTAAGATGCCAAAAATGCAATCATATTTTTATTAGGGTATTTGGCAAAACAGATATAAAAATTTTAAAGCTGCAGTTTAAAGATTGATATTAAGTTTGTAATTGCAAATATTATAGATTTTGAATACCACCGTTTCCGAAAAGCAATATTCGAATTAAATAATCACAGAAATCTACGATTAAATAAAGGCAAATGTTATTACTCAAAAACGATATTATACAACAGGGACGTAAAACAGTGGCCCACCGGAAACCATTAAAATTTTAAAGAAATACTTGCTGGCTGAATCCCAGAACAAATAAGACACTTGGCGACCATGAAATTGGTAAGGTGATAAATCGTTACTTCTGGTAGTATCACTTTTTACGTATTTTTGGTTACGCCTACCTGAAAACATCGTTTTATTGACATCATTCATGATGTATTCTGAAAATCGAGATTGAAAAATTAGCTCAGCGGTGTTTTGAAAACTCAACTCTGCATGTTTTGTAATTTGTTCTAAGGAAATTTCTGGAGAAGGGAGACATTTTGTATTGGTTTTTAATTGTAAAATTAAAATAACGGCAAGTTAAAGTTTGATATTGTTAATATTTGTTTGTTTTTTATTTGTTTTTTTTTCTGTTTTTAGTTGTAAAACTTGAACATTAAAGTGCCTGTGTGATTTAGTTTGAAATCGTGAGTATTTGTTTAATTTTTTTTGGCGGGAAAGTTAAAGGACAAATTACCAACAACTGAAAATTTGCAAAATTATGGCAAGTCAACATTTTTTAGTGTTGTGGTTCAAGAATGGAGATGTCATTTTTAGGTATGTTAATAAGTTTTGCATATTTTGTTGTAATATTTTATTAGCCGTTTATTGTATATTTCTCATGCATGGCGGGCCTTACGAGTTTTGCGGGGGGTTTTAGATTGCTGCACAGCTAGTTTGCTGAATACAGTGATTTTTTTGTTTTCACATGCGTTTATTGACTGCTGCTTTAACGATTTTTATGAATTTTTGAGATTGCTGCACAACTAATTTGCTGAATCCAGTGATTTTTTTTTTTTTTTTTTTTGGTAAAAGAACGCGTAGCTTTCATACATTCGTTTACAAACTGCCGCTTTAAGGAGTTTCCTGCTTTTTCAGATTGCTGCAAAACTAGGTTGATGCATTCAGTGATATATATATATTTATTTTCTCATGATTGCAAAGCGTTCATACTTTCGTAAATTAGAAATGAATTGTTCAGTTTTTACTCTGATATAGGTAGGTACTTTAAAATATCGAAATGACTCGATGATTTTTTCTGAAAGTTGTTGAGAAATGAAAATTTTAATTTTTAAATCATTACTCTGATTTGGAAGGTAGTTTAAATCGTTTGTTTTGTTTCGAATGTCTTAAAAATGAGCTTTCCTGTGTTTTCTAATATGTCGTTATTTATAAATGTTGTATTTCCCATGATTCCAGGATGATGACGTAGTAGAAGAAAGTCTGGCACCAGTTAAGAAAGTGGACCAGTCACGTCAGTTTTCAGGTTGCCGCATTTTAGGTTGGCGTACGTGGGGTTGTTGGCGCGTGTCAGAAAAGTCGCCAAATGGGGTGTCTCGCCTGTTCTGGGATTGTGTCTGATTGCCTTATCTAATAATCGAATTTCTAGGATTCAATAAGTTGCCTTTTTCTTTTAATAATTGGTGGTATCTGGCGGGCCACAGTTTGACACCCCTTGTGCACAACATGCATAATTTATATCTTTTTTATAAGAATAGACCATGGTTGCCAGTTAGGCCTCAATTTTGATCCCGAAATATCGACTTCAGACCGGAAATTTCTGAAGAAGAATTTTTACTTTAAGTAATCAAGAAAAATCTGACATTAAATAAATCAGGAAATACTTTTAGCATTTTCTCGTGTGAATCCGAATTTTTTAAATAAAAGTGGACGCTAAACTGTCAACGGTGGAATAGACAGTTAAAGAAAAATTACTAAAATTTGAATTTTTCTGAAAATTACAGGAAAATTTTTTATAGTCTTACAAGATATAAATACGCAATGGTGTTTAAAATATCTTTATATGTTCTTGACATAATCAAAATTTAATATTTTAAAATCCCAAACAATTAGACTTTTACAAAAGACTCCATGTCCTTTCCTATTTTACATACAGATTCAAACTGTTTTAACCCCTTAACGGTTGCATTAATTTACGGTTTAAAAATTTAGATTGATTATTGCCACCACTTTTTTGAAAAAGAAATATTCACCTTATTTAATGAAAAGTAAAGTGATACCAGAATAAAGCCATATATACTACTTTATAAAACTGGTGGGGATCGACAATCTGTATAAATCACACAGTCCGTGAATTATAATGGGAGCGAGAATTAAGGGGTTAAAAAGAATCATTTTATACATAAAATGAAATTTGGTAAAAAATATTTGTTTACTTCATGAGCATTATTTCAAGTAATTTGATATCATAATTCCTGAATTTTTATTTATTTATTTTAGCTAAGATACGTATACCAACAGAGTTAAAAAGGGTCCAAGCCTTAAGTTAAATAAAAATTCAGGAATTAAAGTTTCAAATTACTAAAAAATAGGCGTTTGAAATTTCAGCAAGTATTTTCCCAAATTATATATATAGGCGATTCTACAATAACTGGGTAATTTCAGTCTGTTATTTAGTGAAAAATAAATTCAAATTTTAAACAACTTTTTTTAGAAATAAATAAGACATAAGGTAATGAGTAATGTGCAATATCCTGTCATAAACTTTAACCCCTTGAAGGGCGGTGATGCCGTCACGGAATCACATAATTTTAATCACTAATCGCCACCTTGGCACCGGAATTTTACAATGAAAATTTCACCTTTATCAAGTACACGAATATATACTTTTACTTGTTTGCAAATAAATTCTCTTGTAAATACTGGTGTTGGTAAATTATTTCAAAATTTTACGAATACAAGTACCTTGCCCCTGAAAGGTTTAAACAGTATTTTTCTTTAAACTACCTATATCGTTTCTATAACTTATTGCAATCGATTCGAATCAGAAATTTCTTCACAAAGTTATTTAAATAAAAGCTACGTAGAACTAAGTTTAATAAATATGTTTAATAGTATTAAATAAAAATTCTGGTATACATATTTTCAATGAAGGTTGAATAAAATATCAAAAGAATAGTGAGCGGATGCAATTTGATTGAAAGGGTCCCATTGTCCCGTTGGTAATCAGGCCCTGATTAACTATAAACGTGAAAATTATCTTATCTTATTGCTTTTTAATATGTAAAGCACCTCGAGCCAAATTTTAACACTAGAACGGCGGGAAATTTTACTCAAGTTTTATAAAAATATTTCTCATCAGAATTTTTACAAAAAACTATTTAACTTTTTTATTTAAGTTATTTTTGTGCAGCATATATTAATCTTATATTATAAAATAATTTCTGGTTCGAATCGACATGTATTCATTCGGCAAGGGTCAAAATGAGTGTTAAGTAACTCAGAGGAGGCTGATTCATTGCATGACTTCTCGCTGAACAGATAGATTTTTATTGACTCTCGGATACTGGATGGGAAATAAAATCTTGATAGATAAATCATTTTAATGTTCTTTAAATTATTTTGTAGAGGATATATGCTATTCAGTCTGGCTAAAACTGTACTTCTTTTGTTGTAGAAAAAGGTTTGTAGCTGTCGGGGTATTCCGACGTAATGAAT
Organism: Maratus speciosus; assembly: GCA_963932465.1. Classification (NCBI taxonomy): domain Eukaryota; kingdom Metazoa; phylum Arthropoda; class Arachnida; order Araneae; family Salticidae; genus Maratus; species Maratus speciosus. Next base: position 194,180,126 of record OZ010796.1, read on the forward strand.
CCCACAACCCTTACCCGACAAGGCTGATAATCAACCAGCTTCCAAATTCCACTCGATAAAGCTAAGTATATAGGCGTGTGATACATTGGTATACTTAAAATATCTGCTCATGAAATCAATATTTTTACTTATTTTTTCTGTGTACTCTTCTTAAATGATGTTTATTTTTCCTTAGTTCTCGAAATATTTTTAAATTATAGGCTTAATGTAATATTTTATGTGTTAAAAGTAGACGGACTGTGAGTACGATTTTAACTCTTCACACAAAATTAAGTATATATTTTAGAAATATTTTTACAACTAAGGAAAAAAGAGACATCCTTTAATAAGAGTACACAGAAAAATAAGTTTAAATTATTGATTTCCTGAGATGATATTTTGAATATTCGAATGCATCACACGTCCATAGACTTAGCGTTGGTGACAGAATTCGGAAGCTGAGTGACTAACAGCCTTAACACCAGAACAGTCGGAAATTTTACTCAAGTGTTATAAAAATATTTTACACAAGAATTTTTATTAAAAACTATCTAACTTATTTATTTAACTTATTCCTCCGTGGTACAGATTTAATTTATTTTAGAAAGAAATTTCTGGTTCGAAGTATTTTTATTTGGTACCGATCAAAATGACCGCTATGGTGCACGGAGGGTGATTTAACGTTTCTAGCTGGCCAAAAGTCGATTTTTAAGAGTTTATCCTAGCGTAATTTATTTTTTGCTTCTTATAGCTCAATGGTTAGGGCATTTTACCCTGCTGTTTTTTTTATATAAATGTAGTTGTATGATCCATAGACTAGCGCAAAGTTGGTACTTCTTAGTTGGGAGTGAATCAATCAATTTGAGTATAGTTATTTAATCTGTTACTTGAAACGGAATAAAATATACTTCTGGATTATAGACGCTTCCATACAAAATTTGGACTTTATTTTATTGGATTTATGTGCATAAAGTTTGCACGTATCAACTGTTATTTTATATTTAATGTTACAAAAAACTTTGTAATTATTTTTTACAATTTTTCAGTTTTAATATAAAAAAAAGTTATATGATAAAGCACGATTAAGCTCAATTTTTGATATGATTAAATAGTATATGATTAAATATGGCAATATGATTAATATGATTAATTACGGCAATATGATTAATATGATTAAATACGGCAATATGATTAATATGGTTAAATACAGCAACAAGATTTAAAAGTTAACAAAAATGTGAATTTGGTTGAAAATATTTTGTTTATAGAAGAAAATTTAAATGAACAGCACGTGAAGTTTTGCAAGAGCGAAATGTTTAAATTTATGACCAAATTTGGATTAAAAATTGCCGGTTGTATGTAGATATCTCAGGACAAAATGATTTGAAATATATTACTTGGCTGAAAATTTCGAGTGGTTACAAAATTGATCCAGACAAATTCTCCAAATTCAGATTTAATGCAATGCAAAACGTAATGTTTGCATTTTCTCATGATGTCTTATGATCCCCATTCTTTACATAAGTTTACTCAGTGCAGAGATAAATATAAATATACAACAGAATGTACAGCACAGCAATTTTCATTAAAGTTGTCCAATGTTTGCTCCGTATTTTAAATTTTATAAAAAGAAATTTTAGGATTTGTTATAATAATACAAATGTAGTTTCATCACTTTAGCTTCCATACCGTTAAGAAAGTATCATTAAAATTATCAAGAAGAACGTAAAATCATGCGTCAATCAGATTATGAAACATTTTTCAACGCATTCGGACCACTATAATAAACTTCATTGCTTAATAACGTGAAAAACGATGTCTAAGTAATAATTTGTAAAACATATAACACGTTTGAAAACACAATTTCAACCAATGTCGAAAACATATCTGAAAATTTTGTACAGCCCTGTATATGAACTATAGATTTATCGTATAATTCACAATATGCTAAAATTTAGAACAGTTAGTGAACGCGTAGCAGAGTTGAAAATTCCTCATTAGCAATTTTAGTCACTAAACAGAAATGTACTTCAGATGATTTGTGCAGCCCTGTATATGATTTATTGAATTTATACACACTAAATAGTATGCAATTTTTATAATTTAAAAAAGTGTTCCGCAACTGAAAACGCCCTTCCATCAATTATTGTTCATACAGAGAAAAATATAACTGATATATTTTGTGTGCCCCTGTATATGAAAGATGAATGGCACATAATATTCAATAGTAAGCATCTTATAGAGCATTTCGGAGATATATATGAATTTAAATACTTTTGAAATAGTGCAACATGAACAAAATACACCACAATTAATTTTTCTCCATAGAGCATAATGTAACATAATTATTTTTAGTGTCCCTGTAAATGATCCATAAATGCTATCTATACCATATTCTACAACAATCATCTTGCAGTGTACTGAATAGATATGTATATAAATTTTAAAGTGTTCGAAATTATGAGACATCGTTAAAAACCACTGCAAACGATTTTCACCTATAGGCCGTAATGTAATGAAATACTTTTTGTCCCTGTAAAGAAATTATAACTGCTACATGCTACATTTTGCAATACCTAACATTCAATAGTGAATATCAATCACATTTTTCAATTTCATGGCAATGCGACTATATTGACGCCCAAAATAATTTTCTCCAGCTTGAATGGATAAATCACCCACCGTGTGGCGGTTCTAGTGTTAAGGAAAATTGCTTTAACCCCTTGAGGGGCACCGGTATATATTATATACCACCTACGATTAATGATGTTTTACACCAGAAAAATTTTATTAAATTTTACTTCTGTATCCCAGCTAAAAATGAGCTGCAGAAATTCTATAAAAAAACCGCAGTTGTAAAACTGCGGTGATTTGGCCAATTCCACTACAGATTTTTTGCGGTCAATACAACCACAAAATTACTGCAGTTTATTAACCGCAGAAATTTCGCAGTTGTATTGACCACAAAAATTCTACAGAAAATTTATAGTTATATCAATATTAAAAATTCTGCAGAAATTTCGCAGTTCCATTGACCGCAAAAATTCTGTAGTGGAATCGGCCAAATCACCGCAGTTTTCCAACTGCAGATTTTTTGTAGTTATATCGACCTCAAAAATGTTGTAGTTTTTTTACTGAGCATTGTTTCAAATCTGGTTTCTATAACATTATATGCTCTGGAGTGAAAATCTGTTGAAATAGAAAAGTCCTAAGTAAAAAATCTCAAACATTTGTAGAATGCTTTAAGTTTATTGTGTGGCATGTTTACTTTATGAAAGCAATTGCATGTCATTGGAACTGTGTAAGTAGCAAGTTATCTGTCAAAAAGCACGCATTGCGATTGGGAGGGGAAATTTTGAGGCTGCTGAATTCACGGTTGGCGAGTGTGGCTGCTTGATAGGGCTGGGCAATATGTCTAGAATTAATATAAATCGGCATCTTTATATCATGATATCCTGATATATCGATTTAGGAAAGTGCCCTCAGGGAGGCAAAGTAGTGTGCGAGTAGCGGTAAGTGTATAAAATGATTAAGCGGTCACAGGCCTTTTCCAACGATATGTCACATGATGACAAAATGTAGAAAAGTGCCCCCCAGAGGGGGGGGGGGGCAAAGTAGTGAGCGGAGTACCAGAAATGCATAAAATGATTAAGCGGTCACAGGCCTTTCCAACGATATGCCACATGATGGGTGTTGGCAAAATATAGAAAAGTGCCCCCAAGGGGACAAAGTAGTGGGCGGAGCACTGGACATGCATAAAATGATTAAGCGGTCACAGGTCTTTGCAACGATATGTCACATGACGGGATGACGGCAAAATTTAGGAAATTGCCCCCCTGGGGGGCAAAGTGGTGGGCGGAGTACCGGAAGTGCATAAAATGATTAAGCGGTCACAGGCCTTTCCAATGACATGTCACATGACGGGTGTCAAGAAAATGTAAGAAAGTGCCCCCCAGGGGGGCAAAGTAGTCGGCGGAGCACTGGAAATGCATAAAATGATTAAGCGGTCACAGGCCTTTCCAACGATATGTCACATGATGGGTGTTGGCAAAATATAGAAAAGTGGCCCCCAAAGGGACAAAGTAGTGGGCGGAGCACTGGACATGCATAAAATGATTAAGCGGTCACAGGCCTTTGCAACGATATGTCACATGACGGGATGCCGGCAAAATTTAGGAAATTGCCCCCCCTGGGGGGCAAAGTGGTGGGCGGAGTACCGGAAGTGCATAAAATGATTAAGCGGTCACAGGCCTTTGCAACGATATGTCACATGATGGGATGCCGGCAAAATTTAGGAAATTGCCCCCCCTGGGGGACAAAGTGGTGGGCGGAGTACCGGAAGTGCATAAAATGATTAAGCGGTCACAGGCCTTTCCAATGATATGTCACATGATGGGTGTCAGGAAAATGTAAGAAAGTGCCCCCCAGGGGGGCAAATTAGTCGGCGGAGCACTGGAAATGCATAAAATGATTAAGCGGTCACAGGCCTTTGCAACGATATGTCACATGATGAGGTGCCAGCAAAATTTAGGAAATTGCCCCCCCTGGGTGGCGAAGTGGTGGGCGGAGTACCGGAAGTGCATAAAATGATTAAGCGGTCACAGGCCTTTCCAATGACATGTCACATGACGGGTGTCAAGAAAATGTAAGAAAGTGCCCCCCAGGGGGGCAAAGTAGTCGGCGGAGCACTGGAAATGCATAAAATGATTAAGCGGTCACAGGCCTTTCCAACGATATGTCACATGATGGGTGTTGGCAAAATATAGAAAAGTGGCCCCCAAAGGGACAAAGTAGTGGGCGGAGCACTGGACATGCATAAAATGATTAAGCGGTCACAGGCCTTTGCAACGATATGTCACATGACGGGATGCCGGCAAAATTTAGGAAATTGCCCCCCCTGGGGGGCGAAGTGGTGGGCGGAGTACCGGAAGTGCATAAAATGATTAAGCGGTCACAGGCCTTTGCAACGATATGTCACATGATGGGATGCCGGCAAAATTTAGGAAATTGCCCCCCCTGGGGGACAAAGTGGTGGGCGGAGTACCGGAAGTGCATAAAATGATTAAGCGGTCACAGGCCTTTCCAATGATATGTCACATGATGGGTGTCAGGAAAATGTAAGAAAGTGCCCCCCAGGGGGGCAAATTAGTCGGCGGAGCACTGGAAATGCATAAAATGATTAAGCGGTCACAGGCCTTTGCAACGATATGTCACATGATGAGGTGCCAGCAAAATTTAGGAAATTGCCCCCCTGGGGGGCAAAGTGGTGGGCGGAGTACCGGAAGTGCATAAAATGATTAAGCGGTCACAGGCCTTTCCAATGACATGTCACATGACGGGAGTCAGCAAAATGTAAGAAAGTGCCTCCCAAGTGGACAAAGTAGTGGGCGGAGCACTGGAAATGCATAAAATGATTAAGCGGTCACAGTCCTTTGCAACGATATGTCACATGACGGGATACCGGCAAAATTTAGGAAATTGCCCCCCCCCCCTGTGGGGCAGAGTACCAGAAGTGCATAAAATGATTAAGCGGTCACAGGCCTTTCTAATGACATGTCACATGACGGGAGTCAGCAAAATGTAAGAAAGTGCCCCCCAGCGGGGCAAAGTAGTGGGCGGAGCACTGGAAATGCATAAAATGGTTAAGCGGTCACAGGCCTTTGCAACGATATGTCACATGACGGGGTACCAGCAAAATTTAGGAAATTGCCCTTCCCCCCTTGGGAGGGGGGGGGGGCAAAGTGGTGGGCAGAGTACCGGAAGTGCATAAAATGATTAAGCGGTTACATGCCTTTGCAACGATATGTCACATGAGGGGTGACGGCAAAATTTAGAAAAATGCCCCCCCCCCAGGTGTGGAAGTGGGGGAGATGGTCATTGGAGGTGCATAACATGAATAAGTAGTAAGAAATTTGCATATTATATGATCTATTGAGGAAATTCGCGTATTTCGCACGATCTTTTGAAGAAATTCGCTTATTTTACACGATCCTTTGGCGAAAATCATGCATTTTACACGACCCTTTGGTGAAAATCGCGCTTTTTCCACAACCTTTCAAAGAAATTCGCATAATACACGATCTTTCGATGAAATTTGCGTATTTCGCACGAGCTTTTGAAGAAATTCGTATATTTTACACGATCGTTCGATGAAATTTGCATATTTCGCACAATCTTTTGAAGGAATTCGTATATTTTACATGATCTTTTGGTGAAATTCACGTATTTTGCACGATCTTTCAAAGAAATTCACATATTTTACAAGATCGTTTGACGAAATACAAATTTTTTCGCGATCATTTGACAAAAATCATATTTTATCGCGACTCTTTGATAACATTCGTGCTTTTTCCACGACCTTTCAAAGAAATTCGCATATTACATGATCTTTCGGCGAAATTTGCACGATCTTTTGAAGTGATTTGCATTCTTTACACGGCACTTTGGCAAAAATCTCCAATTTTCGCTGATCTTTCGCCAAAATTCGCTCATTTTCCACAATCTTTTAACAAAATTCATGCTTATTTCGCGATCATTCGACAAAAATCACATTTCTTTACGATTTTTTAACGAAGTTCTCGTTTTTCCCCAGACCTTTCAAAGAAGTTCGCATATTTTACACGATCGTTTGACGAAATTCGCATATTTTACATGAACGTTTGACAAAAATCACATTTTTTTTCGCGATTCTTTGACGAAATTCAAAATCCTTCAGTAAATTCGCAGTCTTTCCACGACCTTTCAAAGAAATTTGCATATTACATGATCTTTGGATGAACTTCGTGTATTTCGCACAATCTTTTGCAGAAATTTGAATATTTTACACGATCCTTTGGCAAAAATCATGTTTTTTTTGCAATTCTGCGATGAAAATCGTGTCTTTTTCGTGATCCTTTAACGAAAATTGCATTTTTCCCGCAATCCTTTGCCAAAAATTGTGCATTTTGCATGATCTTTTGCCAAAAATCTCGCATTTTCCACAATCTTTCGCCAAAAATCTGGTGTTTTCCACGATCTATCGCCAAAATTCGCTCATTTTCCACAATCTTTTAACAAAATTCACGTTTATTTCGCGATCATTCGACAAAAATCGCATTTCTTTGCGATTCTTTAACGAAATTGTCGATCCTTCGACGAAATTCTCGTTTTTCCCACGACCTTCCCAAAAGCAGAATTTTCTGTGTCAGTCTGCAGCAAACTAAAATTTATCTGCGACCCTATAAGCCTACTATCATAAGAAATAACAGAAACACTTAAAGTAAGCAAAATTTCCATTTATAAAGAAAATATAATATAAGGATACAACAAATACCGTAAATCTAGAGACTTAAAGCAAATTTCAGCTATTTTTTAAGCCCAGCATTTCTTTTTAAGTTGGTGAATTAATCTGCAAGGTTTAAAATAATCTGCAGCGCCCGCTTCCGTGCTTCACTGTTTCTGCTACTGGGACGACCTATAAAAGAAGTTCGCATATTTTACACGATCGTTTGACAAAATTCGCATATTTTACACGAACATTTGACAAAAATCACATTTTTTTTCGCGATTCTTTGACGAAATTCACAATCCTTCGCCGAAATTCGCAGTCTTTCCACGACCTTTCGAAGAAATTTGCATATTACATGATCTTTGGATGAAATTCATGTATTTTTCGCACAATCTTTTGCAGAAATTCGAATATTTTACACGATTTTTTGGTGAAAATCATGATTTTTTTCAATTCTGCGATGAAAATCATGTCTTTTTCGTGATCCTTTAACGAAAATCGCATTTTTCTCGCAATCCTTTGCCAAAAATTGCGCATTTTCCATGATCTTTTCCCAAAAATCTTGCATTTTCCACGATCTTTTGCCAAAAATTTCACGTTCTCCATAATCTTTTAACAAAATTCACGTTTTTTCATGATCATTTGACAAAAATCATATTTTTTGCAATTCTTTAACGAAATTCGCAATCCTTCAATGAAATTCACGGTTTTCCCACGACCTTTCAAAGAAATTCGCATATTACATGATCTTTCAAAGAAATTCGCATATTACACGATCTTTCAAAGAAATTCGCATATTTTACACGATCGTTTGACGAAATACGCACATTTTTTCACAATCATTTGACAAAAATCACATTGTTTTTTGCAATTCTTTGACAAAATTTGCGATTCTTTGCCGAAATTTGCAGTTTTTCCACGACCTTTCAAAGAAATTTGCATATTACACGATCTTTTGACGAAATTCGTGTATTTTGCACAATCTTTTGAAGAAATCGGCATATTTTGCATGATTATTGGTGAAAATAGTGTTTTTTCACAATTCTTTGATGAAAATCGTGTCTTTTTCATGATCCTTTAACGAAAATCGCATCTTTCGCCAAAAATCTCACATTTTCCATGATCTTTTGCCAAAATTCGCTCATCTTGCACGATATTTAGTAAAATTCATGTTTTTTTTCGACCATTGATAAAAACCACATTTTTTCGCGATACTTTGACGAAATTAGTGTTTTTTCCACAACCTTTCAGACAAATTCACATATTACACGATCGCATCATGTTTAATTTTTTCTCCAACATTTTTTAGAAAATATTTGTAAATTCCCCGACTTTTCCTATATATTTTGAAATTTCCCTGACTGTCCATGACACTGGGAACACAGTAAATATAAAAAAATATAATCATTGAAACAGCCCTCAGTCTCAGTCAGTGCCGTCTGCCCACCTACCCGCCCCAAAAAACCCGGGTGGGCTTTTTTAAAAAACCCCACTTAATAAAACCCAAAATGACTATTTTTTATCATTCATTATCTAATATGTAAAAATGAAAATTTGTCCGTCTGTAATTCTATACAAATCGACAGTTTGGAAGACAGGATTGTGAAACGTTACATATATGTGTATTAAAACACGGCCGAGGCAACTAAATTAATCCGGATCTAAATAATTTATAGTTAATTTTTAATTAATAAAACATCACCAATTTAACAGCAAGTTTCTATCAAATTTAAACATTTTACGTTATAGCAGTTGCTAACAATTAAAAATCCACAATAAAATTCTTATCACAAAAATTCCTTTTCTATTGCAAGATTTCTATGTGAAAAATGAAATAAATAGTTTGACGAATATAAAAAAATTAATATTACATCATAACTTTTCTATTGCAAGATTTCCAAATAAAAAATGAAATAAATAGTTTGACAAATTTAAAAAAGAAGTTAATATTACGTCACATTGGAAATGTAATGGATGGTTTAGGAAATGTAATGTAATGGATGGCAGGTGAATATATAATGTCATATGAGTTTGAAAAAGCACATTGAAACATGATAAAAACCTGAGCATAAGCTCGATAAGATAATTGGCATTTTAACATTTTGAAGTTCTCTGAATTTGTTTTCGCCATTTTTAAATCTATTCCATATACATACTCTTGTGTATGCATGTATATTAGAATTTCCACAAAGGTTTTGGTCCCTAGAGCTCATTCTTAGTGAAGAACTGAAATAAAGATGACAAATTGCCATTTTTCTTTAATAATGAAAAATTCTGTAAATAACAAAATACTCGGAAACAACTTTTCATCAAAAGGTTTTAATCTCGGTCTCAATCTAGATCACAGATTATATTTACTAAGTTAGTAGGTAATCTGTCGTCTGGATTAAATGAATAAAAAAAGAGTGAAAATTACGTAAATTAACAGGCAATCCTTGATTTTTTCAAAACAAACATTCTTAAAATTCTGTGCAACGCCGGCTACTTTAGCTAGCATTATATATATACTATTACATATCATTCATTAAGGTCCATATAATTTATTTTAAAAAAAATTTATAACAGTTGCTTAAAAATATGTTTATAATGTATTAAGTATTTTAAAGTTGAACTGCATTTAATATTTCATTTTGTTTTACACTCAAAAATCCCCATTTTTGTTATTAAGAGGTACCACGTAAAATAACAGATACGATGAAAATCAGAAAATGATAAAGGAGGCATTTGTAGTCTGTACCTGTCTGAATAAAAAAACTTTTTTTCTTTAGACACTCTGCATATAAGTAAAATTGAAATCTATTAAATACAGCCACAACTGCAAAAATACATAATACATTATGAACACATTTTCTATGTACTATTAAAAAAATGAATTATAACCTATACACTATAGTCATTTTTCCTATGTAGTCATAAAAAATTAAAAATACAAGTTCTTTCGATTATATTAATTTGGTGAGGGTTGGGTCTTGCAGTTCGTTCAAATCATTTTTAATTTTTATGCAAAGATGTCTGAAAATCTAAATTTAATTCAAATTTTATCTTACATATATAATAGAATCATAACACTGATTTAAGACATGATGTAAACAAAAGAAAATTACATAAAATAAAATTTATATGCATTTAGCAAAACACACCAAGCTGCTACGCTTTATTAGACAATTACCAACCAATTATGTTCTTAAAAAGAAAATAAATCACTTACCGGTGAAATGGTAATCCAACTTTAAATCAATAAGCTGTACAATAAACAACTTATAAATGTAATACATCTTTATTTGGCACAGATGTCATATACACTCCATATTGGCACGATTTTTTTCTGACGCCAATGTCATATAAGCACCGGGTACTTAACTAACACCAAAGTGTCATTATTTTGCTTGACATGGTAAACCGGATATAGATGATATGGTAACGAGGTTTGGTTGGTGTTATGGTAACATCTGTGCCGAATATTTTTACCAGTGCACTGACATGCTTTTTTTTAAACTGCCAAAATGCACTCCTACCAGAGTTTCCTTAGGCAGTTTAGGGCGGGGGTGGGGGGGTGTAGGTTGAACTGCACACCACCTGCCCTTTGGTTGATTTGATTTGATTATCGGAGCCTACGCTCGATTATGAGGTTTTCAGCTTCGCTTCACTTGGCGGCTTTGTACCTCTAATGATCCAAAATTGCTAATACAGTTCTCTATAAACAGCTCTTTCAGTAGAAGTTACATCCATAGATGAGAACTTGTTTTTATTGGGATTAAATTCCAGGAAGAACTCCCCTTCATCAGAATCTGTTGGTTCTCGGTAGAAAAGAAATAAGGTGCTTGGAGGCAGATTTGCCCGCTGCTACAGCCAGGTCACATATATCATGGAAAGTCGCACTGTCAGCAGACAGATCTAATCGCTGAAAGAGTTGAGCTTGCTCTGTGCGAAACTTTCAGCACTCTAGAAGGTAGTGGTCAGTGGTTTCCAAGACTTGACACTCTGAGCAGAGGTATGAATTCCATAGGCCAAAACGATGAAATTGTGCCATGGTAGGCAACGAGCGGGTCTGTATGCCCTTTGGTTTAAAAAACAGCATTTGAAATCCTTGGCGGTCCGCTGGTCCGAGACCACCAAAAGCGCAATCGGACCACTAATTTGAAAAATTTAGTGGTCTGCAGGACCAGTAACTTCCCCCCCCCCTTTTTCACAGGTAAACTTAATTTACCCATCCCCTAGAAAACCACAACCAAACACAAATCACACAATAATTTAAAAAAAATTGCATTAAATCTCAGTCATTTGAAATAAATAATCAGATGAATAAAATATCTAATTAATAATTTTATAGTTTTTCGTTATGTATACAGTTTATTTAAATTTTAGTAAATTATAATTTTACATTTTACTATGCTGAAAATTTTGGATGGCTGTAAAGGAAGTTTGGTTTATATTCTAAGAGGGGGGGGGGGGGGGAGGTCACTCAAGGGTTAAAGGGACTTAATAGAATTTTATGTAGCGGGCCAGTGATGATAACTGCGGACCAGTAAATTCTCATGCTTACTGGTCCTTGGGACCAGTGACTTTTTTTAATCAATTCTACCACTGTAAAATATCACTCTTCTTGTCCCACATCCAAAAAATTTGCATGCACATTGTTTTAATTGTGGTTGTCATGCACATTGTTTTAAATAAATTATATATCTAAGTTAAAAACATTTCATTGTTTAAAACCAGCAGCACTACTTGAAAATTTATATATTAAAAAAAAAAAACGAACAATACACAAAAACTGCAAATAATCAATAAAAAACTTAAATTGATTCTTGAACGCTTTTGTTTTGTAATAACAATGACTCAAAAACTCTATAACTCAACTAGCTTCTAGTTAACTAGAGAAAAAAAAAAAACACCTCTATTATTCTTTTGAAAAAAGCAAATAACAATAATGATAATATCTTGAAACTACAAAATTCTCCTCCGAAATATTTGTATTGGTAAGATTTGTTTTAAAAAAAGGGGCCTGTTTTTTGGAAGTATACGAGTCCTTTGCTAAAATTATGTACCGAGCTAGATCTGCCTTTTTGAATCTGCAGGAATGGTCTCAGAGTCCTTTCAAAGAGACAAATCTAGCTCGGTACATAATTTTAGCAATCTTGTGGTTATGGACATTCATTTAAAAAACAATAATTAACGAGGAAGTATTACAAGAACGAAAAGGGCTATAAAAATTAAGAGGAACGATCAAGCGTAGCATAAGAAAAAGTGAGCGGGAATGGAGTCACATGTATTGTAAACAATCACCGGATATCGACAGTTGAGTTGAGGAGTTCTTCTGCTGCCGGGATACAGATACATTTACGCTGTTAGCGAAATGAGATTGACCAATCAGAAAACTTGCTTCCTTAAAGCAGGGAAAAGTTCCCGAAATACAAGCTTCTGATTGGTCGATCTCGTTTCGCTAACAGCGCAAAATCTATCTGGATCCCGGAAAGAATTTAGAATAAAAAAAATTATTTAAATGATATTAATTATTATATATTATTAATAATTATTAATTATAAATATGTATTATTAATTATTTAAATTATATTATATTATTTATATTATGTGATATATAATTAATATTACATATTAATATTATATTATGTGTTATTAATAATTATTAATTATAAATAATTATTATTAATTATTTAAATTATATTATTTATATTACATAATATAAAATTAATATTATATATTAAAATTATATGATTTATATGTTAATAAATATCAATAATTATTAATTATAAATATTATTATTAATTATTTTATTAATTATTTTATTAATTATTATATTAATAATTTAAATAATAAATAATTATTTAGAGTCAGAAATGCAGCCTCAGCTGCATAAACAATAATCAAATATTCCAATGTAAATTTAAAATAAAATATTTAATAAAAATTATTTTTTTTTCATTCGTTTTTATAAAGTAGAAGTAATTTTCATACAAACTGGAAGTCATGTCTTTTCGGGGAGAAGGCAAATTGCGCATTTAGTAAATCCGGGTCCGGGTGTGCTATGAAAAAGAAGAAAGGGGGATGGGATGCCTTCTCCCTGGATTTTGAAATTAAAGTTAAAAAAAAAAAATTCTTCTTTTGAAAAACATAGTAGAATTTATTCTTTTCGAGTAAGTAAAAAAAAAAAAAAAAAAAAAAAAAAAAGGAAGCGTTTTTCCGTTTAGGGGAGGAGGGTGACATAGGAGAGCAACTGCCCCACCCTAGATTTTCAATTCAGTAACTAATTTTATTTTCTTAATTTGAAAACATAATAAAATTAATTCTTTGCCAGTGATAAAAAAAAAAAAAAGAAGAAAAGAAACCAATAATTTTCCGTTGGGAGGAGGGGGGTTGGGGGGGAATGTCATATGACAGTCATTTGTTCCTGCCTGGATTTAAAAATATAAGTACCTAATTTTTTTTTCACCGATTTTGAAATACTGAAAAAATGTTTAATTCGAGTGATTTAAATTAAAAGAGGAATTAAAAAGTTTCAGTTGAGGGAGCGGTATAGGAGGCCCATTGCCCTTCCGTGGATTTTGAAATTGTACAAACTAAATTTTCCTTTTTTTCCTATTTTGAAAACATAGTAGAATTTTTTTTTTTTTTTCGAGTAACTTAAAAAAAAAGGAACCAAGAAATTTCTGTTTAGGGGAAGGTGGCACAGGAGACCAACTGCCCCTCCCTAGATATTTCAATTTAAGTAACCCAATTTTTTTTTCTCCTGCTATGAAAAACATAGTATAATTTATTCTTTGCGAGTAACTTAAAAATTAAGGTAACCAAAAATTTTTCGTTAAAAGGAGGGAGCCTAGGGGAGTATCATTGCCGCTGGATTTTGATATATATATATATATATACTTGAATTTTCTTTTTCTCCGATTTTGTATAAATTTTATTTATACGCAGAAACTTAAAATAATAGACGGACAGTATAGCAGAAATATCAGTTGCCCGGGGTTGGGGGGGGGGGATAAGAGAAAAGCCATTTCCCTTCCCTGGATTTTGAAATTTAAGTAATTAAATTTTCTTTTTTTCTTTCTTTTTTTTATGAAATGCATAGTAAAATTCATTCTTTTTCAACATTTTAAAATAAAAAAAATAAAAAAAATCCGTTAAGGAGGGTGGGGGGGATGGAAGGCCCATGCCAATCCCTGCAGTCTGAAATTTAATTAACGGAATTATGTTATTTTCTCCGATTTTGACAAATATAGTAAAATTTATTTATTCCGTATAGCTTAAAATTAAACAGAAACTAAGAATTTTTCTGTTGGGGGAGAGATCCCCCCCCCCCTATGTCTCATTCTTAGTAGTTAATTTCGGTAGAGTTTTTTTTTATGTTTATGTATTTAAACTTTATCGTAAAGTCAGGTTAAAAACAGCGTAATTTTTTTTTCTTTTTTTTTTGGGGGGGGGGGGGGTAGGAAGATGTAGCCCGAGGTCATCGGCATTCCCCTCCCGGATTTTGACATTTAGTTTTAACTAAATATTTTCTTTTTCTCTGATTAACACATAATAAAATTTATCCCTTTCGGCCAAGTAAAATAATTAAACACTAAGAGAAAGACGGGAAACTGGTAAAATTAAAGAGATGAAATTACTTCAATACTGCTGTATTACTACAGACGCAAAATCGCATAATTTTAAAAGTTTATGATGACTTCACTTAAACTATAGTCTTTTTGAGGTTAATAGCACAGAGAATTTTTGAAATAAAGGACCACAAAATTACGCCACATTAGCCGCAGAATTTCTAAAGTATTTTTATAGTCGAGATTGCACTACAGAAAATCTATAGTTGACTATAGAAAAACATCAAAAATACTCCACTTCTGTAGAAAAACTGCAGTTCATTTTTAGCTGGGTAACTTTGGTGGAAAAAAGCCGTAAAATTGCTTTTACTTTTTTTGAAATAGAATTTTTCAAAGATTCCGGTAGGAATTCAGCATTTCTCAAACGTAATTGCTTGCCCCTCAAGGGGTTAAAATTATCCAGCGCTGTCTTTTATGATCAAGGCTGCACACTTTGTGAGCAGTGTTTGAAGAAAGAAGCTACAATTTCTCTCTGCAACGTCTGTCATTATCATGTTGATCAGTTTGTAAAAAGGTATTTATGTGTAATGTTATGATTTTAAGGTTTAAGGCTATACATTTTTACTTTAATGATGATAAGTTATTTTCTTAAATAATTATGTAAATTGGATTATGTCAAATGTTTACATTACTTTATCGCACAATATTCCGAGATTATATAAGAAGCTGAAATATCTACAAGAGGGAATTCTTCCAACCTCTTGGCGAGTCACTTGTCAAAGAGAGTAATACTTTCATTATAAACTGTAACGTAATATTTGGAGCTTTCATTTTCAAGTCTCCTCTAATAGCGTCATTTAAATCTACCAATTTACCTACTCAATAAACTAAAAGGTTTATAACCTTTGTATACCCCTTTTGAAAATGCACGCATGTATTTAGTCATATCAAATTGCGAATCCCAAGAACAAGTGATAATTTTATGAAAATCAGCAGATTCCATCAAAGATATTCTATGTGATGCAAATCTTATGCTATGGCGTACCTAAAAGAAAGGGGTGGCTTTGGATTCCAATATAATCGAATAGAAAATTTCGCTTTATTTAATCATGGAATTTTGTGATTTTAAGACAAAAATTTCTATTAAATATTAGTGGAATACATAATCTCCTACCACTTGTGAGTATACAAATGCCATTATAATTAGTGTTGAAAATTGGTCGTGAAATAATTTTCACCAAAAAAATATAATACCACTGTTTTCATACAACATAGGCGCCGACTTGACGGTGATAATGTGGAATTCGGATGACCTTCCACTACTAATTTTAGAGCATTATTTTTGTAATAATCACAATGCTTTAACGGGGACAAAAGTTTTTTCAGAATTAAGGCGGTCGTAAGCATCATAACCTACTTTAACCTTTAACGCATGATTTTTAATTTTGTTCGGAAAACATTATAAATGTGTCTATTTTTGTCAGTTATTAGAAAATTAGTGAAAAAAAAAATATTTATATTCTGTTGGACATAATGTGATAATGTCACTCCTCACATAACGAAAATTTCTGAAAAAATTATAATTTTAAATTACACACTTACTTTTAAGTGTTTATGCTGCACAATAACACCTATTCAACAAT
Organism: Maratus speciosus; assembly: GCA_963932465.1. NCBI lineage: Eukaryota > Metazoa > Arthropoda > Arachnida > Araneae > Salticidae > Maratus > Maratus speciosus. The sequence goes on from OZ010796.1 coordinate 194,196,568, forward strand.
ATAATATTTTTTTATAATGCTTTTAATATCGTGCAGAATTAATATTTACTACCTTATAAATCTGGAGAAAAAACTCCAGTCGAGCACGTTGCAAGCAGTACCAACAAAAGGTGTTATAACCTCCCGTGATAACAAACCAGAGCAAAAAGAGAAGTCACTCTTTGCACGCGTATGTCCAGTCTGACTGGACATCATCCTTCTTTGAGAAATTTGTTTTTGGCAACAGTAATAAAGGAAAATAATATTTGACTTATTTCATCAGAGAATTTTTGAAATTGTGTACTTGAAGGAAACTTCTTTTTAAAAATGTGGTGTCAACCGATTAAAATTTGTGTAACAGATGACTGAGTCGAAAGGGTTAAATGCATGTTATCACACGTAAGTAACACATAATGTTTCACTAAAAGACCAATAGAAAGCGCCAAATGGCAAAAATGATCATGTAACTCCTGAGATAAACTTTGGAGACTTGCCAACCTCCGTCTTCTTTTAAGTAAAAAAACCTTATTTGAACCTGTAAATATGTTTAATTAAATGTGTCTTGCATTAATTATGATAATCATTTGAATTTTACTTAAATTCATTCTTTATATAAATTTCTTGTTCTAAGTATGTTTCTTTGATTTAAAAAAAGCCAGAGGTTGGCATGTATGATTATGCATTTAAGGTTTAACCTATTAAGGTCGGCGCCATATGAACAATATACCTCGATGCTGGCATCTACTAAAATATTTTTATTAATCTACGATGAAAAGATTTGTTGAAAATTGAGATATTTAAATCCTTTGAGCTCTGATGGGTGAATTTCTTCCCACTTAATTTTTGAGCTCGGATGGGTGAATTTCTTCCCACTTAATTTTAATGTCCAAATGTCACATTGGCACCGGAATATTCAACAAAATTTATTTAAAAATAGATCAATTCATTTTCTCTTGTATATTACAAGCCGAATCTTTTGTTTACAAAACACTGGTGCAAATGTGACATTTGGGCATTTTATAGAATTTCGCCCCCAGAGCTCAAAGGGTTAAATTATTTCGGGTCATTTTTAATATCAGAATTAGCATATAAATCAGAATTTAGCACCGGAAATAATAGCAACAATATAAACATTATATTCAGTTCAAAAGAAAAATCGAATACGTTTTGAGACAAAATTTTGCACGTGAGTGTTTTATAATATTTCTGCAAAGAATTCAAAATTGTAAGATTCAATTTTTCATGCAAGATTACGAGAGAAGTAGAGTCGGATCACGTTTATCGGTGTAATGTTTCGGGTTGGATAAATGCACGAAGCATCTTTTTGGGTAGCATGTATTTTGTTTCAGCAGTAGAGAATTCGATTTTCTTCAAATTTACAGAATTGTAATATAAGAAGCGAAACTATTTAAATGTCTTTGTAACAAAGAAAACTGGAATATCTATTGGAAGTGTAAGCAATAAAAAAGATTTGCTGAAAAAAATTATTATATGTTTAAATTTAACTTCTTTTTTAAATATATATTTTGGGATGATTTATACAACAGTTATCGGATGCTTTTACACCAAACTCTAGTTAAAGGTGAAAAAAATAGATTTATTAGAAACAGTCAGAACTTAATGTAGCGATAAAATTAATTGATAAAATTTCAGTACATTCGATATGAAATATGTAAACAGAAATCAGCATATAATTTTAATTAAAGAAGAAACGTAGTAACAAGGATGAGATTTCCGACTTTTTGCATACCAGTATAATTTTACAGAAAATGTTGTTCTTTTAAATCACAACAATGTTCCTGTAAAATAAAATATCATATTCTCTAAAGTTTTACTGGTATGCAAAAAGTCAGAAATCTCATCCCTGTATTAACCCTTAGATGCCTGATTTTTTAAAAATCAATTTAAAAATGTTTTTCGGCTTTCTTAAATAAATCATGGGAAAAATATTTTAAAAAATCGTATTTTGTTTTTAGTATGGTTTACGGCTAAAAAACAGTTTGTTGCCAATCCGCAACACTCGGCTTTAATTGAAAAAATAATTCTCCTTGATAAAATACTATAATATTAAACACACATGAATTTTAAGAACTATGATAAGGAATTTTCACAAAGTGCTTTATAAAAGTAATTAATTCTTATTTCAAATACAAAAATTTATGGTAAAACATTATAAAAATCAATGTGGAACACAAAATAAATTGTTTATTTTATAATACTTGATAATATGAGTAGAAATTACTTAGGCAATTGTATGGGAATTTTTAAAATAATTATTATTTCTATTAAAACACAGTCAAACACCGCATTTTTCCTATTTTGTTACAATGTTTCCTTTGCAATTTGGGAATTTGCACCTCATCTTTTTCTCTGCATATAGAGGCATATGTCCTGTGTGGTCGAAACGACATTTTTATGCGAGTACTGTGATGGACCTCTATGACATTTTTTCCTGAATTTCTTCTTCAACCATCGATGAGTGTTTCCCACGCTTATGGGTATATTTACTTCAGATCATGCATAACGATCTTGCAAATTCTGCTCTGATCTTTGATTGAGGCATTATCTCCGATTGATGATCATTAGCATTCAAAACTCTTTTGTAGAGAAGCCATGTGTTTACTATAGTGAATTCACGCAAATGGTAAAATATTCGTAGATACTATTTGTGACTACGAATATTAATTTTGTACCGGGCAGCTAAGTTATCCAAATCGGTCAACTCCTCCGATATGTCGCTTTTATTCCTTAATTACGTATGGGCTATCTATTTTAACGATCTTATTTTGACTCTTGTCAAAACGGCTGACTTTTTTTACAGGATTTGTTCCGGCGAAAGTAGATATAGCTTCGTTACGAATGTATTGTCTTTCCAGACTATTGATGAAATGTCGATGCCATCTACAGATATAGTATATCCGATCAAGAACCCCGATGTAAAACTGTTAAGGGTTTTTCATCGGGTAGTTTGCATCAAGGAATTCTATTGCTTCTAACTGTATACCCAATGTATGGATGCCAGTGTTTGCCAAATGTACAATCAGCGGCAAAGCTGTATAATAGTTATCAAAATGCAACTTATGGTTTACTGATCTTGGTATTCTTCTTCATAGTCTATTGAAAACTTGAAGGGCCAAAGTCGGGTTCAGTAATCGTTCCCGTTAGCATATTTTCTTGACCTGAATATACTTCTAAGTTACGAGCATTCCCAGAAATACCAGCAAATAAAAAAGTTTACGCCCCCATTTATGGGTTTTGTTTGGCATATATTGCTTCATGTAAAGTCAAACTTTTGTATTGCACCTTTGCTCATCAATTTGGAGATTTTGCTTAAAAGGGTTAGAAGCAAAATGATTGTTTAAAATATGAATGATAGGTCGAAGTTTGTGTTAATCTATCATGTTTCGTATCATCTCGAGGTAGATGTTTTTGGTTATCACTGAAATGAATAAATTTTCAGACTTTCTATATCTGATCTCTACTCATTGTAACCTGACTTATAGGAAAACCAAGTTCATGACTCCAATACGATCAAACACTGGGCAAATGCACTAAAGGCATGTATCTTCCATGTATGTATGTTTCCCCCCAAAATTGCCTTAAGTCTTGTGATGTAAATTCGTAGGTTTATAAGGATCTTTTTCGCAGTCATATTTAATTGCGTTCACTGACAATTTTTTTATAAGCTCATCTAAAGAGAAATATTTGAAAAAAGCTAGTGGTGTATCCAACTCATTCACGTTTGGTGAATGATCTCATTTCCACTAATCTACCTGTCTGGCAGTTTACATTACTTCGGAATCTCTTTACTGCATTTCGGAATAGCCATTTCAATATCATTATGAGAGTAATTATGAGCCAATTGTTCTATTTTGTTTTTGAGTCAAACACTTTTTTGAACATTCTAAAAATGATAGAGTAAAATTTTCAGAAAATAAAATGTAGAAAAATATCTTGCATACATCTAAAAAAAGTGAAATGCAATTATAAACAACTAGAAGAATAAACTACTTCTATTGAATATAGAAGAAAGTAAAACTAAAACTGCTTATTGTTCTCCAGGCTTAGTGGAACACTTAATGCCTGTTGTTGCCAATTGGCAACATACGCAAAAATCTGCTTACAACAAATATATTACAGTTAAATATCCAAAAGTAACCATAAATACGGGCTACATACCTTACTTCTCCATGTAGTAAATTTTATTTGATCACTACACAACAAAATAGTGTATTTCACAAGCTTCCAAACAAAACAAAAGATCATGTAGCAACAATTGAAAAAATAAATCTATATTTATTCTTAAAACAACGCTAGTGCTGCCATCGGCATGTTGGAATTAGGATTTCCAATTTTAATCCGAAATCTCAGATGCACACCGGAAATATCGAAAGAAAATTTTTTAATTCATATTATTGTCAAATAGCTCACATTAAATAAAGTATAAAATACTAATCTTTACTTCTGGTGTGGACTCGAAATTTCTTAATAAAAATGGCCAAAATTGCAACCCTGAAGCATATATCGTCGGTACCATGTCAAACTATCCAAAGTGAAAAAGAGTGGACAACTTTTTTTCAAATTCAGATTTCTTGATTGACACCACTTTTCTGAAATGGCAAATTCCCCTCGTTAATTGCCCATTGTTGCCTAAATTAATATGCTGTTAAATAAGGCGAACTTTACTATTTAAAAAGTTGGTGCCAATGAAGAAATCTGAATTATAAAAAAGTAGCCCATTGGTTTCACATTTTATAGCTCGGCGTGGAACCGACGATATGTGCAGCCAGTGTTGCCAATCCGCTAATTTGCAGAATTCAGATTGCTTGATTGTTCCAACTATTTTGAAACACTCTAATTAAACTTATATACAACTTATTTAATATGTCACTATATGATCTGAATATTATTTATTCATAAAAGTGGTGGCAAACAAGAAATCGGAATAAAAATCAGGTAACGAACAGACAGCACTATTCAAACATCTAAGTTCTACTTTTTAAAATCACATATGAGGGCTTCACAACCATAGTAGACCAATTCCATTTTGAAAAAAACGAGATAGTCCATTTCAAAGGTGCATAAAATCTGTTTTATCCACACCTACAGTCTGATCCAAGTCTGTTTCACATACTTTCTCATATGCGTAATCTGTTTACAGACTTGCTTTACAGTGGGACTGGATAAAACAGATTTAATACTAGAACGCCCGGAAGGAGTCGATCCGACTCCGACCTTATGATCATATGTCAAATGGAACCAAAAACTCTTTCATAAAATAAGTTACATTTAAAACACGCAGATTTACGTTAAATAAATCAGTCAAATAATTTTAAATAAAAATTCTGGTATTAAATATTTTTATGAAACTTCAGTAAAATTTCCGGGCGTTCTAGTGTTAATGCATCTTTTAATTGGATTATCTCATTTTTTTCAAAATGGACTTGGTCTTCTATGGTTGTGAGCCCCTCCTGGATAGACAAGTGGTGTCAAACTGTGTTCCGCTGGTTACCACTAAAATTTTATAGAAATCACTGCCTTATTTAATCAACGAATCTCTGAAATTCAGGCCGTCGATTATTCCCTTAACACTTTCTGGCACAGAAATATTCTGTTCGTAAAATGATTAAATGATTGACTGACACCGGAATTTACAAACGACTTTTTTCGAAATTAAAACCTGTTACTTTAAACTTTTATTGCAAAAACAAATATTTATTTAAATATTCTTGGTGCCGTTTGCAAGTTTGGAATTAAAATTAGGTGGTCCGGACGTGGACCACTGCGTCAAAAATGGTTAAAAATTCCGCGGTATCCGTCAGGATAAGGCTTGACACCCCTTAAATAGACATATATGTTTTGAAAAAAAAAAATTAGTTTCGCGTTCATATAAGAAAGTGTGTAAAACTGTGGTTCGCCTGGTTCCGCTAAAATTTTCTAGCTATCATTGCCTTAGTTAATCATCGAAACTCTGCTATTCAAAAAGTCAAGTACAGTAATCCCTTAACATTCGCGAGGGTTAGGTTCCGTGGATGTCAAAACAATGGAGTTATGAATAAAAGGAGGGGACATATAGTGTACAGTTTACCAGTTGCGAGTGAAGTAACTGAGGAGGTTGTCACAAGATGGCGGCTGCTTTTTCTAAATCAAACCTACAGTTTCTTAATACCGCCGGCAAAAACTTCCCACCAGTAAAATTGAATAGAAAATTTTGCCTTATTTAAGCGTCTTATTCATGGAAATATTTTTTTCACAAATATGGTAAAAATTTCTATTTTTTTTTTTTACTGGTGTCAGTTTGACTAATAAAGCAGTAAGTTTGTTTCAACGGTTGTCACAATATGTCGGAAACAAAGGCTGGGACTATCGCAAAAATAAACTTACACCAGTAAAATTGAAAATATGTATCTGCCATTATTTGTAACTGAAATTTTGCATTAATAAGGCCTTTAAATACAGAGCAAATTTCTATATAAATTTACTGGTGGAAGTTTTCACCGGAGGTAATCAGCCCTTGCGCAAGCGGTTACAGTTGAAGCTTCCCTATTTTAGGAATATGTCAGTTCCTCTCTTTCAATAGTTACATGGTCAAAACCGCTACCGCAAAACTGCTATTTTTATATTCTGTTCACACCACTTTTTAAAAAAAAAATACATTTTGTATTATACTTTTCTTGCAAGTGTTGTCACGCGTATGTAAAAGGTTTGTCTTTTTAAAAAGTTGTGACAATGTTGAAATGGTCTCCATTTTCTATTTCAAAATCCGCGAATGTTAAGGGATTACTGTATATGTTAAAAAAATTAGTGGTATTCGGCGGGCACAGTTTGACGCACCTGATGTAAAGGAAAGTAATGAACAGTTGTGGGGGGAAAAAGTGAACACCCCTACTATCTCTGCAACAAATTACTGTAGAACAGGGGTGACCAACTGTGGCACGCGCCACACCACTAAAATTTTACAGTAATCATTGCCTTATCTAATCATGGAATCTCTGCGATTTAAGATGTCGAATTTTTCTGTAAAATTTTAGTGGTATCAGGCGTGCCACTGTTGGCCACCCCTGCTGTAGAAGAAAGTTACCGGTACCTAACGATTGGAAATAAAGTCTACTTTTAAAAGATGTATATAAAATTTGCTTAGGGGGATGTCTACACATCAAAATGAATCCAAACTTTGTTGTTTTCCATAGCGATACCCAAGTTTGATACCATAAATAAATTCCACACCCTTCAATTAGCCTGAATCCAAATTTTCATGAAATTCGTACTATTAGTTTCCGAGAAAATATTTATTTTAAAAAGAGCATATTTTAGGGGCTGTATCCAAATTGATGTTCGGTACTCGATTGTTGAAATGCTACAGAATAATTATGTCACTTCTGTTAGCGTATTATTTCTTGTCAATATAACATTTCACTCGCTTAATATGTTTAGTCTTTTGCCAGCCCAAATGTTTCAATAAAAGAAGTAAAATATATTTATTTCAAATTATGCTTTTCTGTGCATCATAAGCGGCCCCTTAACCCACATTTTGACGTGTTTTAGGCATAATTCGAAAATTACTTGGAAGACAAATTTGAAATTAAGAATTCGCATCAAGCAGGACATAAAAAAATGTAAATATATCAAAAAAATTGTAAGTTGCTATTAATATTTTTTTCGAACATTAATTTCATAAAACATAATTCATAATACAATTTTTTTTATTACAAATTCGATGTATTTATATTTGGGTTTTTTAGTATTATAATTACACAAAAAAACATCACATTAGGATTAAAATTTCAGGCGTTACCGTAATTTCCGGTGTATAACCCGCAGATCAAACAATTCAGTTTGGACCCAGACATTTTATTCAGTAATTGAAGACAAATATTTACCGCGATCTAAAATATTACATTTTATTTTTAAAAATGTCTGGGTTCAAACACGATTGTTTGATCCGCGGATTATACACCGGAAATTACGGTATTAATAAAAATATGAAATTGTAATTTAACATTAGAAGCTCTAAATTTTGCATGATTATACTTCAGAAACTTATTATCCAATTGACTTGAAATTTGGTGTCTAGCCATAGTTTAAACCGAAGATTTGAAATATCTCGTTTTCTTTCGTTTCTGGGCATATTTTGAACAGAAGATTAAAAATATATTGTCAAAATGGGATGTTGCCAATGAAAAAAACAAGTTTGATCTGGTTTGATTTGTATATGACCTCTAAGCAAATTTTATATACATCATTTAAAAGTACACTTTATTTCGAATCGTTTAGTATCACCAACTTTCTCCTATTATAATTAGTTGCAGAGTTAGTATAGTCCAGGGGAAATGTACATTTTACCTTGCAAAAAATCGGGTAGAAGATTTTTTTTCTGACTTTTTTATAATGATGCCAACATGGAAAACCAAGTTTTCCAACAAAATTTCTTAAGGCTAAATTTTCTGTGGCCAAAAAACAACAAAATTTTGGGAGTGTTTTTGATTTTTTTAAATATTTCGATACCTGTTGCCGTAGCATGATTTTACAATATTAAAGAGGACAAAATTCTCTACAACTTTTATATTTACAACTTTTTTATACACTCAACAGCAAGCGCAATACACCGTTTCAAAAATAAGACAATTTTTTCAATTTTCTTAAAAACCGTGAAAACGTAGTTCTCCCCCGGTTATTCATATGTTTCTCACGGATTTAATCATATATGTCAACTTCTAAAAATTGGTAGCAGTAAATTAAATATTATTTGCACACCCACGTCTTTATTTTCATCACAACATACATTTTATATTCAATAAAATTATATAATTTTAAAAATAGGATAATGTGTAGATGAATAAAACAATTTTCGTATCGACAGTAATTTTAAGTGTGCATAATGTTAATTTCAAAGCATTGTTTAAAAGAATACTTTAGTATTTAACAACTTATTGGTACTATAGTTTCAATTAAGAAAGAATTTTTGTTTAATTTTAATAATTTTGTAATTGTAATGATTTTCATAATGCATGCATATTTTTCCAGCAAACAATGGGATAGATATGAAAAAATTAGATAGAAAATTCAGAATCTCAGAAAATTAATATATTTTATGTAAGAAATGCTTTTACCTTATAAAATAGCTACAATAAAAATGACAACAGGTTATTTCACTAACTGATGTTATATATTTATCTCCTGTAAAATTTAAAAATTTTGTCAATAACATATTTGAGATCACTATAAAAATATTTAAAAGATTAGTTTTAATAAATACTGTCAGTTTTTTCCTAATTATATCAATAAATAGAACAAGAGATTATATCACTTTAGCATGCAAAAATGTATAAAACTTTAAGATTATCTATTAATTGCTTTAAAGCTTAAACAGAAAAACTTACTTCGATTGTTGAAAAATACACTTTGTGGAATATTTTAATTTTCTGTATCATGCACTGGTTTGAAACTATGTCTGTTTAATGATCTCAGTGATAGCATTTATCAAATGAAATACCAATTTACTTATGATTGCAGACCATATAAACATTTTTATTTTGGATAAAAAATTTGGATAAAAAAGTCTCGCAGCCGGAAAACTGACCAAAAATAAAAAATAATAAAAACTGTAATCAAAATAGAAAAAGTAAACGCTTATACGGTTGGAATTCAACGTCACCACTTCTAAGCCCCTCAAAAAAAAAAAAAAAAAAAAAAAAAAAAAATCATTTAAAACTATTAAATTGCAAACGAGAAATTGTAAAAGGAACGCTTCCATAGGTTTAACCTTAGCATTCCAGTTTCTTCGCGTGAGTAGTGAAATCTCACGCGAAAACATTTGCACGCTCATGTTAAAACTACAAAAGTGTTCTTTTCAGAATTCTTGCTTGAATTTTAATATTTATTTATTTTTTCATATGATACCGAGGTCGATATCTAACGATGTCTTTGTATGACTAATTTAGTCTCATAATTCATATAACTATGACATTAAACGCCTCAATACTACAACTATCATAAAATTTTTGAAAATAAAATCTTCATATACGGAATCCGGTCCTTAAAGAAAAAATTATATATTTTTAAGAGAAAAAATATGACCAGTTATACCTCCTAGGATGGAAACCTGTTTAAAGCGGAATATATTTCGGTTCGGTTTTCAAGGTTTTAATGAATCCATATTTTAAAAATCTGATTACGTATTTAATGATTACACACCTAAAATTTTCAAAATCTGGCTATTAGAGATTTATTAAAATAATTAACGAGGGGTGGGGCAAAATATGCATGAATTTTGCCACCCCCCCTCCCCGAAAGGCTAGTTTTGACCCTCAAACACATAATTTACTGCTACCAATGTATAGAAGTTGACATACATGATTAAATCCGTGGGAAACATATGAATAATCGGGAGAGAACTACGTTTTTCATGGTTTTTAAGAAAATTGAAAAAATTGTCTTACTTTTGAAATGGCGTACTGCGCTTGCTATTGGGTGTATTAAAAAATTGTAAGTATGAAAGTTGTAGAAAATTTTGTCCTCTTTAATATTGTAATTGACAAAAATTGTGCTACTGCAACGGCTATTGAGATATTTAAAAAAAAAGTCGAAAAAAGTCCCAAAATTTTGTTGTTTTTCGGCCACAGAAAATTTAGCCTTAAGAAATGTTGTTGGAAAACTTGGTTTTTCCATGGTGGCATCATTATAAACAATTCAGAAAAAAAATCTTCTACCCGATTTTTTGTAAGGTAACCCCCCTTTTTTGTACATTTCCCCTGGACTAGTAGGGAGGTTTTTACTTTTTTTCCCGACTGTACTTTTTTTTCATTATTCAGTAAAAAATCTGCTTCAAATATGTTTATTTGTTATCATAAAACCGTAAAAGTTTTCATCTATGTCTATCTTTATTACTCTTGTGGTCCTTGAAATAGATAACCCTTTCAAATTCTCCTTTATATAATAAAAAAAAAATAACCCCGAATAAAAGGTACTCGTCAAATTAATCAAGAATACATGCTTTAAATGAACGAAAAGCCTAAAAAATATTTCTGGTGCGTTTTTGTGGTTTTCAGGTGCGTTCATAATTATATAAATACGTAGCACCTATAGTCGTCGTTCTTTCCGTCTGTCTGTCCGTCCGTCCGCATGTAACAGAGAAAAAACTACCCAACCGAATGGTCTGAAATTTTTAATGTATAATTGTTTCAAAATTTTGTCGAGTCATTTCAAATTTTATGAAAATCGGATGTATAGTTTAATGACAGGGACATCCGAAAGTTTTCTGTTGCATTGTGGCCGATGGAAAAAAAAATATTCCAAGTCCATTTTAATGATGTTACAGCCTTTCGAATAGAATGGAATTGATATGCACTTATGAAGTGCACTAAAATATACATTCAGTTCAATATGCGGTGCAAAATATATTTCTAAAACTAGCTATAGTACGAATGCACGTCATTGGCTACGTTTGACGTGCAATTTTCAACTTGTTATATTCTGTGGAGACTTCAATAACAGAAGATGCTTCTTTCGGGCCATTGAAAAGTAAAATCTGTCTATATCTGTAAAACTAACGATTCTAATAAGCTGTAAACTTACACAACGTTCATTTTTCACGATTGTAGTTCATTCTTTGGAAAAATTCATGTTTTTTTTAATACGGATTTATTAACACTAGAAAGACGGCGAGTGGTCATTTTGACCGCTACCAAAGGAATATAATTAGGTTCAAACCAGACATTTCTTTTATAAAACTAGTTTAATAGGTACAAAGAAAAAAACTAGTTAAATAAATAAGTAAATAATTTAAAATAAAAATTCTGTTGGGAAATATTTTTAGAAAATTTGTGTAAAATTCCCCGTTTTTTTAGTGTTAATAAAAATTAAATATGAATTTAATAATCTTCATAATTAGAAAACATTTTTGATTAGGAAAATTTGGAATTATTTTAGGTACATTTGTTGTATCTCATAAAAAAATAATAACAACTCAATCGAATATTTTTAAGAAAGATATAAATTAATGTTTGCACATGGATTTAACATTCGCATTCTCAAGATTTAAACATTTCTAACCCAATAACGATTTGAGATTAAATATACGAACTATATCTTTCGGGGCTAGATCTAAGGAGGCGAAATATGCTCTCAAAAGAAGTTCTTGCGATTCAAAAATTCAAAGTTGGTACAAATTGTAATATGCAGCCCAGTCCTTAAATCATAATTTATGCGTAGAAATATATTGACATTATTACCAGTCTTTTAGTACCGATAGATTTTTTTTTTACGATTAACTTTAGCCTATTGAGTGAGGGGTGAACATTTTTTTTTTTAATTTCATTACTGTACATTTGGTTCTTGATTCACTTTGATTCGATGATGTAAATTTAAATATTTATACACGTTCATTTAAGATAACCCTTTCAAGGGTGGAGGTATGCTCTGTAAGAGCACTTATTTTCGCGATGCTTTAATTTTCGCGATTTTCGCGAGCCCGTCGTAATCGCGAAAATTTAAGCCTCGCGAAATATATATTCTTTTTCGCCTCAAATAATAATGAAAAATCAGAAATTTTTCACTTTCGAAATTTAATGATTACAGTTAATTAAATAAGAAATAAGTGCAAAAATTTCTTGGGTACTTACAACTATTTCTTGAGTATTATACAACTACTTCTTGAATAAAAACATTAATACAACTAATAGAATGCAGCTCATTCACTTACAGCAATTATACCTGCTTCTTTGAAGCCATTCCTTTTTAGAGCGATGAGGAGAGAGGGAGGGGGGAGGGGGGGGAGAAGAACTTTTCTGACAGAAGGAAGTTTCTTAAATTGACTTATGCAAAAAGGGTTCTATTTAGGTAGTTTCGGAATTTTTCAACTTTCGGTTCTGTTCATATAAAATTCGCAAAATTTTCAGCTCGCGAAATGACCGATATCTTCATTTTCGCGAAAATTACGGCTCGCGAAAATAAGTGCTTTTACAGTATTTACACCAACTTCTGACCAATGCTACTAAAGTTGCACAATAATTTTTTAATAGCATTTCGTTTTTAGTAATATACGTGGAGAAAAGTATTTATTTTTTTTTAAACCAACTTATTTGCAAATTACAGTGGCTATTATTATTTTAATATTTTAACAATGGAGTTTTTATATATTTTGCCTTGAATGTATTAACTATTATTTAGTTCGGTTTTCATTTTTATTTAATGCAAGCGTGCACAACATTTTTCTCTCAAAGTCGTTTGTCACAAGTATTTTTTAATCATACTTTCAACTTATTTAATTACAACTTTTCTGTAATTAAATCAAATAAATTATTCGACGGAGAAAAACTGGTACAGCCATGCCGCGTGAGGAGCAGTTTGAATACCACTGATTTAACGTATGTCGTATTTTGTAGAATTAGAAGAATAATAAGTTATAAAAATTAATGAAGTATCTTGTTCACATTTGAATTCCGCTGGTCAGTTACCGTAGAAAGAATGCCTAGCAGAGAATATTTCTCAAAATGTGGTCTGATTTTGTCCCTACCCGTGAGCAAAGATTTAACCAAATCCTTTTTTGTGTACTTGCATAGCTAACAAAATTTAATTTTTCTTTTTTTTTTTAACTAGGAAGATTAAATAGTAAGTTTCCTCATTTTTAATAGCTAAAATTTGAGATCAACCCATAAATGCCGAGGCTAACGAAAAAGACAGGCTACCGCGGTGGGTCCGATTCTTCTTTTTTTACAGACAGCTGGAGTCATGTGATGCTCGAATGCACCAATGAAGGTGTGCGAAAGGAGCATCACGTGACTCCAGCGGTATACTCTGGATGGCAGCATAGATTTCGATGGCAGCATAGTGACGCTGCCATCGAAATACTCAAGGCCAAGGGACACGAATTGTGACGTGATCGCTAATCGACCGACTTCTCACTTGTGTTGGAATTCAGACCAGAAAATTTTGAATAGAAATTTTCCTTTTGTTTTATTTGTGGAATACCTATCATCTTATGAAACTATAATAACTATTTAAACTTACTGGTGAGAACTTGGATTCTCCCAATAAAAGATCAGCTAAATGCGGTAACACTGTGGCATTCCACATCTGGCTGAATTTTTATTTAGGGATTCCGAATTCTCACCAGTAAGTTTAAATAGTTATTATTGTTTTACAAGATGATAGATATTCCACAAATGAAAGAAAAGAAAATTGCTATTCAAAATTTTCCGGTGTGAATTCCAATACTTGTAAGAGTCAATCGATTAGTGATGTCGTCACAACTCTTGTCCTCTGGCCTTAAATCAAAGCAATATAAGTAAGCGTACAAACTTAATACTGGAATCGGGCGTAAATTAACACAGTTACGCCATCTTGTGGACGGGGTGTTAATCCACATACGCGAGCTTTTAGTGTGACATCATACACTGCTCAGCAAAAGTTTAGACAATGATTGATTATGCTTCTGTACTGAGTATGTAACGAGTAACGAATTGTTGTAAATCAACTGTCATATATTACTGGGGACTTATCTTTCAAACACAAACAATAAATTTTAATCTATACCCTTTACATAATATATAATGACAAAAAAACAAATTTAACATTGTGGCAAAAGTATAGACAATCTGTCTGTTAACAGAAAAATATCCATAAATTAAAATCGAACTTGACCTACATTGCCTGCTATGAATGTAAAAATGTGAGTTCCCATCGAAGAAACTAAATCCTGCATCACTTGGGGTTCTATTTCGTACCAAATACGTTCAAAAGCAGATCGAAGTTCATTCACAGAGGAGTATTGTCAAAAAATTGCATAAACCGTATGAGATATGATGTCACAAAAGTTTTCGTTTGGTTTCAGATCAGGACTACACGCGGGCCAGTCAAGAACAGTAATATTTTGAGAGTTAAACTAATTGTTTTATTTGTATGCAACATGGATAGACGCATTATCTTGCACAAATACATACTTTGGAAGAGCTATAAGTTCACCAAATTTCCGTAAATTGTTTTCCAATGTATGTATGTAGTCTTACGTTGCTTGACGACCATTGAGAAACTCCAGAGATACTCGAGAATTAAAACAAAGTGAGGCTCAAATCATTAACTCTTTCGAGGGCGGTGTCCTTAAAAAGGACACCTAATTTTAATTCCAAAACTGACAATCCGCAACAAGAAGATTTAATTAAAACTTTCCTTTTATAATGTACGTGAAAATAAGCAAGTTCGGTTTTCCTAATAAATTCATTTATAAATTCTGGGTTCAGTCCATTATTTCATCAGTTTTATAAACTGAATTACTCCGCGACGGAAAGGGGTCAATTTGCTGTGAGATTTCAAGGCTGGTTGTTTTATCATTTACATTTAAACTAATGTACATCTCTCTATAATTCATCTACGAAAGTATCCGTTAACACAGAAAGCTCTGACTCACTTTTAATGCGATAAGCAATCATCATTTGTCTAGATACCAATTTATGGATCCTTCTATAATCTAGTTTTCGGGCCACATGAGGCCTTCCAGATTTATGTTTTGCTTTGAAAGAGTCACCCATTGACAGTACTTAATAGAAAGACTTCTTTGGACAATTTAAAGTAGCTGAAATTTCTGCAACAGTCTTCCCTTTCGATTTCAGCTTCCATGCTTTAATTACTTCATCTGACTGAAAATTTGTAGCTCGTGGCTTCTTCACTAACCAATACTATCGCGAGGTGCACTTAAATACTTCATGCATATGACGTTATAAGTTTGAAATTTGCGTTTTCCGTGAACAGTTGCCTAAAAATCACAAAAGTGTCTAAACATTTGCAATATGCAAATTTCACTTTTTTCAGTTAAATTAAGTAATATCCTACATTAAAACCATTATTTTTGTCCTAAAACGTTTAAAATATATTAAAAAATACATACAGCCATTTGTATAACCCAAGTGTTCGTATTTTTTATTTAAAGTTTAAAAGTCACCAGTGTCTAAACTTTTGCTGAGCAGTGTATATGACAGGATATCTACCATCTGCTCATATTTTCTAAATCTTTAATCCAAAGTGATATAAGTAAGCGTCCTATCTTAAATGGGAGAGGTAACCGCAAGATTAAAGGCGAGGTCACATCAATCAAGGTCGCACGCCACATAGCAGACGAGGTTAAACTACAGGAAGATGCCTAACTGTTTTCTTACTTCACACCACTAAAATTGTAAAGTTTTTTCACCTTGATTAATAGCTGAAATGTTTCTGGCAAAGCGAGGAAAACTTCCTGGCGTCAAGTGCGTCTGGACGCCTCTCTTGCCGCGCCGTTATTTTGCAATAAATGTTGTAAACAAAGTTTAGTTCCATGAGTGGCTAAAGATTTAGAATAATACGCGCGGATAGTAGATATCCTATCATATATGACGTCACACTAACAGCTCGCGTATGTGGATTGTCACCTCGTCCACAAGATAGAGCAACTGTGTTAATTTACGCCCGATTCCAGTATTAAGTTTGTAAGCTTACTTATATCGCTCTGCTTTAGTCACTTATAAAATGTTGCTAGTGGCTACTTTTTTTTAATTCAGATTTCTTGTTTGGCACCACTTTTTTGAAACGTTAAAATTCACTTTGTTTTTTGCCTTAATTAATACGTCATTAAATAAGGCACATTTTACCATTTCAAAAAAGTGGTGTCAATAAAGAATCTGATTTTAAAAACAGTAGCCCATCTGGCAACACTGCGCTCATGGAACTTAATTTTATTTAACACATTTATCGCAAATTAATGGCGTAGCGAGAGAGGCGTCCAGGTGCACTTGACACCACGAAGTTTTCATCGCGCTCTCATAACCCTTTCAGCTATTAATCAAGGTGAAAAAACTTTACAATTTTAGTGGTGTGAAGTAAGAAAAGAGTCAGGCATCTTCTTGTAGTTTAACCACCGTCCGCTACATGGCATGCGACCTTCATTGATGTGACCTCGCCTTTAATCTTGCTGTTACCTCTCCCATTTATGATAGGACGCTTACTTATATCGCTTTGCCTTAAGTATTTCGATGGCAGCAATTCTGCCCATCACTAGTGGTATATTATATTTACCACTTTATTTTAATTCCGAACTGCCAAATGCATCCAGAATTTTTTAATAACATTTTGCTTATATAAAAGTACGTAAAGAAAAGAATTGATTTACTTTGAAATAAAATTTTTCGTAAATTCGTCCGATTCGTCCGTAAATTCGTAGTTTTTCTACTTATTTCAGGGTGAGAGCAGCGGACTTGAATAAAAACTCTGGATACGAACTTCGTTTATATAAAGCATATAATAAATAAGTTGTCGAAATTATATATTTAATTTAAATACATTTGAAATTGTAGATTTAAATCCTAAGATGGATAAATTATTTTAATTAATAGAATGACTGAAAGGTTTCTCTTAATAGGGATGTATTTTACAGCAACTATTTAATTAAAATAAATATTCAATTGTACATTTCATAATAAGGTATTAATGTTATAATTTATTGTTTTATAACATTCATTAGAATAATAAAAACAGTAAGAAAATTTTCTCCGAAATTATAAATATGCAGCAATAATTTAATTTAAATGAATTTTCTCTCATATTCTGGAAAACCTTATTCTGAAAAATAGTTTGAACAATTGATGAAGGACAACAAATTTAAATTTGTCAGATACCGTCCCCAAGCCTCTATTGACGAATTTCAATAATAATAATAATAATAAAAACATTTTCTGCGGCATTATAAAAAAAATGTGTTTTTACTTACAGTATGAAAATTTAACAATAGATAAATTTTAGAAAAATACTTAAAGTATTTTTTTAAAATCATAGTATAAACATTCACTGAATTATCCAAAAGAGATTTTTATTTGCGTAATTTCTAACCTACATTATAAAATTCTCATTATTTTTCTTATTGTACAAATAAATTATATGTATGTTCTTCGCAGATATACATACTACATTTCTGAGAAAACTGTTTTATCTTTCGACTTTGTTTTATTGTAGACAACGATACTTTTCAGATTTTGCAGATACGGCAATATTTTTACTGGTTCCCACAAAATTATCTTTTCTTTTTTTTAATGGTTTGGCAGTGGTATTGTCTGTTTTCTTTCATTTATATGTTCCGTTAATAAATGGAAAGCAAGTTCTTTCAAATAATGATGATGAATTTCCCTTTTTTTCCATATTTAAACGATTATCAATTTGAGAATTTATTCGCGCAATATTTGACAATGAAAAAAAAAATGTAAGTGACCATCCATCAGTTTTTTGTGCGAACTGACTTCACAACTAATATAATAAAACAATTTTAAGTCACATTCTAAAAGTAAAAAAAAAAAAAAACTCTATGAACGGGTATAATAGCAGAAAGAAAGACGAAATAACAACAGACAGAGAGTCCGTACTTCGAAGAAACTTTCACCCACAGATTTCGCGGAAATGGGAAAGGATGAACACGAGGGGGAAAATTCAACTAACGCAAGTGGTCGCAACGCGGTCATTTAGACCGATTAAAACTTAAGAATGCGATAAAATGCTAAGAAATAGCAGGAATGACTTGCAATTTTACTACACAAGAGTGTGAACACTCAAGGTCAGCTACACGGAATTTGGCTATCGTAACTTTAATGGGAAATGAGTTACAGGAAGATAACGAATTTCGGGCGGGGAAAAGACCAACGCGCGACTACTAACGGGATAAGTCCTTTAAATACCGAAAAAAAATTCTATATATGTTTAGTGGTGGAAGTTTCTACCGGAGGTAATCAGTTCTTACGAAAGCTATTACAGCTTTGCTATTTTAATCCCTTAACGGTCGCTTAATATTTGGAAAAACCATCAAAAGAGTGCCTATTTTTTGAATTACAGAAATTGAATAATTATAAGGTTTCTATATAAAATATGCAATTAGATTTTTTAAGGCGGAAAAAAAAGATGTTATAGAACAAATTCACATTTTTCGAAAAGCCATCATGCGAGAATTGTGTGATTTCATGTTTGTTTTATACCATACAAATTAATGCGAATAAAACCTTTATTTTTCACATCTTAGATCTTCATTTATCATCATCAAACCAATTTTTACAAATAATATTTGAAATAACACGAGGTACAGTCGTGGGAAAAAAAGTAAACACCCCCTACTAACTCCTCAACAAATTAACGTGCAAGAAAGTTACTGGTAGCGAACGATTTGAAATAAAGTCTACTTTTAAATGATGTATATAAAATTTGCTTAGGGGATCATCTAAATATTAAAACGAACCATAACTTTGTTTTTTTCAATAGCAGTACACAATTCTGACAGCATAAATGAACTCTACACCCTTTAATTAGCCTAAAAACAAATTTTTATGCAATTCGCACCATAAGTTTCCGAGAAATTGATTATTTTAAAACGAGCGTATTTTAAGGGCTGTATCCAAATTGAAGTTCGGTACTCGATTGTTAACCGAGAGAGCCCCCTTCTTGATCAAGGCACCTTAAGCGCCACTCAAGCAATCAATGAAACCTGCCAGATTACAGGATAGCATAAGAAATTTCAAAATATCTACTCACTTCTATTATAGACGGCCCCTTAAACCACCATTTTGCCATTTTTTAAGCATAATTTGAAAACTACTTGGAAGATAAATGTGAAATTTTGAATTTCCATAAAGCAAGACTTAACACGTTCATGCCGGCGCGGTGGGTCACACTCGACTGTCTCAGAGCTGGCAAGTCTCCGGCCTTTTGGATACCACATAGCTGCCAACTCTTCCGCTTTTTCAGACCGCAAAAATGTTATTGTAATTTTTGCCTTATTTAATCGGCAGATTACGGCGATTTAAAAAGGTAAAATTTTCTATAAAATTTTTGTGGTCTGAAAAAGCGTAAGATGTTGGCAGCTATGATACCAGTATTTTAATACAGAAAATGTTGTTTTATTTAATTAGAACAATTGGGCGATTTAAAGGAATAACCTTTTCTCTAAAATAATAGTGGTGCGCAAAAAGCCGGAGACTTGACAACTCTGAGACAGTCGAGTGTGACCCACCGCGCCGGCGTGAACATGTTAATAAATCTAAATCCATCAAAAAAATTGTAGGTTGCAATTCATAATTCTTTCGAGTATTAACTCCATAAATCATAAGTCATATCATAAAATTATAAAAATTGCAAATTCAGCGTAATTATGTTTGGGCTATTATTGCTACACAAAATATTAGCACATTAGGAGCATAATTTCAGGAGATATAAAATATGAAAATGTAATTTAACATTAGAAGCACTAAATTTTGAACGTTTATAATTCAAAAACTTATCATTCAAATGACTTGGAATTTGGTGTCTAGGCATAGTTTCAACCTAAAATTTGAAATATCTCGTTAAAATTGGGTATTGCCATTGAGAAAAATGAAATTTTGATTTGTTTTAATATGTATATGGCCCCTTAAGCAAATTTTGTATACCTCATTTAAAAGTAGACTTTATTTCCAATCGTTCGGACGATTGGAAATAAAATCAACTTTTAAATGAAGTATATAAAATTTGCTTAGGGGGCATTCTGCATATTAAAACGAACCCAAACTTCATTTTTTTCAATGGCAGTACCCAATTTTAACAAGATATTTCAAATCTTCGGTTCAAACTGTGCAAAGACACCAAATTTCAAGTCATTTGAATGATAAGTTTTTGAATTATGCACATTCAAAATTTAGTGCTTCTAACGTTAAATTACATTTTCATATTTTTATTAATATCTCCTGAAATTATACTCCTAATGTGCTAATTTTTGGCGTAGCAATAATAATTAAATACCCATACATAAATACGTTGAATTTATACAATTTTTATAATTTTATGATATGAATTATGAAATTAATATTTGAAAAAATTATGAATTGCAAGCTACAATTTTTTGACGGATATAAATTTATTAAGTCCTGCTTTATGGAAATCCAAAATTTCACATTTTTCTTCCAAGTTTTAAAATATGCTTAAAAAACGGCAAAATAATGGTTTATGCTTCTTCTGTGATAGACGTGACTAGATATTTTGAAATTTCGTATGCTATCCTGTAATTTAGCAGTCTTAAATGATTGCTGAGTGGGGCTAAAGATACCTTGATCATGAATGGGGCTCTCTCGGTCAACAGTGGAGTACCGAACTTCAATTTGGATACAGCCCCTAAAATACCCTCGTTTTAAAATAATTAATTTCTCATAAACATATCGTACGAATTGCATAAAAATTTGTTTTTAGGCTAATTGAAGGGTGTAGAGTTCATTTATGCTCTCAAAATTGTGTACTGCTATTGCAAAAGACACATTTATGTTACGTTTATTAAGTAGAAGGCCCCTTAAGCAAATTTTATATACATCGTTTAAAAGTAGACTTTGTTAAAAATCGTGTGGTGCCAGTAACTTTCTCCTACGATAATTTTTTTCAGAGTTAGTAATGGGTGTTTACTTTTTTTTTTTTTCCAAGACTGTACCTTAAATAACTTTTACACTGCACGATCGCTATAATCGATTTAGAGGAAAAAAATGAAGCAACAATAATAAAACCTTCAAAAAGAAAAAAAAAATCAGGAACTTCTGTAAATTAGAGAAAGTTCGGTGTTCTCAAAAATTAATTTTCTCCGAGCTACTTCAATTATTAAAAATGCAGTTGCTCTTTACAAACTTTTTATAGTTTATTTATGTTCTAGTATACTTTTTCTTTAGAAAGTAAGCTGGAACTATTTTTTACGTTTCGGGCAATTTTCCCTGAAACTTGATTTATAAACATCTCTTCCATTATTCCGCGTTTTTGTGTTATTGTTGGAAAGTTACTTACGATACGTTTTACTCTTGACTCGCAATACTAAAATAATAATTTACGGAAAAATCTTTATATCGAAAATATTTTGAGAGTTTTAAAATTACTAAAATTCTGTTGTGATTAACTGAGCAGAAGTGTTGCTGCCAGGTGTCCCGCGTAAATCAAGGCTTCAAATGGACACCACTAATTTCTTACAGTTTATTTCGCCATATTTAATCGTAGATAATTCTGCCATTAGGCGAATAAAATTATTTTCAAATACTGTTGTCCGGAACATTTGGATCCCCGATTTACGAGTGAGATCTGGCAACACTAGCTGGAAGAAATGCCATTTTGTAAAACATATCCAATAATAATTACTTCTTATTACTTATAAAAAGTTACATCATAAAACAGTAATTGTGGTTTGTTTGGTAGAGTTCACTGTAAAAAGTATATTTTTCTAGCGAATCACATAATATTCTTTGTTAAATTTAATGGCAGTACACATGCATTAGGATACTAGAGTAATGTTATTCAATGCGCACGGGTGAGGCCGTGTATGACATTTTTACACAAACTAGCTTTTTAATTAAATGGTCTGAATTCAGACTTTCAAATTAAATATTTTTATGTTTACTAGATATTTATTTACCGCTTTCGCCAAACTACACGGCACGATTTTTAACTCTGAAGGTTTATTCAAGTGAAATGCATGGTGTGACAAAAACATAAATGACAGTGACTAAAAGTAATTAAATATTGCTTTATATTCTCATGCTGTGTGTCCTTCGGGCCCACAGTTTCATTACTAGTGTTGTAAAAGGAAAGCTTATTGCACGATGTAGCAATAATTCTTTCAGAAAAAGATTGTTAGATTTCTCTACTTCCTACTACTTTGAAATACGTTTATCAATTCTAAGCGAAACTTAGAGCAAAAGA
Organism: Maratus speciosus; assembly: GCA_963932465.1. NCBI lineage: Eukaryota > Metazoa > Arthropoda > Arachnida > Araneae > Salticidae > Maratus > Maratus speciosus. The sequence continues at coordinate 194,219,245 of OZ010796.1, forward strand.
GGGGATAAAAATTTCTTTGGAATACGTGTGTGATCTCCTTCTCTACTATAGTAAAATATGCTAAAGTGTATTTGAAATGGAACGGGAAAAATTCAGTTTTAAACAGATTTCTGTGTCACCAGGTTCACCATCGCTTATGAACGTATCGAATTATTTTCACCAGGACCGTAAAATATTTCCATTTAACCCTTTCAGGGGCAAAGTATTTCTTCTGTTAAATTTTTTTAATTATTGAATGACATCAGAACAAACATATTTATTTGAAATCACCGTAATTTCCGGCGTATAATCTGGGGATCAAAGAATCATGTTTGGTCCCAGAAATTTTATTTACTAATTGAAGTCAAATATTTACTGCCATCTAATGAATGAACTATTATAAATCTCTTGTGCTCTTTGACTTACGCAGAGTACGCTATGCTATTTCGGTCATTTCCGATAATGACGTACGCAACGTACGTCATGATATCTGGCTCATTTTTTAATTAGACATACCGAATTCTCACCAGAAAGTTTTAACTTTTATTTTTGCCTTGAAAGATGATTGATTGTCCATAAATAAAATAAAACAAAATTACCATTAAAATTAGTGTGGTGTGAATTCAAAATTTCTAGAAAAAAAAAATCTACCAGATGCGGCAACATTGGCGGCTAGTGACATACATCCACTAACAGTGCCAGAGCGCAAAGGGTTAAAGAGGAACTGGCATGTCCTTAAAATATTGAAGCTTCGACAGTAATTGGTTTGATTATCGGCAGGACAAACTTCTACTACTAAAATTAAAAGGAAATTTTCTCCTTTTTTAAACGCCTTATTAAGGCAAAATTTCAGTCAAAAATGATGACGAAAACAGATATTCATTTTTACTGGTGAAAGTTTACTCCGGCTGTGGTAAGGCCCTGCATTTCCGCCATATTATGACAACCTTGACCACCTTATATCGGTGGCAATGAATAAGATTATAATACCGGGACAAACTGCCACCATTAAAAACAAACGAATTTTTTTTTACCATGTTTGTGAGAGGAATTTTTCATGAGTAAGGCGCTTAAATAAGACGAAATATTCTATTCAAGTTTACTGGTTGAAGTTTTCCCCGGCGGTAATCAGAAACTGCTGATCTGATTTAAATGGAAACAGCCGTCATCTTGTGATAACCTCCTCAGTTACTTACTTCACCCGAAACTGATAGACAATGCAATATATGTCTCCTCTTCTTTATTCAAAACTCCATTCATTTAAGAAGTTACAGTTTATTAAATAAAATTTCTGTGCGGAAACATGATTGTTTGATCTGCTGTTTATACGACGGAAATTACGGAAATTAAAAGGTTTTCTTCACGTAATAATTATGAACAGTAGGAAATTCTGGGACGCGTTTGGAATTAAAATTCAGTGTTCGCTCCATGAAAACACCGCTCTTCAAATGGTTAATGCTGTATTCCTTTACATACCGATTCCGTTTGCTGCCGTTTTTCTATATTTACTTCTGAATAGTGATACTGAAACATGTAGACAAAAATATTACATACATTGCGCAAAACCTACATGACCGTATCTGGCATTTTGACACAAAAATTAACTTTGTAATTAAAGGGTATGCAGCGTAGACTTTTAAAGTAATTGTTTTTCTATCTTCCCTTGAAGGGCGGAAGTATATAATTTGTCCCACTTAATTTTAATTGTCAAATGCCACATTGACACCAGAATTTTGAAATAAAATTTTGCATTTATGCCGTACGTGAAGAAAAACTTTTTCATATTTTCAAATAAATTTGTTTCTAAGTACTGCTGTGAATCCGTCATTTCAACATGTTAGCAACATAAGTACTTTGCCCCTGAAAGGGTTAATCAACATTTTAACTATTTTAATACAGCAGTATAGTTTTACTTAAACATAATTTTCATATTAAAAAGAAATAAACTATTTTTATAGGTTGTATGGCTGGTGGGGGTGTTATACACGGTCCAATTTATATTACAATTTTATATTTGAATATGATGTATCTAAAAATGGATACTGCTAACATAAGAAATATAAATACCAATTAGACTTTAAAATACTGACTTCAAAACTTCGAACTTTGACTTCTTTAGGGTCAAGTAATTGTGTTTCTGATTAATTCACAACAGAATATTATATTTTAAAATAAGTTAATAGATTAAGCGATTGATCGTTTAATCAGTGTTGCCAGATGGGCTACTTTTTTTTAATTCAGATTCTTGGTTTCACCACTTTTTTGAAATGATAAAATGCGCCTTATTTAATGACATATTAATTAAGGCGAAAGCAAAGGTAATTTTACCGTTTCAAAAAAGTGGTGGCAATCAAGAAATCTCAATTAAAAAAAAAGTAGCCCACTGTCAACACTGCGTTTAATGGTAATGTTTGTGAAAGAATATCATATCTTTGGCTTAATTTTATTGCTCATTTTACTATTCTTTTTTTCCTAATAAGACAAACTTTCATTTTTAAGCGATTTTCTTCATAAAAAAAAGTTTTATCGTACTTTATTAGTTATATAATTTTATCGTACAATATTTTACACCTGTAACTTTATAGCGTGAGGTACAATGTCAAACTATCCAATATGAAAACACTGTTGCCAGTGGGCTACTTTTTTAAATTCAAATTTCTTGATTTGCGCCACTTTTTTTGAAATAGTAAAATTCGCATTTATTACATGGCATATTAATTAAGGCGAAAACAAGGGGGATTTTGCCATTTCAGAAAAGTGGTGCAAATCAAGAAATCTGAATTTTTAAAAAGTAGCCCACTGGCAATAGTGTTTTCATATTGGATAGTTTTAAATAGTACCGAAGAAATGACAAACGTAAAAAAAAATAAATAATAATAAATAAATAAATAAATCGAAAACTTCAAATTTTTTGAAAAGATAAATCATAAGATACATCAAAGCCCCAAGATGAAGTTAATAAATAACGGTAGATTGGAATTCTTCCAGAAAATTTCAAAAACTTAACTATTTTAGGGGCAAGTAATTGTATTCCTCTAATGTTGAATTTCCAAATGAATTAAAAAAAAAAAAATTGAAACTGAAGAAGTGCATTTTTACAGCTTTTTTACTCCAACATGAGGGTTGCCAGTTTGGCCTCCAATTTGAATCCGAAATTTCAAATTTATACCGGAAATTTCGAATAAAGAATTTTCACTTTATATCATCGCTTAATGTACCTATGTAGAGTCCTGCATCGGGTCGGGTTAGCGCTATATTTTCCCGTTGCTGGTCGAGTCGCGTCGGGTTTACTTTAAATTTTTTTGGTGCGGGTCGGGTTGGCTTTTACTGTTTAGGGTTCGGGTCGGTTTTGGGTTTTTCTTTTTTACTCTTTCGGGTCGGGTTCGGGTTGAACCATTTTTTTAAAAGAATGTTGCAAAAATTTTTCCCATTAAAAGTCTATATAAACCACAGATCGAAATTTCACAAAAGCAAAATGTGTGCCTGTCTGTTTTGCCTTTAGTCATCCTTTCACGAGTCTTCGAAATAACAAAGTGCATTACACTTTTACCGTATTTTAAAAATACAATACTCAGCAAAACACTAAATGGTCCTTCCTGTCTAATGTATCAAATGAATAATTTAATTGTATGCACAATGTTAGAGGGAAAAAATTTCGAAATAATTGCTGATAAACTAAAGGCAGATGGTCAATTGTATGAAACAATGTGTATCGTTATATGTGGAAGTTTTGAAGCCGCAACTACTTTTAAAGCATATTTAAAGATTACATTTTCAGTTTTATACCATTTAGAACCTGCATCGGGTCAGGTCAGAGGTTTTACTTCTAGATGAATATTAAAGAATATAGATTTGTTCATTCTTCTATGTAAAACATAAAAATGGTATTAAAGAAGTAGAGGTCTGTACGGGCACTAATTTTCAGGCCCGCCCCTCTCCGTCCCGTCCCGTTCCATGTAAAACTTAAAAGTTCGGCCCTAGCCCGGCACGGCCCGTTTATAATTTTATCGGCTTCGTCTAAATATTTATATCGGGCCGATAGACCCGCTTACTTGTAGTTATCTGCCCGGACTGGCAGGGCCATTCAATTTTTTTGCCGGCCCGGCCCGTTGAAAAAACTGTATTAATAAAGCGGCCTGGCCAGTTTGAAATTTTGCCGGTCCAGTACCGACCTCCATTAGAGATACAATTGTAGATTATTTTTCATAATGTTATTAAAACACGATTTGCTTTCCTTACATTGCGGTTTCGGGTCGGGTTGCGGGTTGAAATATTGCGGGTTCAGGTCGGGTGCGGGTTGATATACCTCGGGTTCGGGTCGGGTTGCGGGTTGACTTTTAATGGAATTTGCACGTTCGGGTCGGGTAGAACTCGACCACGCAGGACTCTATACCTATGTAGCGTTAGCTTAATGTAAAACATAAAATACTATTCTTTATTTCTGGTATGAACTCGAAATTTGAAACTAAACATAAAGGCCAAACTGTCAACATTATACATGTAAAATTTTGTTAGAAAAATCTAGTACAAATATTGATTAAAATAAAGTGGTATAAAAATATCCCACCGTCCTTCAAGGGGTTAACTAACTCGTGCATAAAATCTTAATTTTCTTAAGTGAAAAAAGTGGATATTTTATAAAAGTTATTCCTAAGATTTTCCCATAGGCATTCTTTAAAAAAATTAGTGTTTCCTTCAAATATTTAATCTGAGAAAGTTCTTTCATGATTGAAAAAGTTCTACGCTATCTTTAGGATAAAAAATAGCCGATATACTTGTCTCAAATGCGTGACACGTAAACAAAACATCTTAAATAATTAAATAGAGAGTACTTGTTAGAGGTTTTTATATTTTGAATTGTGAAATTAATAAAATTTCGTGATTTCATAATTGTGTTTATCAAGTACTTATTCATATTCAAGATTCAACTTAATAAATGCATTATGTAACAGGGATGAGCCTTCCGACTTTTTGCATACCAGTATAATCTTAGAGAAAATTTTATTTTATTAAATCGGAACATTTTTGAGATTTAAGAGAACAACATTTTCTCTAAGATTATACCGGTATGCAAAAAGTCGGAAATCTAATCCCTGTATAAACATCTATATGTAAAAATTATGTTTGTGATAACGTTTTTATTATTTAACGAACACATAAATTTATAACTAATATTAGGTTGAGCAAAAAGGTCTGGGAAATTTTTAATCTAATAGTTACCAGAATTTGTATCGTGTATAGGAGTACTAGTGGTACTAGTGATACAGTCTAGACGTGGCTTCATCCGATTATGGCCTATTTCGATCAATGCAGCACTTTTTTCAAGGGCCGTCGACTTGAATCGTTTAATGAAGCTGAAAAAGCATGTCAAGGGTTCTTCGATTCCAAGGAACCGCCATGGCTACAGCGCCTAGAAGATACAGTGTGGAAAACGGCTACAAAATAGTGCTAAAAAATTGAGTCCCATAAATGTACAACGATGCTGAATAACAAGATGTCGATCGTAGCGCCATCGTAGTGATTTAAAAACGATAGTCATTCTAAAAGAGACTCTTATACTATTTTACGTCATTCCTTAACTAAATTAGCTTATAACAGAATAAAATATCTTATATTTATAGTTTCCGATATTTAACATTCGATAATTTTTGAAAACACAGGGTTTATATTGAAAAGAGTTACGAGATGGCGCTCGTATCAGCATATTGTCGCTGAGCATTGTTGGAGATTTATGGGATACAAGTTTTTAGCACTTTTTAAAGCATTATAGGAATAGCCGTTTTCCACACTGTATCTTCTAGGCGCTGTAGCCATGGCACTTCCAGCAAATCCAGAATCTGGCAGAAAGTCATGCAGTATTGCCAATGGGCTACGTTTTTTAAATTAGGATTTCTTGATTGGGACCACTTTTCTGAAATGGTAAAATTCCAAATTGTTTCAGCCTTAATCAATACGTCATCAAATAAGGTTAAATAAGACGAATTTTACTATTTCAAAAAAAGTGGTGCCAATCAGGAAATCAGAATTTAAAAAAAGTAGCTCACTGGCAACACAGAAGTCGGACTATGATGGTCTCTACTTTGAAGACTAGTCCTTGTCACTTTTGTTGTTGATTTGCGCATAACAACGCATCTTTCACAAATTTCCCAGAACTTCTTGCTCAACCTAGTATTTCAAATTATTGTGTGTATTTCTTCTAATTTGTTTGTCATGCTATGAATATTCTTTATTATTTTAGGACGAATTTTTTTTCTGTACCAATTTCTTTAACGTATATGTAAATTTCAGTGGGGATATTTATTAATTATGATTATGTAAAACTTAAAATAAGTAGATAAATTATATTGAAATTTATATTTAAAAAGTAAATGTGACCTGTGTTGCTATGTGCCCCGCGTAAATCGGGGATCGAAATGCTCTGTACACTCGTTTTGTAACGTAATTTTCTTCTCTTTATCTAATGGTACAATTATCTGCGATTAAATATAGCAAAATATACAGTAAGAAATTAGTGGTGTCCAGAGCATTCGGGAGTCCTGATTTATGCGCGAAACCTAGCAACACTAACCCCACTATATACCGGTACCGTTAGTTGCATTATATTTTCTGATTTATGTTAGAGGGTAGAGTTAATAAATTTGCATATGGTACTGCTAATGTTTCTAAGTTTAATAATTAATCCAGAAAAACTCGCGCAGTTTATAACATACACTGGGTGTGCACGGTTAATTACTTTTGGAATCATTATTTTGAAACAGCAGGCTTGTTTATCTCAGAATTAGTTACAGTCCTCTGCGATTATACTTTCCAGTAAGGAATCAGAATTTCTGAAAAGAAAAAGAAATTTGGTAAATGGGTGCATATATCGCGCTAAAAATGCAGAAAGTGTTTATAATGGATCAATCAGATATTACAAAAATCAAAGGGAATTCCATTTAAAAAACATTTCACTTCAGTGTTGCCAATGGGCTACTTTTTTAAATTTCAGATTTCTTGATTCGCACCATTTTCTTCAAATGGTAAAATTCCCCTTATTTAATGACATGTTAATTAAGCGAAAACAAGGTGAATTTTACAATTTAAAAAAAGTGGTGTCAATCAAGAAATCTGAATTTTGAAAAGTAGCCCACTGGCAACACTGTTTCACCTAATGAAATCTCCAAAGAAATATCGAACATTAGGTTTTACCAAACCAGGTTAAGTAGAGATGCTTATTCTTTCTTGCCAAAATTTTAAAAAAGCATTCATCGCCTTATTTAATCACAAGAAGAATAACGTATTTTTATATACAGAGGTGCAATCTAATCTTCCGTAATATGTGGGTTAATTTATTCCAGGTTTAATACGTTTCGCACCAGAATTTAAAAATAAAATGAAATTAAATAAGTTGCACATAGAAACCTGAAATTAAATAAATAATAATTCATTAACTAAATTTTCTTATTCGGACATTGTTAAACTGAGTCTAATAATTTCAGATAATACGGAAGATTAGTGGAATCTTGGCACCTCTACTTGTATAACTTATCGGAAATCGCAATGGAGTTATGAATAATGAAGAGAGGACATATAGTGTATTGTATCTCAGTGGCCAGTGAAGTAATTGAGAAGGTTGTCACAAGATGGCGGAAGTTTTTTTTTTTTAAATCGGATCAACCGTTTCTGAATACCGCGAGGACAAACTTCCTACCAGTAATTTTGAATAGAAAATTTCGTCTTATTTAAGCGCCTTACATTGGAAATATTTCCTTATACTATGGTAAAACATTGTATTTGTTTTTACTGGTGTTAGTTTGCCCAGGTATTAAAATATTTTTCCCTGACGCTGACAGGAGATTGTCTAAGTTGTCATAATATGCCGGAAACGCAGGGCCTGTAATACTATTAAATAGTTTAAACCTTTATCTTTCCAACGATGTGTCACGATGGTTTATAATGACGACGGTTTATAATGGCGACGGTTTATAGACAACGCTTTATAATCAACGATGGTTTATAGATTAAAAAAAGAAGTGTTGGAATTATATTCATTCTTTTTAAGAGTACTTCACAGCTTAGAGGCCATTTAAATCTTTAATTGACTTTTTCTCAAAACTTGGATTTTTCATGCTTGTGTTCCTTTTTTTCAATATCTATTAAACTTAAGAACTCAATTTTTTTTTATACTTTTACTATGTTATATTGTATACTTTAACACAGGGATTTAATGGTTTGTTGAGAATTATTTATTTTATGCAGTGAAATCTTACCAAAAATGCTAATTTAAAAATGCCTTTCAATAAATAATTAATCATTAATTTTCAGGTTCAATCAGAAAGAAAATGGTCAGCTAAAATGCGTAAAGCATGTTACTCAAACTACTCTAAAAATTCCTATATTTCACCATTTCTGAGAAAGAGGTACATAAAGTTGGTGTATTTTAACATGGCGGAGATAGAGCTTACCAGGTCCCCTTAAGTACGAAAGTTCCGATTTGAAATGCCGCATCTAGCCATTTTGTTTTCATTCAGAAATTCCACATTCTCCGCATAAATTCTAATAGCTATTTTTGATTATCAAAATGATAGATTTCTCCAGAATAAAGGAAAAGAAAATTGTTATTAAAAATTTTCTGGTGTAATATCGAAATCGCTGAATTAATAAACTGGTAAATTTGGCAGTTTCAAATCGGGCGTATATTTTTAATGACCTAATGTTATACATATTTTTAAAAGCTACTCTTTTTTAAAGTACTGAGGGTACGTAAAATTCTATCTTCTATGCTATAACTGTAAAAAAAGTTCCTTTTCTTATAATTTAGTACCACAAATTACTTCATTTTTTAGATAAAATTCATTTAATTGATCAGTAAGTAAACTATCGCCAAAGTAAACTATCACCAGTAAAAATGAATAGATGTATCTGACAATATTTATGGAGGAAAATTTTCATTAATAAGTCGTTTAAATAAGAAGAAATTTTCTATTTAAATTTACAGGTGGAAATTTCCCCCGGAGATAATCAACTCTTGCGAAAGCAGTTACAATTGAAGCTTTCCCATTTTAAAAGATACGTCAGTTCCTCTTTATCCATAGTTCCATGGAAATTGCAGTACGCAAAATAGGCATTCCTGCATCCCAATGCAGTGTTGTCAGTTGGCTACTTTTTAAAAATCAGATTTCTTGATTGACACCACTTTTTTTTAATTGTAAAATTCACCTTATTTTCGCCTTAATTAACATGTCATGAAATAAGGCGCATTTTACCATTTGAAGAAAATGGTGCGAATCAAGAAATCTGAATTTTAAAAAAGTAGCCCACTGGCAACACTGTCCTAATAACGTATCTGGTTTAGTGAATTGAGTTATGAATAAAGAGGAGGAGACATATAGTGTACTGTCTACCGTTGCGATTGAAGTAACTCAGGAGGTTGTCACAAGATGGCGGCCGCTTTTTTAGAATCCAATCTACAGTTTCTGAATACCGCCGGAGCAAACTTCCCACCAGTAAAATTGAATAGAAAATTTTGCCTTATTTAAGCGTCTTATTCATGGAAATATTTTCTCACAAATATGGTAAACACTTCTATTTGTTTTTACTGGCGTCAGAGTGACTGTTAAAACAGTCGATTTGTCTTACCGGTTGTCACAATATGGCGGAAACGAAGGGTCTGACTGCCGCAAAAGTAAACTTACACCAGTAAAAATGACAATATTATTATGCCATTATTTATGACTGAAATTTTGCATTAGAAAGGCCTTTAAATACGGAGAAAATTTCTATATAAATTTACTGGTGGAAGTTTTCACCGTAGTTAATCAGCCCTTGCGAAAGCGGTTACAGTTGAATGTTCACTATTTTAAGAATATGTCAGTCCCTCTTTATTAATAGTTCCATGGTTCAGTGTTGCCAGGTGACCAACTTAAATCAGGGTTCAAAATGCTCTGGTTACCTCTAATTTCTTACAGTTTATTTTACCATCTCTTATAGCAGATTATTCTATTTAGCTATTAGATTAGATAAAGCGAAGAAATTAATGCACCATTTACGCGGGTCACTTGGTAACACTGCCCGTTACCCAATCAAGGCGTTCTCGTTCCAGCTAGTTTTTCAGTATATTTATGATCGACTTGTTTAATCACAAAAACTTTCTAGAAAACGTATTTGAAAAAATTAATTGACATTAGTGGTGCGATACAGTACTACTGGTTCTACAAATTTTTTTTAATCAAATTGCTTGATAGATACTACATTTATTGAAAAATAAAAAATTACTTATTTTAGTAATGGACAGAATGATATTCGAATCATGGGAGTATTAATTAAGAGGAACTGACGTATTCTTAAAATTGTGAAGCATCAACTGTAACCGCTTTCGCAATGGATGATTAGCTCATGTCAAAACTTCCACCAGTAAATTTATATAGAAATTGTCTCCGTACTTAAACGCCTAATTAATACGAAATTTCAGTTATAAATAAAGGCATAAACATATTTTCAGTTTTCTGGTGTAAGTTTAATTTTGCAGTAATCACATCAACCTTTGTTTCCGCAATATTGTGCCAACCGCTGAAACAAACTGATGGTTTTACCAGTCAAAAATACACCAGTAAAAACAAACAGAAGTTTTTATGATATTTGGGAGAAAATATTTCCATGAATAAGACGCTTAAATAAGGCAAAATGTTCTACTCAGTTTTACTAGTGGGAAGTGTCATTACCGTCCCAATAGTCAAGGCCTCCGGACTGATTTCGTGACGTACCAAATGAAGATTAACACCTTTAAGGGCAAGCAATTCCGTTTGTGTAATGCTTAATTCCCACCGGAAATTTAGAAAAATTTTATTTCAAAATAAGGAAAAGCAATTTTACGACTTTTCTTCACTAAAGTCAGAAAATTAAAATTTCTTAAAATTTTTCTGGTGCAAATCCTGATTAATCGAAGGTGGTATATAATATATAGCGCCGCCCCTTAACCCCTTGAGGGGCGGTGGGATATATTTTATCGCAACTAGAATTAATAAGGATTCGCACCAGGAAAATATTAGGAAATTTTAGTTTTCTTACTTTAGTGGAGAAAGAACGTAAATTTGCTTTTACTTATTTTGAAATAAAATTTTTCTAAATTTCCGATGGGAATTAAGCATTACATAAACGCAATTGCTTGCCCTTCAAGGGGTTAATCTTCATTTGGTACGTCACGAAATCAGTCCGGAGGCCTTGAGTATTGAGACGGTAATGGAAGCGTGCCCCAGTGGTATTCAGAAACTGTAGATTCGATTTAGAAAAAAAGCAGCCGCCATCTTGTGACAACCTTCTCAGTTACTTCATTCGCAACTTGTAGACAGTAAACTATATGTCTCCCTCTCTTTATTCATGACCCCATGTTTCGAATAAATCATTCGGGAGAGAGCAAATGTATAGCTGTTAACGTTCGTATTTTTTTTAATCAATTTCTACAAGATATTTTGCACAAGAAAAGAAGTTTCTTATTTTAATTAGAATTAAATTAATAGCTAAATAAAAATAAGAAGTTTTCTTTTTTTTAAAAAAAATTGCTGGGTGTAATTGATTTAAAAATAACAAGATTGGCAACTCTATAGTTTTGCGTATGTAGGAACGAATCATTCGAATGACAAAATCATCCATTCCTTCCATCACTAACTTATTTTATCGTTTCAAACGTTTTGTCTTGCCAGCGTTACATTTACAATTTTCTCAAAATAAATTTCTTTAAATATTACATCTTCACAAAAACAATTATATATAAATGCCCAAAAGAACATGCATTTCTGTATAAAAGAGTACATATTACCATAAGACGCTTCACACTATCTTGATAATGAAAATAAATTATTGTTTGTTTTATAGTTGTTTACATTTCAATCCATTGCCGAAATCCGAAGTGTATTACAACAGCAAATATTTGCGCTCCTACAATTTCTCAGATAAAGCATCGTTTTCATAACGTTGTTGTTTAGGATTTTATAAAGATTAATATCCATTCTGCATAATGCGAAAATTTTTATTCTTCATTGCTATGTCGTATTTTTCGGAAAAGGAAATATATATATATATAACCTCCTGGGACACGAGAAAAATAAAATACATTATAAAACATCCATTTTAATGGATGTCAGGTCTCAGAAGGTTATATGAATTTCTAATTATTTTAGCCTATATCTTGTGCTTTTTAAACGAAATTTATTTTTTAACCTTTTTTTTGTTTTTTTTTACGTCTATTTTAAAAATTTAGTATTTATGAAAAAACTTTAAACTTTTTTTAAAAAAGCGTTTAAAGCATATATAATATACTTCACACACATTAGAAAAGTGACTCTGTTCGGTATTCTTCAATTAGTATTTTCTTTTCGTGGTATCCATTTTTCCTCAAATATCTCTATATTATAGGAGAGTTTAAAAAAATCTGAAATATCTATACATATGGTTTTGTATCCCTTTAACCCTCTCGCTGCGCAACCCAAGAGTTTCTCGGGCAACGTAAAAGTAGCAAAATTTGTGCAACCCGAGATTTCATCGGTGATGCATTTTTCGTCTAATTAACTCACCTTGATCATTCCCACCAGTTATTTTTTTATTCTAAATTTTGCCTTATCTAATCGGAGAAATTTCCCGATTGAATCAGACAAAAATTTTTGTTTTGATAAACCGGTGGCAAGAGAACAAAACTTCTTAAAAGACGCTCGTCACGAAGGAGCTTCAATTTTTGAAGCTATTTTGGTAAAACAATTACGCAGGGAGGGGGTTAAGCCCAGACCTACACAATTATGCAGGTGATACTAAAGTAAAAGAAAAAGACTATTTCCTGTTTTTGTGAGATTCAAAACCAAATCTGCACATTTATAAGAGTTAATTGGCTTCAGATCTTTTCATAAGACAGAACTAGGGCACGCCAACTGCATGACAGGGTTACATTTTCTGCTTTTAAAAGGACTATATCATCTGACAGCAACAGCCAAAATGTATGTACTGTCGTAATTTCATTTATATATGATTTTTAGTGATTGCTTCGATTTAATTTTTCTTTTCATATATTTTATTCGTGATTTTAATTGATTTTGTCCTTGACAAATTTAATTAGGCTAACCAAAAGTTGAAAAACTAATGACTTACACAATTGTCTAAGTCCGGCATTTACCATTTACAAAATAGTTGCAATTCCTAATACTTAAAATTTTTATTTTTAAGTGATTATTTTAAAGTTATGTTTTTAGCAATTTATTTTTTATTAATTACATTTTTAAAGCAGATTAATTTTAAATTAATAGTTTTGTACTATTCATGAATTCCATTTAAAATAGATACTATTCGATAAATAATATGCATGTCTAACGAACTACATGTTTCTGTTCTGAGTTATAGATGCACCATATGAGTTATAAGTTTTATATGAGTTACATACATGCCCCGAGATAGGTTTTTAAATTTGATAAATTTATTCCATTTTGTCGACACAGTAAGTAAACCACAAGGAAGGAATAATAAATTATGGAAAGTTCAGAAAATGCTCGATAGTTTCCGTAGTGTCTACTTGAATTTACCAAGAGACCAGGAAAAATTTCTCATAGATGAGAAGACGATTCTTTTTTTAGGAGGTGCCTCAGTAAAGCAGTTTGTAAAAAACAAACCACGCTCTGTGGTAACATCATCATCTGGGATAGTTTTAAATTTTGTAGTATACCAGAGGAAAAGTACAGACATCTTGCACATGGATCTAGGCTTCGGAACTGCTGTAGTTGTTACTCTGGTTCAGACCTAGTTTTATGTACTTCGATCTGTATTTCAACACAATACCGCTGCTGGAAGAACTAAAAAAAAGAAATTTGAAGGAACAGGCACAATCTAAACGGAGTGAAGGGCATCCTATTTGTAAACAAATCTTCAGAGGGGTGAGAGAATTGAGCACGTCTCAGAAAGTGGAATTGTAGTGGTCGGGTAGAAAAACAATAAGAAAGTTGTACTGGGGTCTACGTGTACAGGAAGTAAATAGCTGCAAACCGTCAAGCGGTGGGCGAAGTAAGAAAAATTGAAAGTCGATGTCTCTTGTCCAGCCAGCGTTATGAGCTACAACGCATCAATGGAGGTCAGAAGATTGGCAGTCAGCAAGTTTAGGCATATCGAATCTAGTTTAACCCTCTGTCTACCAGAAGGGTCCAATGGACCCGACATGTACATTCAAAATATTATTCAAACCAGAAATTTCTTCAAAACAAACTAAATTTATAAATCAGACAATAATAAGTTAAATAAACAAATTAAATAGTTTTAAGTAAAAATTCTGGTGTAAAATGTTTTTATAAAACTTGAGTAAAATTTTCGGTAGTTCTAGGGTTAAAGCAAGAAAGTAGATCTTGAAAACAACGGTTAATTTCCTTTACCTGGCTGTAGTAAATTCGTGGTTTATCTCAAACGAGATGCCAAAGCAAACAAGTTACCCCGTTAAAAAAACACTTCATTTACTATCGTTTCGATTAAGTTCGGCTGAGAACCTGTTAGATGTACCATTACCAAGAAAGAAAAAAATCAAGGTCTGTCCTCAGCAACAGCGAAGAAGTAGATATTGAATATGATGTTGTTGACACGTGTAGATCCAAATTCTACAATCCGCAAATAAAGACTCCATTTGAATGTAATAGGTTAAATGCTCCTAGTCAATGGCCTTGTTTCGATGTTTCAAAAACTGACAGGTGTTACCGGTTTCAAATTGTTCCAGGCGTACAAGAGTGACATGCGAGAAATGTATGTTTATTTATTTCTCTTCAAAAACAAAAACTGTTTCAAACATTTTCATTGTGGCTGATGGAAATTATCTTAATAAGAAACAACTTTTTTTTTTTAAGCTTAAAGCAAACTTTTTTTAGATATTTTCACACGTAATCCCAAACTATACAATTGTGCAGATTTAGTCAAAAAACGGCTGCATTAAAGCAGTGTTGCCAGTGGGCTATTTTTTTTAAATTCAGATTTCTTGACTTGCACCACTTTCTTGAAATAGTAAAATTCGACTTATTTAATAACATATTAATTAAGGCCAAAACCATGAGCATTTTACTATTTCATAAAAGTGGTGCCAATCAAGAAATCTGAATTTAAAAAAAAGTAGCCCACTGGCAATACTGCATTAAAGACGAACCTAAATAACTGTATGGGTTCTCCCGTGGCATAACCTGACATCAGGTATTTTTTTAAATATATTTTTTTCAATCAAATACGATCCTCTCGATTAAGAGAAACCACCCAAACTTTCAATTTCTAACAAAAATCTTCCGGTCTTAAAGGGATATATTGAAGAGAAAAGATGCGTATAATTCTTTAACTAACAAACCTCCAGAATTTTTAGTGCTATTGTTTTCACTTAGGAGTATCCTCTTTATTTTGAAGAAAATCTGTCATTTAATAGAAATTAATATGTTATAAATTGAAACATTAGTACTCGAAAATCTTAAGTGTTGACAATTCTGTATCTAAATTCTCTGGCGATATAATTTATTCCATCATCACCATGTTTTCATAGCCAGAAGCCATCGCGGTGATTTCAAGTCATTTACACTTAAATTGAAACATAAATATTTATTAAACCTTTCAGGGGCAAGGTACTTCTATTCGCAATTCTCTGAAATCAGTGAATGACACCAGTATTTACAAACAAATTATTTCTAAATAAGCAAATGCATTCGTTCACGTACTTAATAAAAGGAAATTTTTCATTCCGATATTTTGGTGCGAATGAAGCATTCAGGAATTAAAAATTAAATGGTTCAAAAATGAACCACCGCCCTTGAGGGGAGTTAACAGGGGTCGCATTTGTAAGGAAAGTTTTATTGTTCCTACCACTATTTTAAAAATAATTTCTTCATCGTACCTTTCTATAACATATGTTAAATAATATGATCATGCAGGTTACTGATAAAGATTTCTGGTAGGAAGAATAAAAAATTCTTTATATAATGCGGCCCCTGGGTTAATAAAATCTTAATTGTACACAATGTAATTAACACGTTCACTGCCGCAAAAAGTAAGAATTTTCAAATTTCTTCTTGAAAGTCGTTTGCTACCAAAAATTCTGAAAGGTAAATTTCGCTTTACAGCGAAATTTCTGCCAATAAATAAGGCAATTTTTTTATTTTAAAATATTGGTGAGAAAGCAATAAATTGAAGCCACGAATATTAACGCTACGAGTATACTCGTAGCGTGGCAGTCAACGTGTTAATAAGACCCTCTCGCTGTTACCCCCCCCCCCCCCAGTCACGTATACGTGAGGCATAAAATACTTAAAATCATTACAGTAATTTTTAATTGAAAAAATGGTTTAATTAATCAAAGCATTTCTGCGACTAAATTCGGCAAAACTTTTTCTTTTGACAAACCAGTGAAAAAAAGAGTAAAAATTCTGTAAATCCCGCTCAAACCAATTTCTGTTGTAAAATGATGAAATGATTGACTGACACCGAAATTTTAAAACGACTTTTTTAGATATTAAAAACATGTTACTTTACATGTTTATAGAAAAAGCAAAATTTTACTAAAATATTCTTGGTGCCGCTCGTAATTTTGGAATTAAAATTAGGTATCCCGACCTGGGCACACTGTGCCGGAAAGGGTTAATATCAAAGTCAATATACCATGTGGAGAAACAATGACTGTTTTTCTTCATTTATATTATTGTATTTGTATTATTCTTACATAAAGTCATATTCCTTAAATATTATTTAGTTGCTCAAAATTTGTTGCTTTCTCAAGTACGAGTACATTGCAGAAAACTACGCATTTTAAACCCTTGCCATTTTTTTTTTAAATACGACAATGAATTTTTAACCGCTTCTCTGCACAATATTTTTGAAAAAAGCAAAAACTCATCATATTTTTTCATATTGTTTTTAATTACTTATTTTTTAATTCTACCTCGCAGCACTTTCTCAAAACAAAAATTGTTGACATGTAGTTAGCAAACATTTGCAAGGGAAATGTAATATAAAATTTATTATTTTTTTTAAATAGTGGTGCGAGTAGAATAGAAAATAGTCCCCTGTGACAGTCCTGTATGCCCGCGTTATCTCCGGATAATAATTATTTGGACTAATACGAACCCGAGATAACTCGGGTTCGTAAGGGAAGCGGTTACGCACCCAATATTTTAAGTCTGAACATATGAATGGATAATTTTCGCAAACTAAAAATAGCAGCTCCCTATTACGACAGATAGTGTTTAGCATACAGGAAATTGAATAACGGATTATCACGAATAGAAATTATGAAATAGTAATCCAGATACGAATGGAAAATTAGATCATGGAAAGTTAGTGAGATTGACTATAAAACCTATTAATTACCAGTGCAGTAGCTAATCTTTTTTTTCCACGAACATTTTCTTTGACAACTTGCCGCAAAGGAGATAAGTGGCATAAGTACACTAACAAAAATTGCATACAGTGCGCCTATAACCCATTTATGTTTACACTACCGGCCACAGGAGAGGAATGTGGTGCTTATGTGCACTAACAAATTTAACACGTACTGAGCACGCTCAATGTATAATTGTACTAAACTTTAATAGAAAATTTTGTCTTACTTAATCGAAGAGTTCTACTATAAAATATAACATGATTTACTATTAATCTTTTTTATCTTCTGACAATACTTATAAGTACCATTAGAATAAATTGTTACAAAATTCAGTTAATACATCGATTAGTAGTAATACAGTTTAGAATGAGTTATAGATGCGTTACTTTATCTCGTTCTAAAAGAATTATTAGTTGCACAAAACAAAAATATTTTTAAAAGGATTATTTATTTTGCCTTTGCATCTTTTCAGCATTCTTGGCGTGGGAGAGCGGGGGGGGGGGGTCAATTCGGGAATATTTCTATATTTATGTTGTAAGGACATTATATATGTACGTTTCCTAATTCTAAAAAATACTAAGAAAAAATATTTAATATAATAGATTTGAGTGGGGTTATAAATATTTTACAAAATCCGTATACATTCAAATTTAATTAATCCTTTTAAATCCTTCAATCCTTCTAAAATTTATTAACTCATTATGTAAATCTGCTAATGTAATTTTAAAAAATCTCGAAAAACTCCTTAGAAGATAAAATTTTCATGAATTCTTGATTCAGTACAAAAAGGGTTAAAGTTAAGTGTAAAGTCAAAAGTGCATAAGTTGCAGGGTTGCCGCAGGAGACTATTTTCCTATTCTTTTCGTACCACTATTTAAAAAAAATGTAGTAAATTTATTATGCAAATATTGGCTAGATGATCGTCAAAGATTTTTGTTTTGAAAAAGTAGTGCGAGGTAGAATTAACCCTTTAGTGCGCAGCTTTGCATATATGCAAACAACAGTGTTTTGAATTTAATAGATTCGATTATTCGTATATACCTAATTCACATCAGAAAATTAAAATAGCAATATTTTTTTTTTTAATAATAACAGACATTTCATATTTAAACAAGGGGAAGTTAACGATTGTAACTTTCTGGAGCAAAGTCAGACTCTCTAAACTACATAATTTCTAGAACGTATTCCATCATGGGAATTAAAGGGTTAAAGGTAAAGTTTTATAAAATAAATAATCATATAAAATATTGTATTTGGAGACAAACTTATTAAAATACTTACTAATTTGCAATATTTTAGCGTAAAACAGCCAGACGACTGTAGTTTTTACTTGTATTGCAGATGTGCAACAGAAGGAAAGATTGACATATTATATGAAAAATGTATCTCTGGTTTTTTTCATTATTTTTCCTGTGTAATAAACCTTTCAGAGAATCATATATAATTTTTTCGAAACAAACTAAAAAATCGCGCATTTAAGGATTAAAAGATAGTCGCATGTGCCAGCCCTGAAATTGCAACTATGCAATTACACTGTAAACAGTAACTAATAAAAAAACTAACACGGTTCCCAGAAAAATCATACTGAATATTTATAAACATTCAATCCCAAACTTCGATTGCAGAAAATACTAGCTGCTTTAATTTAAGCAACTCAAGGTAAAACGGCTCAAAAGAGCCGTTTATTTGCGAGTGTCAGTAGACATAATCCCCTTATCAGTTCTCCCCCGGCGGTCTACTTTATAGTTTTCGTCTTTAAAAAGTGTTGCCAGATAGGCTACCTTTTTTTAATTCAGATTCTTGATTGGCATCACTTTTTTGAAATCGTAAAATGTGACTTAATTAATGACAGATTAATTAAGGCGAAAACGAACGGAATTTTACCGTTTCAAAAAAGTGGTGCCAATCAAGAAATCTGAATTGTAAAAAAAGTAGCCCACTGGTAACCTTGCTTTTAAAGAGGAAGCACAGCCTATGGGCGTTACATTTCAATGTTACTCGATAAAGAAAAAGAATTTCTCTGTTCGTGTTTTTATTGTAAGTGAACGTATATGGGTCAAAAAAAATTATGTCCTTTTCCCAATATACATATATATATTTAAGTATTCAGTTTTTACCAAATATAATTTTTTCTGTGTTTATATGTATACAACCTATATAAAACCAGTTCCAGCATAGCTAAATTAATAGTTAGGATAAAAATATAGTCACCTAAAAATGCCTTAGCCCCTAACTTAATTTTAAATCGTAAATGGCACATATACACCAGAATATTGGAATGAAAAACTTATTTTTATTAAGTGCTTGAACAAAAGCTTTTGCTTATTTTGAAATAAATTTGTTTGTAAATTCTGGTGTCGACATTCATTTTTGCATTTTACTAATAGAAGTACCTTGCCTCTGAAAGGGTTGAACTTTAATATTGTACTGGACAACATCCACTCAATTTACAACATTTATATTCCTATCAAAATATTATTTCTAGTATATTATATCATCATTAGTGCATTAGACTTCAATATGTAATTTTATGTTCAAATGAAAACAGTCATATGGATTATTTTGTATAACAATATGTAACCCTTGTTACTTTTATTCAGCATTATAGCCAAAATTTTCAAATCCCTGTACTAAATATATTTTTAAATGGACAACTATATTTACTATATTAAAAGAAGAGATGCGTTTTGATGCTTTGGGAACATTGTGTAAGAGCTACTCATATACAACAAGAAAAAAAATAGAGAAAAAGTGCGAGTAACAGAAATTATACATGTAGTAACAGAGGTTACAATTTTGTAACAAAAGTTACATTGAGCAATACAGATTAGACAACAGAAGTGTATTTATATTAATCTAACGACAATGGTACCACTAAAGCACTTTGATTGATTTTTATTAAGCATATGAATTTTATACTTCATTTTTGTTAATTTATCTACATCTGTTACAAATATGTAGTGACAGAAGTTACAGGTAGCAGATGTTACATTTAACGAAGAAAAAAATTGTATTTTCTATAGTTTTATAAAAATATGTAAATCTTACATTTTATTTAAATTAAGTTAACTTAATTTCATATAATAAAAATAAAACTTTAATTAAAATGACAATATTTAAATTTAAAATTTATGTAACACAGGTTACAAACAGAAAACACACTAATCAGGAAATCGAATGTTTCAGCTTACTGACCATATGTGCGCAGAAGAAATTCAAAATGGCTGTAGCATATCTTTTTTAATATTTTTACCTACAAGTAAGTGCAGTAGTCACGTCTCTGGGGGACAACAGAAGTCATTTCGTTCAGGGTTCGTACGCTTCAAGGATTTCTATCAGAATTTCTGTAAAGTAACATTTGCGCTATTTAATGAAAAAAAATCTGTTTTCAGATATAACTACCAGTACTCTACGAAATTTCTGGTACTAAAACTCCTAAAATCCCCTGAATCCCCTGATGCTTACGAACACTGTCATTGATAAGGAAAGTTACAGTAACAGAGGTTACAATTTCAAAGTACAAAATTTAATCTTAAAATATAATAAAAAATAAATAAATATTTTAGTGTTTCAGCTCTAACTAGTTAAAATACTATGATTTATGATTACATAAAACCAGTTAAAAATGTAATTTTAAATATTATTAGTTTAGAACCTAAATTGAAAACTATGCCTACAGTTATCCGCGCAGACTGATTTGTTAGTCGAGATGAATAAAAATGGATAATTTAAATTTAAAAAATATCTTTTTAAATTTTTTTTTACTAATGAAGTCCTTAATGATTGCTTTAATGGAAACAAAAAAAAAAAAAAAATAAAAAGAGTTCTTTCCCATTTTACCCAGAAAAAAGAAATTGTAATTGTGGACATGAAAGGACATATTTTTTTGTTTCACCCTTATATCAGGTTATCAAGTGTGAAACTTCTGATTACAAAAAGGCCTGATTACCAACAGGACGATCTTCCACCAGACAAACAGAATAGACATTTTGTCTTATTCATGACAGTAATTTTTCATGCAAATGGCGTGTATATAAAATGAAAATTTCTATTAAAATTTATTTGTGCAAGATTGCCCCGTTGGTAATCTCTCCCTTTTATAACCACAAGTTTCATACTTGATGATCTAATAAAAATTGTACTGTTTCTAACCTAAGTATATAGTCACTATATACTTAGTGTCAAATATATATTCACTCAAATATATAGTCACTATTCATAGTCAGTGTTGCCAGATTGGGGACTTTTTTAATTCAGATTATTACCACTTTTTTAAAATAGTATAATTCGCCTTATTTTTCAGACTTTTCAATCGGTTTTTAAATAGGCCGAATACTTCTATTTCAAAAAAGCTATGACAATTAACAATCTGGAGACATAAAAGTCCCAATCTGTCCCAATTCTGTTCATATTACTCTAACACTAGTACTACCGTGACATTTTGACGGCAACCATATGACTATGTTTCGGTTCAAACCCGAAATTTGATTATGAAATAAGTTTAAAACACACAAAGAAGAAAAACGTTAAATAATAATGTCAAACTGTTTTAAATCAAAATTCCGGTGTGAAATATTTTTATAAAACTTGACTCAAAGGGCATAGCCGAATAAGCTTTGGAAACATGCCTTTCAATCAAATTTCTCGGTTTTTTTCCCATATGTGGCTACATATCTGATAATATATTTCCCCTATTACCACCCTATAAATATTGACATTTAATGAGATAAAAATGCTTTTTCGATTTTTTAGAAAAAGGATTTTCTCAAAAACTGCTGCAAGGAATTTCCTGCCATTAACTGAGGATATATAGATACCAAAGATGCAAAACTGGTAATTTTTGTATAATTTTCTGTCTATAAAAACTGAGCGGAATCCGAGATCTCATCGGGGATGCATTTTTCGTCTAATTAACCCTCCTTGATTAATCTCACAAGTTATTTTTTTTATTGTAAATTTTGCCTTATTTAATCGAAGAATTTTCCCGATTAAATTAGACAAAAATTGTTGTTTCGAAAAACCGGTGACAAAAGATTTAAAATTCTTAAATACACAATTTTTGAGACTATTTTGATAAAACAATTACGCAGCGAGAGGGTTAAATAAGGCGCAGTAATTTTGTTTTAAATAGCAGTATTGAAAATTCGTAACTGCTTGGCACGTATATAAATAGTTGTTTTTTGTTAATAAAATATTATTGTATTCAATATTTTTTATTTGAATTAAAATTAAATGAAAAACGAAAAATTTTTTTATATACTACTATGTTGTATATTAAAATCTTATAGGTTTAGATTTTTTTACAGTATTTTTATTTTATTATTTTTTAGAACGATTAGGCCCTAGGCTTAGATGCGTTATATTCCCGGATGGCCGCCATGTTAGATGTTTTGAGATTTCTCGGCGATTTTATGTTGGCGATCTTTATCGATATGTGGAACCCCGTGTGACGTGTGTGTTTGACGTATCGTATTCTGGCGACCCCTGAGAAGGTCATTTTCGGCTAGGATATTGTGGATGTGGTTTGATTTCGTGTTGTATTGTTCTGTCTTTATTTTATGTTAAATTTATTGGATTTATTAGATTGACTATGGTTTCTGTAGTCCGTTTAAAAGCTCTTGCTGAAGTAATTAAGAAATTTGAGGAAATTTTGACGAAAAAAAGGATTGACACATTTACAGTGTGTCCATCCGTATTCATAAGCCTATTTAGAAAATGACGGTGATGCTATGACAGTATTTCGTGCTTGAGATTTGAAGAAAGCAGATGTCTGTTAAGGTATGTTGAAAATTTCATGTATATTTGTTTGTCTTTCGAATTTTTTACACTTTGAGATGGCTACACAGCGAGAACTGCTGAATTTTGAGAATGCTACACAGCGAGAACTGCTGAATTTTGAGAATGCTACACAGCGAGAACTGCTGAATCCAGTGATGTTTTTTTAGGTAAATGAGTGCGTAGCACTCATACAACGATTACTGATTGCCACTTTAGCGAGTTTTGTTTATTATTTACGTTTTATTTTCGTTAAGCCTAACATGCGTATAAACCGGTGTTTGGCGACATTTACTACTTGGCGGAAAAGGGGTTTTGATGCCAAGAAATATTCCAAGATGCTGGCCCCGGGAATTTATGACATTTGTTCCAAGCCCTATTACACAGAGGGCCACTGTTATAGTGATCGTCATAAATGATTAGATTTATGATTGCAAAAATCAGTATAGAATTCGTAACCCTTAAATGCCTGATTTTTCAAAAATCATTTTAATTGTGTTTTTCGGCTTTCATTTTTTAAATAAATCATGGCAAAAATATTTTTAAAAATCATATTTTGTTTTAAGTATGGTTTACGGCTAAAAAACTGTTTGATACTAATCGCGAATACTGCTCTTTAATTAAAAAATTAATTTTGCTCCATAAAATTCTATAATATTAAACACACAAGAATTTTAGGAATTATGATATGAAATAAATTGCACTTGCTCACTGCAGAACAAAATAGGGTATTACGCAAGCTTCCAAACAAAACAAAAAGAACATGTAGCAGCACTTGAAAAATTAAATCTATCTTTATTCTTAAACATCACAAGTGTTGCCATCTACATGCTGATAATCTATTTAATAATATTTTCAGAATGTATTTTATTGGCAACATTAGACATTATACCTTCAAAATTATTCTAATAGTATTTTAGAGCCTAAATTGGGTATGTTGCCGAAAAGCAAAACCAGGCATTTAAGGGTTAATTGTCTTTCTCTGTTTTACACTTTAGTTTTAACAGTAAGAAAATCAATTTCTTCCACGTTGAAACTATAAACCTTCTGGGAAATCTCGGACATTGACGATCGGGTCAGCTCGTTATTTGAATAAACTAGATATAAAAAATATTTGACAAGTAATGTCTATAAAATATGAAATATATTAAAATTTTTATAAAGTATTTCAACGTGATTATAACTTTCGTATGGCTAGTCATGCAAAAAACTTGAGAAAATTTCAGTTAGTTAATAAAACAAGATGTGATAAACATTGTACATTGTAAAAGCATCGAAATGTTTATTAATATTTTTGTCCTTGAGATTTTAAAATAATTTTGTATGTGTATATTACACGTAAATAATTATGTTTAACAATATTCCTATCGTTTTTTTACTAGCTCTTTTAATAACTAAAAGGATGTAATAATCTTTTTAGTTTTGAAAACAGTGACCAAGTGAAAATAAATATACAGCGCACAAACAAATAATTTTTAAATTAAAAAAGTGCCTATAAAATAAAGAAAATTGAAGAAATAACATCTCAAAAAGTGTCTTTTGATACTATCGGTGGAAATAATGGGAAACATATTTTATTTGAGAAGCTTGGAAATTTATATTAAAACATTGATTATCATTATTAATGTAAAGTATCGAGAATAAAAACTTTCTACACATAAAATTTTTAAGACAGTTACAATATTTGAATTTTCTGTATAATGATTCCGCAGTTTTTTAAAACAATTTATTTGCCTTAAAGCGCAAGAGTTGGAAGCTATGAATATATACATGAATAGAAAATTTCTTATCTTAAATAGTGGTGGCGATTCGAAGACGGAAATTCCAAGATGTGTAATTAACTTGGTTTATGGACGGATGTCAAACTGTTGCCACCGGATACCGCTAAAATTTTATAGAAATCACTGCCTTATCTAATCATCGAATCTCTGCGGCTCAATATGTCGACTATTTCTTTTAAAAAATTAGGGGTTTCCAGCCGGCTACAGTTTGACACCCCTGGTTTATGGACACAATTTCAGAACTTTGGATAGTAGAGTCATATGCGATCGATTGAATGGGGGCGATGGTAACCAATAAAGCAAACTTTCAAAACTAATTCGAATATAATATTTTCGTCGTAGTTATTCACAGTGATTAAATGAAACAAAAGAGCTTTTAAAAATTAATGGTAGAAGTATGCCTGCTTGCCTGTCGAGTCCATTCAAAAACGCCACCAGGTGGCATAAAAATATTTATTTTCATAGAAATAATTATTAATTTTCTACTGTAATCTATAAAGTTTAGTAAGTACTAAATCGTTTTTTTTTTTCTGCTTAAATTGCGGAAAATTGTCTCATCTTTAACTCCTTAACGGTCGCATTAAATTACGGTTTAAAAATTCAAATTGTTTATTGGCACCACTTTTTTGAAAAAGAAATGTTCACCTTCTTTAATGACGGGTAAAATGTCGCCATAATAAAGCCAATTACACTATTCTATAAAACTGGTGGGTCTTAAATGAATTTGAATAATCTGAATAAAAGTCCAAGCCCGTGAATATGACGGGAGAGAAAATTAAGGGGTTAAAATTGTTTCTAAACTAAACACTTGAGAATCTAAAAAACACCTCACCAAACCTCATCAAAACATCTCATAAAAAATTAGGATGCAAAAGAAAATAATACTATTGGATTTTCTATATAACTTAAATATATTTTAATTTTCAGAAAGATTATCTTATTAATTCTTTAGCGGGCGGTGTCCACGAAAAAGTACACCTAATTATAAGAGGACTTGCACAAAGAATATTTAATTAAAATTTTCATTTTATAAAAAAAGGGAAAATAAGTAAGTTTTTATTTTCTAATAAATTCGTTTGTAAATTCCGGTGTCAATCCATCATTTCATCATTTTACAAACAGAATTGCTCCGCGCCGGAAATGTTTAACTGCGTATGAATGCATTCGGCTTAAGCCAGAAATTTCTTTTTCAAAATAAGTTTAAAAGAAACAAAGAAAAAAAGTTAAATAAATATGTTAAACAGACTTAAATAAAAATTCTGGTGTAAAGTATCATGAGTTAAAATTTCCGAACTTGTTAGTGTTAAATAACTTTAAACTTTATGGAGCATTATTTTATGTAAATCGAGTTTATATTAGATTTAGAATTCCTAATATGGGTGGTAGCTCATTAAATGTGCCGTTTGATTTTTCATATAAGAAGTGTTGCTAAATCTGGTGGATTTTTGTTCTTCAATTCCAAGTGCATACCATAAAATTTTAAAATAGTTTACGAAAATCAGTTTTTGAATAAAAAAGTCCGTCTGAATTGGCAACACTGCTCTTAAGTAGATTTGCAAGGTGTCCCGGGTAACTCGGAGCTCCGAATGCTCTGGAAACTAGTATTTTAACCTTTAACAGTCGAAGTACTCCGCCCGGGTACAGGCATTACATAGGTTTATTCGTTTGAAACTTCTTCTTTACAAGAAACACTTGTACTTTGACAACGTGTGCATAAAGAGAAATTTAATAAAAAAATACTTTTAAAATATAGTGGTGCGAACAGAATAAAAAAATAAAATATTGTATTAAATCAAATATGAAACTTGTGATTACAAAAGGGCCAGATTACCAATGGGACAATCTTCCACCAGAAAATTCTAATAAAAATTTTCATTTTATATAAACACCATGCTCATACAAAATTACTGTCATGAATAACACAAAAATTTCTATTCTGTTTTAGTGGTGGAATTTTGCACAATTGTAATCTGGCCCTTTTGTAATGAAAAGTTTCATACGTGATGACCTGATACATAAAGCTACAGTCAGTTAAGTGTTGAGGTAATTTTCTTCGCCTTGTCTAACGGCAGAAGTAGCACGATTAAAGATGGCGAAATAAACGGTAAGGAATTAGTGGAGTCCAGACCATTTGGAGATCTATTTCACTCGGGACACATGGCAACACTACTTTTCAGATACAGATCTTCAACATTTTTGCCATAAAGTCATTTGTGTGAAATTTTCTGTTTAGTAACTTTCCCCTTATTTAATCGCAAAGTTTCTATAAGGATAAACATGACTTCAATAAATACAATTATAAGATAAACGTATTTATTCTTAAGTAGTTGAAATTGTAGCAGCGGGAAACACCTGTAAAATATTAATTTTATTACATGTGAGTTATACAAAAAACCGGGAACACATTTTCTTTTATAACTCTACTAGCTGACCAGTCCGGCGTTGCCCAGGCCCGTGATAATATGAACCTTAAATTTGTATGATATTATATCTTTAACTCAATTTTGTTTAAAATAGGTACCTGTTCACTGTGTGAAAATGGCAGAGAAGCTGCTAATTGTTGGGATATGTTATGTAAATTTTTTTCATAATTTTTGAAAATTGTATGGGTAGTAATGAACAAATTAAAATTTTAAATCGCCTTCTACTGGTGAAAAAAATGAGTTAAGGGTGGGAAGTTAGTGCTTAATAATGTACAGGCCAAAAGCTTTAAAACGATATGTCACATGAAAAGATCCATTTCCGCCCCACTCCCATGGGATGAAGGCCCCCTAATAGTCTGGGGTCAAAAATAGAATTCACCAATCGAAGGCCCGTGATGAGTTTCAACTTCCGTAAACCTTCAAATGAGGCCGAATCACGCTGTAGCTTAATTAAGAGCTGAGTAAGAAAATTGCCCCTCCGGGGTTGCCAAATTTGGCTGATAGGGCAGAAAGGTTCATAATATGAAAGAGTGGTCCGTAGGTTTTCCGATGATATATCACATGAGGATTTCAGAAAAGCTTGAAAATTGCCTTTCTGTAGGTCCACTCTTGCGCCCCTGGAATTTACCCACACCCCTCTTTGAAATGTCTATATTTAATAAATAATATTTATCGGAGATCTCCATCAGAAAACAACATATAAAGGATGCTTATTGTAGAAAACGCTACCTTTTAAAGAAAATCTTTTGCGCCCGCGCCCGCCCTTCCTCTGAAATCCCCTCCCTCCCAGCACCTTTAAAGTGTTTTTTAAAGTTCAATCAAATATCTCAAATGTTAAAATCGATTAAAAAAATCCGACGTAAAATAATAGTAATAAGTGGAAAAAACACTTTTGTATAAAACTGTACTATTTTTAAATCCCCCCCCCTCTCCCGCCGAAATTCAACTCGGTCTCATTCATTAAATTTTTATGTGATATCAAATATTTGAAATTTTAAAATCGATCCAAAAAATCCCAAGTAAAATAAAGATAATTACTAGAGCAGCTTAGATTTGAATAATGTGCCGCTGCCAAGTCTTTCTTTTTCTTTTTAAAAATTTATTTTTTGGTAAAATAAAAAATTCTGAATCCATTTTTATGAAAATTAGATATTCAGAAACAGTGTAAAATATTAATAGATGCATAAGTTTAAAATAAAAAAAATCCTTTTTTTTTTAATTCGATGCCCTTCAAAAGAATGCTAGTCTAAAAATTACCTATGGTTTCTATTCCAGATCACCGGTATGCTTTTTTAAATAAAGCTTCCAAAGGAATAATCCGATTAATGAAATTGTAATTAATTTCTAAGCTTCTAATTGTGTGATCATAACGAAATTTACATATTCGTAATCAGCGAAAAAAAATTACACATGATGCATGCAAAATAAATCTATAAATTCAATGTTTTAAAAATTATACAGGTCGTCAATAAACGCCACTACCCACCGGCGACAGTTGTCTGCCTTTGAAACACCTGCTCTCGCTATGAAAAATTTCTCAAAAATTCGTGTTTCTTTGAACGGTAATAAAAAGAGATTTTATAAATAGATTTTTAATGGATTTTTCAACTTTTTACAGGAGTATAAAACTAATTTTTAGAATTTCTGAAAGGGAAACTTTTTGCGTCTAGCTGTGCAATTTTCGAGATTTTAGGCCAGGTAGAATTTAAGATACAGACATTTTTAGAAAATGCCCACTACCTTTATCGCCCTAGCAGCGTTGTAATTCTTTTAACCCCTCTATTTCCCCCCTCTCTTCGAACTTTTGAAGAAATTTTCTGTGGTTTGATAAAATGATGATGCTTTTGTCGAATTATGAATACTTTTCCATTCTTTTAATTTCGGATTTGTAATTAATTTCTCAACTAGTTATTAGAATTAAAAAATTCTGAATCTCAGGGGCATCATGAGACCCTTTGGAATATCTTTACAAAAAATTTCATCGTCGTACTTGCCGCAGATTTCGCTAGCCATTGCAGGCACACGCACAGACAGAGCGAAATTTTCTTTTAATAGTATAGATGCAGAATTGAGAAAGGGTACTATAAATTATACCTTTAGCTGGGCTGCATTGAATCAAGCAAATTAAATAGATTGCCAAAAGAGAACATTACTTTAAAAAAAAAAATTAGCTGCTACAATTTTAAATATTTAGATTATCTCTATTTCAAAAATCACATTTAACACAGTCTAACACAGTATCTCTGCGACAATCTATAGATATATTTCTCTTACGTAGCGCTAAAAAAGGGCTGTATTTGTAGCTTGCTATTTGGCAACAGCCAAAGCGACGTTTCTCAGTGGTAGTTACGGTCACATGTCCCAACCCACTCAGCAGATGAAAATCCAGACGGGATCTCTCTTTTAACGCAAACCGTTTGAGCAATACATGAATGACAATTGCTATTGGTCCGTTTTACGGTGACGTAGCTTTTTGATCCAAGGTTGTATTTAGACACAGGCGAAAACGTTTTGTTTACATTTCAATAGCGTGATACGTAGCATGTTTTATAGCGTCTTATTATAGTTTTAAATTAATTTAAGCCGGGATTTTCAATACTATAGGAAAAATGAAACGAGAAGGACCCCATCTGACACTGACATGCCATTTAAATTTAAACGGCGTGAATTTCCTGTTCGCTTAGCTTTCTCAATGATGATCAACAAATCACAGCGCCAAACTTTTGATAAATGCATTTTTATTTATATTTTCAACAAAATTTTCAATTACTTTTTTATGAATTAAAATATTTGTAAATTTCATATGTTGCTTGCTCGGATCTCATAGCGACCCAACTAAAAATATTTTTTATTGTGTTTTCACTAAGGTTTTTAATTAATTCTGTTTCCAAGGTACGTTTTTATTTACATTTTCAAGAGTTTTCCATTACTTTTTTATACATTAAAAATATTTGTAAATTTAATACGTTGTAATGATTTATGATAGCACTCATTCTGGCTAGAGTTGACATAAATAGTGGCGAGCGAGCAAAACGAGCTGGGATCGCGTAGCGATCCCAATATGAATTGCGTAGCAATTTGTGGGGGTTGGCGAGCGTCAGCGAGTAGGGGGCTGAGCTCCCTAGCTAGGTGATAAAATAGTATGAGTGCTTGTTTTCTTCCACTATAGTACAAGAAAACATCTTTGCAAGGCTGCGACAGGCGCCTATATATTTATAATTTTTAAAACCACTATTTCAAAGAAATAATCTTCGAATTGTATTTCCAATAATCACTGAGGTATATTTTTATTGTTTAGCGACAGTGGTACGGAAAAAGTAAAAATAGTTGCCAGTGGCAGCTCTGTCTTTCTTGTACGAGCGCTACAATTAGGGTTAATCGGTTGTCGCGAAAAAAAATTATATTACACATTTTGACTCCATTATATAAAGATACCAGTATTTTCGAATAGAAATGTTCCTTTTATTTAAACAAGGAATTTTGCAATTAAATAAGGCGAAATTTTCTATGCGAAAATAGTAATATCCATATCCCTCCACAATGCATAATGCATTGGGTGATTTTATTTAATAGTGTGCTTAAGAAATTTCTCATTGTGCAGTGGCGCAGGCAGTGTTTGGTTACGGTAGCCCATTGTACTATCATCTTCCAACAACAATTTTCAGATATTTAATGGTTTAAAAAATGAGTAAATTCTGAGAATAAGTAATGCGCACAATGCATTTATAAATAGTGGTACCGTTTTACCGTGGTCCTTCTAGACCATGGGTGGCCAACAGTGGCACGCCTGGTACCACTAAAATTCTACAGAAAAATTCGATTTCTTGAATCGCAAAGATTCGATGATTAGATAAGGCAATGATTACTGTAAAATTTTAGTGGTGTGACGCGTGCCACAGTTGGCCACCCCTGTTCTAGACCGACATCCTTTCTGCGCTACTGTCACTGTGATATTGTGTTTTACACAAATATTTATCTCTCTGATTAGTACTGAAAACATTAGCACTAGAGCGAACGGTTATTTGATCGCCACCATATGAATATATTTCGGTTCAAACCAGAAATTTCATTATAAAACCATTTTAAAGAAATAAAGAAGAAAAACTTTGAATGAAAAAGTTAAACTGCTTTAAACCAAAATTCTGGTGTGAAATATTTTTATAAAACTAGACTAAAATTTCCGCCCTTTCTAGTGTTAACCCATTAACCGCCAAAACTAAAAAGTAAGAATTTTCAAATTTCTTTTTGAAAGTCGTTTGCCACCATAAATTCGGAAAGGTAATTTTCGATTTAGTATAATAGGAAATTTTTGCCAATAAGTAAGGCAATATTTCAACTACTAAATTAGTGGTGGCAAAGTAATTAATTTAAGAATGAGCAATTACTTTGACTGTTGGGTCAACGCAACACCAGAGGGTAATGTGTTAATACATCCCACTGACCAATAGCAGGTCTTCCACTGGAAACCGTTACAATATTCTATTCGTGCCGCTACATTAAAAAAAAAGATTTATTGTGATATATGTCCCTTGAAAGTGTTCATGAACTGTATGACAAAAACCATAGCTGCCAACATCTTACGCTTTTTCAGACCACAAAAATTTTATAGTAAATTTTACCTTTTTAAATCGCCGTAATCGGCCGATTAAGAAAGGCAAAAATTTCAATTAAATTTTTGTGGTCTGAAAAAGCGGAAGAGTTGGCAGCTATGCAAAAACATATATTTTTTAATGTGGTTAATGCACGGTTAAAATCATGGAACTAGGAATAATGAGGAAATGACATCCTGAAATCGGTGAAACTTCAATTGTCACGGGTTTTCCAGTGGCTCATTACTGCCTGGGCAGGCTTCTACCAGTAAGTTTGAATAGAAATTTTATCCTTATTTAAACGCCTTACTAATCCAGTCATAATTATGGACAAAAACATATATTTATTTTTACTTGTGGAAGTTTACTTCAACGGTAGTCAGGCCTTGCATTTCCACCATACTATGACAACTTAGACATACTCCTATCAGAGAAAGATATTATAATACTCGTGTAAACTTTCATCAGTAAAAACGAATACATATTTTTACCATATTTGTGAGAGAATTTTAGCCTGAATGAGATACTAAAATAGGGCAAAATTTCCTATTCAATATTTAATGGTGGATATTTGATTCGGCGGTAATCAGAAACTGTTGATCCGATGTATAAAATCAGCCGCCATCTTGTGCAACCTCCACAGTTACTTCACTCGCAACTGGTAGGCTCTGCGCTTCCCTCCTCATTATTCATAACTCCATTGGTAAAATAGAAAAAAAATAGACGTCAGTAGTACCCCTGCTATTGGTCAGAGGGATGTACATATTCCGATTGGTATCAAAGGGTTAAAAATTAAAGTTGTAATTTACAAAGATAATATACTAATTAAGAAAAAATATAATTACGAAAAAAAGAATAAAATTTTGCAATGAGAAACGCTGTTAATGTCTCGAAGACAATAATTTATTAAATAATAAAAATGAAATTTAAGCATTAAGTTTACACAGACATAATTTTGACTCTTATCTTTAATTGTGTAATGAAACTTTAATGGTATAATGCAGACGCAGAGCTCTATAAATTTAAGTGCTCAGTTTTCAATTATAATTGTCTTTAAATTCCATCTAGATAAAAGGGATGTATTCTTTATCTCCGTTTATTCTTCAAGTGTAAAACCGTTGTACCTTCCCAAAGGCTCGATTTATATTACTTTTGGGAATTATTTCGCATGATAACTGCAATACTAGTTATAATTCATTTCACATCATTTATATTAACTGAATAGCAATTCCCTTCTGTTGGTAGACAAATGGATCCATAAAGTCATTAATACTTTAGATGTGAATTAAAAAATAATAGGAAGAAGACGTTTTCGCATCTGTTCAAAATTTCTTTTAAAAAGTAAATATTTGTTTCTAAGCACCCTTAACAAACCCATTTTTTATAAGTTTGTGCGGATCACAAAAAAGGAATTCTGCACTTTTCCAAAGCTATAAAATATAATAATATATA
This sequence comes from Maratus speciosus, assembly GCA_963932465.1. Taxonomy (NCBI): domain Eukaryota; kingdom Metazoa; phylum Arthropoda; class Arachnida; order Araneae; family Salticidae; genus Maratus; species Maratus speciosus. The sequence continues at coordinate 194,252,588 of OZ010796.1, forward strand.
AATATTACTTTCCACTCCGTTGTCGCCGCTGCGGCGACATAGTACATTAAGTGAAAAACTCCGTTGTCGCCGCTGCGGCGACATTATCTTTCCTTAAAAAATTCGTTTTTTGCACCAGTAATAAAGGAAAATAAAATTTGTCTTATTTAACCCTAGAACTACCGAAAATTTTACTCAAGTTTTATAAAAACATTCTACACCAGAATTTTTACTTAAAACTATTTAATTTGTTTATTTAACTTATTATTGTCTGATTTATAAATTTAGTTTGTTTTGAAGAAATTTCTGGTTTGAATAAATATTTTGAATGTACATGTCGGGTCCATTGGACCCTTCTGGTAGACAGAGGGTTAATCAAAGCATTTTTGAAATTGTGTTCTTCAAGAAAACTTCTTTTTAAAAAGTGGTGCCGACCGAATAAAATTTTTGCGTAATGACGCGGAATTGCTGGTAGCCCATAGTCAAAACGACGCGGAGTGCACGTTGACCCCTTTATTTATGCTGAAATTCAGAATAGAAATTTTGTTTTATTAAATGACGTTTCGTAAATACGTAAGTAAAATCGGTTCTTTTTGAGTGACAGGTATGAATTCGAAATTTGTGAATAAATAATAGAAGACAAAACTGGCAACCGTGTGTAGGGATGCGATCCTCATGTTGCTGGAATACATATGAGGGATGCCACAGGCGACTATTTTTTAATTATATTTCGCACCCCTTTTATAAAAGAAAAAAAATTTCACGTGCACTTTGACAACACATAGAAGAGAAACATACGACAAAATTTATTCTCTTAAAATACTGGTGCGAATTGCATATAAATGTAGTGGCCTGCAGCTGCCCTGCATGTAATTCGTGTTACAGCGAGAAATAATATTTAATCCTTTGCACTCGAGGGCTCCGCTGCGATGGCATAATCTTTCTTTGCAAAATTTATTTTCGGCACCAGTAATAAAGGAAAATAAAATGTACCTTATTTAATCAGAGCATTTTTGTAATTGTGTACTTGAACGAAACTTCTTTTAAAAAAGTGCTGCAGATCGAATAACATTTGTGTAAGAGTCGCCGAGCGCAAAGGGTTAAGTAAATGCAACTTATTCCTTTGCGCTACGTATTTTAATTTACTTTCTAAGTAAAATATTTGATTTCAAACATAATTATTTAATCTGCGTATTTTAATAGCCCTTAGCAAACAAACGCCGACAGCTACGTGACAATAAATTTCTATTATTCATATTTGAAGTTTCGAATGGAACACCAGGAATTTTGCACAAAACATTTCGCCTTATACTGGGTTTTTCCGAATTCAACCGACAAATTTAGAGGTGTGATAGGAGGCATCAATAGGAAAAAAATTGCTATGGAAGACAATGTCGATAACCACCTATTTAATCAAAAATACAGGGCTTTTCTACCCTAACTCAATTTGGTTTGCCGGTAATAACTTTCAGAAAATTGAAGTGTTGAATTTTTTTTTATGTGTTCATTATGATCTTAGAATACAATTTGACTAGTTATTTTAGGTGAACTGTGTATGTGTTTGATTTAATAGTTGAGTTACTTAGTGGTACTTATAAGTCCCGCCAGTACCCTGGGTGTTGGAGAAAAAGCTTCTTGTTTACTTTTCGTCTGTGTAATTATCCATCGTTTTCACCTGTTTTAAAATGTAATTACTAAAATATAGTGTAGTAATATTTTTCCTAGTATTTCTTTTCTGTTTCATTATTATTTTTTAAAGGAAATCGAAAAAGTTGTGGCACCATCCTCTTTTTTGCTGTGCTAGAGAGGGCATATGTAAATCCATATATTGCATATGTGGAGATGCGAGAAAACATGTTATCCCTGGAATTTAGACGTCGCATAACTAAAGGACTGATAACAAGTTCGAAACCTTAAAAAAAAAATTAGTTTTTTTTAACCCTTTCAGGCGCAAAGCATTTTCAATGCCAAAGTGATGAAATAAATAATTGGCACCGGAATTTGACAAACAATTCATTTGTAAATAAGGAAAAGGTTACATTGCACTACATTTCGCTTATTAAATCGAAAATATTTTACCGCAGTTCTGGTGCCATTTGAGATACCTTGTGTGTTTTCTGTTACGGTAATATTTTAGTCACAGTGTACTGACGGTACTTTAAAGTACCACTTTAACCCCTTAATTCCCGCTCCCGTGATATTCACGTGCTGTGTCTTTTATTCGGATTATTTGATTCCTACCAGTTTTATAAAATAGTGTAATTGGCTTTACAATGGTACCATTTTGCCTGTCATTAAATAAGGTGAAAATTTCTTTTTCAATAAAGTGGTGCCAATAAGCGATTTGAATTTTTAGACCGTAATTTAATTCGAGCGTTAAGGGGTTAATTAATTAGCTCTAATCAGGGGTCGTACTTGTCCTGAAATTTCACGACTGGGAAATTCTTTGGTACCGGTATTTTCTTATGGAAAAATCTCTTCTCAGATAAGGCGAAATTTCGCGCGTTTAACCTAGATTTATTTATCTATAAACAAATAGTGATATTGGTCCTGAAAAAAAAATCCCTTAAGCGTACGACCCATGCCTCTAATGCAGTGGTGGCCAACAGTGGCACGCCTAATACCACTAAAATTTTACAGAAAAATTCCATTTCATGAATCGCAGAGATTCGATGATTAGATAAGGCAGTGATTACTGTAAAATTTTAGTGGTGTGGCGCGTGCCACAGTTGGCCTCCCCTGCTCTAAGGATTAAATTTCTCACTAGTGAGTATTTTTTTATGTTTATCCTTTCATTTTCATTGTAGTAACTGAAAAAAAATTTCATAAAAAATTGCAGTAAATCAGGATGCAGTAGATTAACCCCTTAACGCTCGAATTAAATTACGGCTAAATAATTCAAATTGCTTATTGGCACCACTTTTATGAAAAAGAAATATTCACCTTATTTAATGACAGGAAAAATGATACTAAAATATAGCCAATTTCATTATTTTATAAAACTGGTGGGAATCAAACAATTTGAGTAAAAGACACAGCCCGAGAATATCTCGGGAGCAAGAATTAAGGGGTTAAAAATCGCAGTAAATCATAAGTAAATAAAGGGTAATGGAGATGCTCAGTTTTCTTGAAAATGTGATAACTTAAAAAAAAAAGTGGTAGGAGTTTCCATTATACGCGCCAGCAGTATGCAATTGACGCTTCACATTTTGGACTGCGATTACCAGTTCATACAGTATCAGCGATTGCGTGAACATCCTGTTTTTCCAGAAATTTTCATCATGATATCGCATTTTATACCAAACGCAGTACATATTGTTACCTTTTCATTGCAATATTTTTCTTTTTCTTAAATTTATTACCGTCAATCCGTGTTCATTTAGGGTGAAAGATAGATTAACATACAAGATGGGACATTTACGGGAAAATCTGTAATGGCAACAGTACTAGCCTCACTTCCGACAAGGGGGAAGAATTAACAAGCCTCCGAAATTCATCTATGTTGAAGAAATATATTTACGCTCTATGTTTTGAATATCTGTTGTTTCCTAAAACGAAGTAGATGCAAACGATACTGTATTTATTCTTTATTCATTTAGCTGCTTTTTTTATCGTACTTGTATCGTTCACTTTTAACTTACAAAATGATAATTAGAGTAATAATATAAAAGAAAAAAAAAACCTAGAAAATTCTGTTAAGAACGTGAATATGTAAGTTTATGAGATTAAATTGTAAAAAATCAAATTCAGGTATTGTGTTAATTTATTCATATCGAATATATTTCTATTGAGTGTAATGTCAGTACCTTTATTTATTTTTAAATGATATATTTATATAATTCTAAAAATTTGTCGAAAGATGATTTCTGCCAATCTGTAATTTTATTATTATTACTTATATTAAATATTATATATACTTATATAAATATTATAAATATTACTGAATTGATTGTACATTATTTACATTAAAAACAATATTTCTATATCATCTGTAAGAAAGTGGAAATGTATAAATTTTTAAAGACTGTTTACCGATTGTTTAATACATTGAACTTCATAAATTAATAAAACATCGGCTATCAAAATTTTCATACGAAATGGGAATATTTATTAAATTTTCTGGGACTTATAGAGTGCAATATTTCGTAGATTTTTATGTTACACCATTGCTTTATGTATCTTTAAATCTAATTACATCATATTTACATGATATATAGCAATCAAGACGAAATTTTTACCTTGTTTTTCGTTGCACTTAAATCGTTCACTCATCATGTATAAAAAAAAAAAAAAAAAAAAAAAAAAAAAAGCATATATACGTGCATGAACATAGAATAGATATTAGATATATAAAATAGAATATCTATTCTATGTTCATGTATTGGTGTAAAATTGTAATGAAAATGTAAACATGCAACATTAAAGAAGAAAGATCACAATAAGGTAGATACTCAATAATAAAAATATTACCAGAATGGGGAGTTTCTTCCCCATTGTCATTAATTGCGCTGCTATCGCAATCGCGTTACCATTACGCTCTATGGAAGTGTCACATCTTGTATGTTAATCTATGGTGTGTAACACCCTCTATTTGTGACGCAATAAGTGGTTTGCGACCTCAAGTTCTATGGTTTCATCCACTTCAGGCCTACTATTACACCTCTGAATTTGTCTGTCGAATTCCGCAACGCCTTGTACAATCTTAATATTTCAGAAATAAAATACCCCCCCCCCCAAAAAAAAGAAAAAAAAGAAAATTTAGCGCCAAAACAGTAAAAATGGAAAATAACATAAGATTGGCTGTCGCGAATATGAGAGCATTCATTCATTAAATACATTTCGGGAATTTTAGCTTTAAAGCAAAAATTGATAAAGATTTCGTGAATTTCTACACTAAATTCATGCAAAATTGAAAACTCTAAAAATTTCCGCTGGTATTATATCAATGCATTACTATGATAAAGTAATATATCACTCTATTTTCGCAGGAGAAAAATATGAAGTTGATACATCCATCTGAAGTACAAATGACGAAAATCTGAAATACAAATGAACATTTATAATAAGAGCTTAACTTTTAAGGTTGAAATTTGACAGTTAAGTAAGCTTATTTAACACTAGAACGCCAGAAAGGAGTCGATTCGTCTCCGACTACATGATTAAATGTCCATTGGAGCCAGAAATTTTTCATAAAATAAGTTCAGTTTAAGCGACGCAGAATTACGTTAAATAAATCAGTTGAATAATTTTAAATAAAATTTTTAGAGTGAAATATTTTTATGAAACTTGAGTAAAATTTCCGGACGGTCTAGTGTTAAATTAAACACATGGCCGCTAATACTTTTACGTACCTGAAAGGTGCTAAAAAAAGAAAGTACTTTTTTTTACGTTTTGTAAATAATAGTCTTAACTCAATAGTCAACCTGAGCAAAAAAGCAAAAGACATCATAAATACTTAAACTTATCACACGGTAATAAAAAAACTTTAAATTTAATAACGTTATCTCCATATCCACTTAGTTTTATTCAAATAATTTATGCAAAGAAAAACTAAAACTAAAATAATTTTTTTCTAAAGCTGAAAAAAAGAAACTCCGTTTTCCTCTCTGCGAGTTAAACAAAATAATAAAACATATGACTCTATATTTTTATCAAGTATTTGTCCTTATCTGTAACGTTATTCATATTTCCCACTTGAGCAGTTTATTGAATATCATTTTTTCACCCAAAAAACTTCCTTTTAGATTTTTCATTTACATTTTGTCAAGATCGTCCCAGGAGGTTATTCCTATTGTAAATTTCAAAAAATACCACGAAAATATATTTTCTGAAATACAGATATTTAAAAAAACACACCCATGAGAGCTCCATGTTATTGTAATAAAGAAAATTGCTTAATTCTGCAAATTGACAATTTAAGAGATTAACTAGTTATCTACGGATAATGCTAAGTCTCATGTTTATAATCCTCAGTATATTGCATACAAACATACTCCGAACGAGAAATTTCATTTATAACAGTCTAGTGAAAGTTGCGAAAAGCGTGAAAACTTTTATTTCTATAGGAAAACAATCATGCAATCAGGATTTCAAGATTGGCAATTTTTATTCAGAAATTTTTAATGTATACTAGAGAGTTGTGGGACAATGCTGCCAGTGGGCTACTTATTTTAAATTGAGATTTTTTGATTGGCCCTTCTTTTTTAAAATAGTAAGAGTCGACTTACTTAATGACGCTTTAATTTAGGGGAAAATAAGGGGAATTTTACCATTTCAGAAAAGTGGTGCCAATCAAGAAATCTGAATTTTATAAAAGTAGCCTACTGGCAACACTGCGGTGGGATATATTATATCCCACCTAAGATTAATGAAGCATTTGGCACATGAAAAATTGTATTAAATTTTGCTTTACTAACTTTGGTGGAAAATGTCGTAAAATTGCTTTTCCTTTATTTTGTAATGAAAGTTTTTAAAGTTTCCGGTTTGAATTCGACATTACAGAAACACAGTTACTTGCCCTTGAAAGAGTTAAAAGAATTTGCGGTGCAAATGTTCGAACCCTGTTATAGTTTAGGATACTTTGTTAAATCTTCCTTGAGTTTGAAATCGTCAAAATTTGGTTATTCTAATAGTAAGTAAATATAAAATTTTAACTTACACAGGGATGATATTTCCGCTTTTTTGCACACCAGTATATTCTTAGAGAAAATGTTGTTCTGTTAAATCGCAAAAATGTTCCGATTAAATGAAATATCATTTTCTCTAACCAAATACTGGTGCGCAAAAACGCGGAAATCTCATCCCTACTTACGTCTTAACATCATCTGATATATTTTTTGAGTTCAGTGAGATTTATTCCTACTTCAGCGACCCTGATTAACCAGTGTTCCAAAACTGATATACGATAGCTGCCAACTCTTACGCATTTTTGTACCACAAAAAGTTTATAGTAAATTTTAATTTTTTAACCCATTAACGCCTAATTATTTTCATAGTTAAAATTTAAATTTTGGATCTCCCACCACTTTTAAAAGAAATGTAATTTTTATCAAATTTTTTAAGGAATATTTCTCATGCAAAAAAGTATAAATTTAGCTTCATATTTACTCGTGTGAAATGTGCCTTATTGCCACTAAGTCTAGCGATCTAAAAATATGCCACTGGGCGTTAATGGGTCAAATCGCCGTAATCTGCCGATTAAATAAGGCCAAAATTGCACAACTTACTGAAAAACTGGCCAATATTATAGATATTTAACACTCAGAATTTTATCTAAATGAAATAATTTTATACGCATAAAGTTCCACAACTGTAAACTGCAGAAAATAACAAAATTCACGAAATCTAAATGAAAGAGAAAGTACCAAGAAAATATATCCAAATTCTTCTTTTTTTCTTACTAGTAGCAAAAAAAGCTGCTTGATAACAATGGACCATATCAGAACATTTTCAACAAAGTTATCGAGTCCCCATTTATGCACAGATGACGTACATCTTACGCTTTTTTGTACCACAACAGTTTTATAATAAATTTTACCTTTTTAAATCGCCGTAATCTGCCGATTAATTAAGGCAAAAATTTCTATTAAATTTTTGTGGTACAAAAAAGCGGAAGAGCTTGCAGCTGAGATCTAGGTCTATTTTTAACTACTTTAAAATAACATTTAAAAAATTAAATAAAGCATTTTCATATGGACCCCTTGTAGGAAAAACTATTGTAACTGCCACTTCCTCTGTATATGAAAATATTTCTGGACTCAGCAGTATCCATTTGCTATGACCTCGTATTTTCTTGAAGGCCGGTGTTTGTATTTTTTTATTTTAATGTTTATTAGTTCCTTGCATTCGTAGATGCCAATTTTAAAATATTCTTGTGATTATATCAGGACGTAAGTTTCAAAACTCGCCTCATCCAAATTAAAAAATCGAGTCCCAATTAATCTATTCTTTTAGTGAACCTGCGCAGAAAAACACTTCAGTCCACAAAATACTACTTTTATCGTGTAATTCTGTCACTGTAAAATCTTGGTTTACAATGAAAGAATATTTATACAATTGCTAATACAGAGTACAATGGGAACTATATGCAACATTTAAAATCTACATGACATTTAAAATATGCATGACATTTAAATACCAAAACGTTAACCAAACCCAGCATTAAGCGCATATATTTACAAACATGTTTAACCCTTTATCTACTGACGGTACTTATAAGCACCACTCACTTTAAACATTCATCCCATAGTGAATATTACTAATATTCTAATGGTACTTTGCCAAAACTCTCCTTTAACTCCACCTTATCCGGATACATGGCAGCAGTAGTTCTAGGTTCGTTATTTTAGCGAGGAATGGAGCTATCTTTGACACAGACGATGAGTTTCGTGCCGACTTTTTTTACAGATTGTTAAGCTCGTCTTTTTATTGCTGCAAAAACAGTAAAGGATATAAAATAAGTGTTGGATTTTTTATGTGTTCATTATGATCATAGAATACAGTTTGACTAGCTATTTTAGGTGAATGGTGTATGTATTTGATTTAACAGTTGAATTACTCGGTGGTACTTATAAGTACCCTCAGTACACCGGGTGTTGGAGAAACATTTCTTGTTTACTTTTCGTCTGTGTAGTTATCCATCGTTTTCATCTGCTTTAAAATGCCTTAAAATGTAATTCCTAAAATGTAGTGTAGTAATGATTTCCCTGGTATTTCCTTCTGCTTCACTGTTATTTTTTATAGGAAATGGAAAAAGTTGTCGCACCGGCACGTTTTTACTATGCTAGAAATGGCATATGTAAATTCATAAAATGCATATGTGGAGATGCGAGAGAACATGTTGTCCCTGGAATATAGACGTCGCATAACTAAAGGACTGCTAACAATATCGAAACCTAAAAAAAAAAAAAAAAAAAAAAAAAAAAAAAAAATTAACCCTTTCAGGAGTAAAGCATTTTCAATTCTAAAGTGTTGAAATAAATGAAAAATATTTTCTGGTGCCATTTGAAATTCCTTGTGGGTTTTCTGTTACGTTATTTTAGTTATAGCGTACTGACGGTACAGTCATTCAGGGTAACTTTGAACCATGGGGTGTAACTTTGCACCACCTCCTAATTTTCAATATTTTTGACTTTAAAAGACTAAATAAACTCCAGAACTGTGCTCTGTTTGCAAGGTTCTAAACTGGGATTTCTACTCTTTATTTTAGAAAATAAATTAGCAACATTATGCGCAATTAATTGCGTCATCTAGCTGTTTTGAAGTACTGTTTTCTAGTTAATTTTGAATGCTGTTTTGAAGTTGTTGCAATCCAATTAAATTTTCATAGTAATTAACAATATACTCATTTATCAGACATATTTTTGTCTAAATGTTGTAAATGTGTTAATATTTTGTGACTATTTATTTATTAATAATTAATAAAATGTAAAATAAGAAAACACTAACATTTTACCACATTTTCAGAGTAACTTTGAGCCGGCTCAAAGTTATACTGATGTTTATAATTCACTGATTATAGGTGCTATTGTGAAAAATTTCTCATATTTGCACGTATATTTTATATAAATGCCAAAAGCGTGCATTAAATATAACATGTAAATATTTTCACAAATATCTGTAAAATACATAAAGTTCATTTAACACGTTCACGCCGGCGCGGTGGGACACACTCGATTTTCTAAGAGTTGTCAAGTCTCCGTATTTTTGCACACCGCTGTTATTTTAGAGAAAATTTTGTTCTTTTAAATCGCCCAATTGTTCTAATTAAATAAAACAACATATTCTGTATTAAAATACTGGTATCAAAAAGCCTTAGACTTGGCAGCTCTGAGACAGTCGAGTGTGACCCACCGCGCCGGCGTGAACGTGTTAAAGGAGTTATTCAGGGCGGAGCTACTCAGATTTGATATTTCATACATTCGACATTTTTTATTCTTGTTTGAATAACACTAGTACTAGTATGTATTACCGTAACTATGGATATATTATTGAGTTAAAACATTGAAATTAGTTTTTCACAGCATTTTTATGTTTTATATTAAAAATAAACAGTTTTTCTTTCTTTCTAAATGTTCATGGTTCTCTTCTGCCACTTTTCTCATGCCTAATATTTGTTGTAATAGCATAAATTATACAAATCTTGTGATGTTGGGAAATGTAAATTCGGAGTCTTTACATATCTGAAAACATTTTTTGGGGTTCAGAGTTGTCCTAACTATAATACTTTTTTTTTTTATAATGAATTATTTTAGATAATATTTATCATATGGTGCAAAGTTACCCTAAATGGCTGGGTAACTTTGAACCAGGTTAAAAATTCATTTTTATTGCTTTTATCATTATTATTCCTTAATTTTTTATAGTCATACAATAATCTAGGATCATATTTCTCTTTTATGCCCCTGGTTGCAACAATATTATTAAAATAAGAGTGTGGCATATGAAAATAGAGAAAATGGATGAAAGTTACCCTGAATGACTGTACTTTAATGCACCACTTTAATTAATCACCTCTAAATAATTAAATTTCTCACGGGTGAGTATTTTTTTTATGTTTAGCCTTTAAGTTTCATTGTAGTAACTGAAAAAAAAAATATTACATGAAAAAAATTGCAGTAGATCATAATGTAGCTGATAAAGGGTGAACCCTTTGAGGAGCAAGCAATTGCGTTTCAGTAATACTAACTTCCCACCGGAAATTTAGAAAATTTTTACTTCAAAATAAGGAAAAGCAATTTTTCAAGACTTTTCCCCAAAATTTATAAAAGTAAAACTTGATTAAAATTTTCTGGTGCAAACCTTAATTAAACTTATGTGTTATCTATTATATTCCACCGCCTTTCAAGGGGTTAATCAAAATATATCACTAAAGATTTGAAAAAAGTAAATTGAACAAATGAAACATGAAGATTTGAATAAACTCGATGATGTTTAACGACAGTTGGGTACGGTAGTAGCTTTACTTCTCAATGATTATTTCTCACGATAAGCGTTCTTTGTCTTCTTTTTAATGTTATTTATTTTATTAAGAATTTTTGGTCGCACAATTTTGCGATTAATGTGGATATTAATAATCACAAATAATGGTATTAAAAATCCACTAAGTTGACAAGACTGCTTTTACTTTTTTTTAAATCAATATTTCCGTATAGTAATCATCATCATATTTAACCGTAGATATACTATTCAGATATAGTTGTAACAAAGAGGTGTAAAAGTTGGCAGCTGTGTTTCAACATTACTTCCATTGTTATAAAAAATTTTAATCACTATTATTCATTAAAATCGGAGATAAATTACAGCAATGCTGTAAAAGATTTCAAAGTAATAATATTATTCTTTTGAAAAAGTTCTCGAATGATTTATTTATTACTTATACCATATTAATTTATTTATTTAGCTTTTTATTTATTTATTTATTTATTTTATTATTTTGGTGTAAAGAGTACTAATAACAAATGTATCAAATTGAACTCAAAAAACATTGCAAAGATTTATCTACAGCTTTGAATCCTTTTATTTCTTTTGAAATTCTGAAATTTACGTGTACCTATTTCTGATATTTTGCTTCCTGAAAGATCTCTATTAGATTTGAGCCGATATAAATTTAAGAGAACACTTGTACAATATGGAGCTAATTACAGTTCTCTTAAACTTTTCTTTTCTACTTTCCAGGAAATGTATACGGAATAAAAAATACCGTCTTTTTTAGAACTGATTCAATGTAATTCAGGGCTCCCACTCGGTCCGTTTTTTGAACACCACTATTTTTATAAGAAAAATCCCCTTCATAAATTTCGTAGAAACTTACCACGAAAGGTGTTTTTCTTCCAATTGTTGCCGAAACGTACCATGAAATTTTTTCTTTAATTATCCTGGTGTTCAAAAAACGGACCAGTGGGAGGCCTGTGTAATTTAAAGTAATATGGTCGTTTTTTAAATTGATAGTATCGTTAATATGGTTATCGGAAATCAAACAATTTTCGCCTTTCATTGAGCAATGTACAATGTTTACAATGTTCGGATACATCCCAATAACATTTTAAGTTTTAAAAAAATTGCATTCTTGTGTTTTAATTTTTATTGCTTTGATATACACAGGGTACGTACTCTCCTTGGATTTTACAAGGAAGATGACTAAATTATTTCAAATTAAGAAAATAAATAATTATTATGTTGAACATTGCCAAATCGTTTTGATTAATTGCAGATTTTATGATATTTTTCTTTGAATAAATAAGGAGAAAATTTTTATTTAAATTTGGTTCCAAATCTGTACGAACCATTATATTATATTTCTATTCTTTCCTTGTATTTCAGTTTTGCTATTGAACATTTAACCTCTTCAGAATAGGTCTCACGTATTCGTTTTATATATATTGTGTATGGTTTAACCCCTTAATTATTTTGCCCAAGTGTCGCTCGGGCAAAAAGAGTTTGCTATCTTCGATACTAAAAGCTTTTGGATACACTTAATTTTAACTGTAATCTTTGGTTTATTAAATAATATGCCTTCAATTGTACAAAGCCACATATTTTAGTAAAAAAAAAGTTATCCCGGGTCCTACTTTATAATTTACTGTGAAAAAAAAAAAAAAAAAAAAGAACAGTTAAGGGGTTAAAATTTTAGCACCAGAATGTTTGAGTCGTAAACTTTGCTTTGTCTAATCATATAATTCTTGTGCTAACGCGAAAACCGCGCTTTACGCGGGTACCGTTATTTCAAGGCAAAATATCAGTGTTTTTTCATAGAAAAAAAATCATGTTTAAACATGCAAAATTTCGCCTTATTTAAGGAGAGATATTATATAAGAAAATACTGGTACCAAAGAATTTCTTAGTCTGGAAATTCAAGGACCCGTACGAATCCTGTACTATACAGAATAAATGGTATTAAAAATAGAATGTTGATAAAAAACGGTCATCTAGAGGTTTAAAACCCGTTAAGCTCTGGTGGGTGAGTTCTTTCTCACTTAATTTCAATCCCCCAAATGTCAGAATGCGACCAAAATTTACAATCAAAATTATTTGAAAATAAGTAAGCGTACTCATTCGTGTACAAAAGAAACCAAAAATTTTCTTTTAAAATACTGGTGACAATATGACATTTGGGATACCACTAAAATTTTATAGTAATCATTGCCTTTTCTAATCATCTAATTTCTGAGATTCAGGAAGTCGACTATTTCCTTTAAACATTAGTGGTACCTGTCGAGCCACAGTTTCACACCCCTGATTTAGAATTAGTACCGGGTGTCAAAGGTCAGATACAATTTTTTAATTTTAAAATGAAAAAAAAAAATGATAACAAAAACCTGCGATTTGTACTTTTAGGATCATAGAGATTTTGTTTTGTTAGCAATGCAGAAATGTTGTAATTACAAAAGTCACTGATAGATTATGAGATATTAATCAGCAACCGAAACGCTGTGAAAGTTTCGCGCGACGGAAGGACTCAAGACTGGTTAAAGGCCCTTTTAGTCTTAGGGATACTGAATCTAATCATACACATAGCTACCAATATTTTTATGCTTTCTTGTTACCACCAAAATTTAATATTAGTTTTTGGCTAATTTAATCGCTGATTCCTCCGCGTAATCAAGAGAAAATTTACGAAAACAATACTGCTGTTTTTCATACTTTTATCTTAGAACTAAAATTTAACTGTAAATGTTGTCTGTCTTATTTAACACCAAAACGGCGGCGCGGGGTCATTTTGACCCTTGCCAAATGAATACATGTCTTTTCGAACCAGTAAACTTTTTATAGTATAAGATTAATATAAGCTGCACGAAAGTAACTTAAATAAATAAACTGAATACTTCTAAGTAAAAATTCTGGTGTGAAATATTTTTTATAAAACTTGAGTAAATTTTCCCGCCGTTCTAGTGTTAAACTCTAAAATCAGGTGTCATATAAGTAAAAAATAGTGTTGAAAATAGTGCCTTCTAGCTGCATTTGATATCCAGCTATCCTATGATGTTAGCACCGCCCCGCGCTGCTTGATTACTAAGCCTGAGCAGGGTTGCAAGTTTGACTTCCTTTATTATATATAATTTTCGATTTCATACAAGAAATACCGAATTATAATTGTTGTTTTATTTGATTGACAGATATTTCATGTTTACATTACGTAAAAACATTTTTTTCAGAATTTCCGGTATGAAATCTGAATTTCGGAAAAAATGGAGGGCAAAATGGGAACCCGGGGCCTGGGCGCTGACACAAAAATGGTGACTGTCATAGGCGGATTTATTGCAACATATGTATGGTCCCTTGAATTTGAACACCAATAATTCCTAAAAGTTTTCTCGGTTTTACTTTTCTGAGGTTAAATATTTGGAAGAAGATTTTTGGAAAATTCTGGTATATAATTTCAGGGGACCGTACAAACTCAAAAAACAGAAAATCTACTTACAACAGCTGCTTTTTTCTGTTAGCGCTTAGGCGTAGTAATCAGACGGCACTGGTTGTTGGTTCACTACAATTAAATAATTCAGACCACTTGATTGCTACACCATTTTTGAAGTAAAAATATACGCCTTATTTAATGACAAAATACGTGATGCGAAAGCAATGCAAATTATACTATTTAAAAAAAAGGGTTGACATTCAGGCCCTCATTACCAATAGGTAAAACTTCCACCAGTAAAAATGGACAGGATTTTTTCCCTTCTTCATGACAGTGATTTTACGTGAATGCGGACTTTTAACTCTAAAACGTCGTCCTAAATCGACACCAACCAAATGATTAAATGTCGATTCGAACCAGAAATTGTTTGATAAATTAAGTTAAATACAAACAGCCGATAATTATATTAAATAATTAAATAAATAAGTTAAATAGTCTTAAATAAAAATTGTGGTATAAAATGTTTTTATTATGTTGAGTAAAATTTACGGACGTTCTAGTGTTAATAAGACGAAAATTTCAAATAAAATTTTCTTGCAGAAGTTTCTTCACCAAGCAATCTGGAAAAAATAAGTAGCAGATTGCAGTGCAGCTGTCGTAAAATATTAATTTGTACCAGTAAAATATTGATTATTGTTGGACCAATGTTACAATCGTTAAGAGCAACCAATCCATTTCGCTTATTAAAAATGTTTAATGTCATTTTATTTTTGATCAAGCTTAAGTACATATATAAAAGGTAAGTTTCATTCCAAAAACTTTTGTAAGACAAACGCTTTAACCCTTAATTGCATAGTGATGTAAATTTCCATCACCTTTTTATTTAATTTTTAATACATAAATTAAGTTCTTACAACCACTATATTTATATAGAAATATTAATCCTGTAAAAATTACAAAAATATGTTACTTAATAAACTTAAAAATCTATCTTAAGATTTCTGGTGTCTAATCCTTAATATAAAAATAAAAAACACAATTCTAAAAGAATAATTCATGCAATTAAGGGTTAAAGCCCTTAGCACTAGAAAGGCCGGAAATTTTACTCAAGTTTTACTAAAAATACTTTACACCAGACTATTTATTCAAAACTCTTTAACTTTTTTATTTAACTTTTTTCTCTGTGTATCTTTTAAAATTATTTTTTAAAGAAATTTTTCGTTCGAATAGAAATATATTCATATGGTAGGAGTCAAAATGACCCCTGATCTAATGTTAAAGGGCGGTGGTATATTTTTGGACTATTTAGTTTTAATCCCAAAAAGCCATAGTGACAGCAGAATTTTGGAATGAAATTTTTCCTTTTATTAAGTACGCGGAGAAAAGTTTTACTTATTTTGAAATAAATTTGTTTTTAAATTCTTTGTCAACTGATCATTTCTCGTTTGCCCCTGCAAGGGTTAAAGGGGTAAAACACGAAAACTAAACGCTGCTTTAAACTATAGAAAACATGTAAAATGCTAGTAACTGGTTTCACCGTCTGGACGATAAAAGAGTTGTGGTAGTGTTCCCTAACAGTCACGTTCTGAGGCCGATAAAGGTGTAATCGCTATGGATGGCAACTCGTGTTTTCCAGTTTATAAAATTCCCGACACCGGCAATAATTTCTAACGCCAATCCAGTGTTGCCAGTGGGCTACGTTTTTTTATTCAGATTTATTGATTGGCACGCCTTTTATCAAATGTTAAAGTTCTCCTTATACAATGAAATATTAATTACGGCAAAAGTAAGGGAAATTTTACCATTTCAAAAGAGCAATCAATGCAAATCAAGATATCTGAATTAAAAAGTGTAGCCCACTGACAACACTGCACTAATCTATAAAAACGTATTTTTGCGCTTTTTTGGCACTAATGCCAGAACGCTCTTTTTTAGACTAGTTGATTGCCGACTCTTTTTGAAAAAGTACAACGCACCTTATTTTCGCCGTATTTAATCGTCGTCATCAAATAAGGCAAGTACACTATGTCAAAAAACTGGTGGCAATCAAGCAAGATAAATTTTTAAAAAGTTGCGGGCTGGCAGCATTGTTTCCCTATACAATGTGTTAACCCCTTGAAGGGTGGTCATTCATTTTTGGACCACCTAACTTTAATTCCTAAATGCCATATTTGCACCAGAATATTAGAATGAAAACTTTCCTTTTATTATGTACGTGAACAAAAGCTTTTGCTTATTTTTTTTTTTAATTGGTTGTAAATTCTGGTGTCATTTACTCATTTCAGCATTTTGCAAATAGAAGTACCTTGCTCCTGAAAGGATTAAATAAGAATAAAAATTAATATTCAGAAAATGAGGGGGATAATCAAGCTCTATAAATAATTATAAAAAGAAGGTAGCGCTGTGATTTATATTATATCATATTTCAGTGTAACACTTCATTACAATAAAGTTGGATTTAGCACATAATACCGTATTTACCGGCTTATTAGTCGCAGATATTATACAACCATTGAAAAAAATAACACCACTCCCTAGAATCTTTGCAGCGAAATATAGCATACAAATATGACTGGTGTATATATTATCGGTTAGTAATAATGTCTATTAATTGAGGGATCACTATCATATTAGACCAAGTCCATTTTTAAGAGAAACTGAGATAGTCCATTTATAAGGTGCATAAAATCTGTTTTATCCACTCCTACAGTAAACCAAGTCGGTAAACAAATGTAATACCGTAAGATGGGGGTTACTTTGTGACTAGCAGGGTTTACATTTTTTCGCCTGGTCTTGTTTTCGTATTTCAAATATCCCGCTCCGTCCACGATGGCCGGAAAGCAAGCAGCAGTGCCACCTCCTAGAACGATGTGTCACGTCACCTAAGGACCATTTCCTGAAGCTGTAATATCGCGCTTGTTTTCTCTGGCCTATGTAAGGTTGCAACCTGCTCCTTTGTTGTTGTCAAGAACGCCGGAAACTTTGTACCCTAAAGCCATAGCTGCCAACATCTTACTCTTTTCTGTATCACAAAAATTTTATAGTAAATTTTGCCTTTTTAAATCGACATTATCTGCCGAATAAATAAAGCAAACATTTCTATTAAATTTCTCTGGTACAAAAAAGCGGAATAACTGGCAGTTATGCTAAAGCGTATGATAATCGCCTAAAACAGGTAAATATTCTTTGTTGTTATTGTGTCAGTTAAAATGTGGAGTAATATAACCTTTGACAAGTGGTATTTCTGTGAGATATAGTAGCAAAATCAAAATATCGACACTTGATTAGGGCTACTTTGTGATACATCAACTCACTCGTAAATTAGCCCCACAAGGTTACCGTTTAAAAATTAAAGATATATATTTTTTGTTTTTAGTCTCAAGATAGATGTGAAACATTATGAGAACGCAAGATAGCCCAAAGTCAATCATCGGGAAAAATTTAAGATCTCATATAGGTCTAGATTTGATATGTCATTGTGAGAAAAATAACACTAAGTTCGTCTTGCATTTCCTCTAATTCGACTCATCTCCTGCAGCCGCTTGATGTTGCCATTTTCCGTTTTTTTAAATGCCACTGAAGAGGAGTGTTGCCAAATTGGAAAAAAATAACTCTGGTAGTAGATGCACAAGCGTACCAAAGGACGAATTTTCGCGTCTTCTAAAAGATCTCATATCAAGAAAAATCTGAAGTCGGCATTTCGGGCGATCAGATTCTATCCACTAAATGGTAAAAATGCTTTGGAATGTATTCCAAAAGCAGTTCTCGAAGGAAACTTCGGATCAGTAACGGAACACGTGGGTAAAGTGTTTTTAGAAGAGTTGAACAAAAGCAGGGAGAAATAACAAAAAGCCGGGTTACTAAAGACGCAAAAAGTTGAATGTCCCAGCGGGCATTACTGCTAATGATGTCCAAAACCATAATATGAAGCGACGTAGTTACGACGTCTAGAGGAAGCAACGTGGCTACTGCGTGTAGCGACAGTAAAGAGGAGACATTTGGCACTGGAAGGAAAAGATAGGAAAGAAGGAATCTTCCATAAAGGTCTCAAAGTCTTTTCTTAATTTTTTGCATTTGGCAAAGTTCTGAATAAGATTCAGAGTGGTAACGGTATATTCGCAGAATTTTTCTCATCGAATGAAGAGAGAGATTTTATTCCATAACCATTTATTCCTCTTAGTTAAAGTGTTAGGGGATTAGTTGTTTTGCTGAAAACAGTTTTGGAGTTTTATCTACTTTTGGCTCCATAGGAAAACAAAAACTAAAATTTATTTTTTTTTTAAATTATTATTTTGTACATTTTGTAGGCTGTTATGTCCTAACACTTAAAACAGAATTGTATTTCTTGTTTAATGTTTCCTCATTTTATATAATTCCTTCGTTTACTTCGTAACCTTTTCTTATCATTAGTTAATAGTCGTTGCATTGTGCAGTTCTTTTCTTTTGTATGACTTCCGAAAAAATTCCAGCATGCTATTTTTTAATTGTAAAATTCAAAATATCAAATTAAGGAGGATCTGCCATATTTTAAAAGATACTATGCTATCAATTATTATGAAATCGTCATTATGATTAAAGATGTGACGCATTTAAGGAAATTTCAAAACGCTATCCATGGGACTAATCAGCGACATTTAAATATCATTTTAGCCGCTTAAATTGTTTGCAACATAATTTTCAGAGAAGAAATAATTCACAAATTCTTTCTCTTGCATTTCAAGGCAAAAACACACCTGTCGCAAAGTGTCGCAAAGTGGGCAAAACCCAATGGGACAACTTTGTGGCATCTTTAAACCAAAATTTTTCAATTAATATTAAAGACAAAATTGTTGCAATACATCGTTATGTAACGAAAGGATATGTCAACATCTATCAATAGTCAGTTTTCCGTTACTTATAAAACAGATCGGCTGGGGTGATCAAAACTTCAAAATTTGTCACAAAGTACTGTATACGAGAAAGTATGTGAAAACAAACTTGGTTCACAGGCAAAATAGATAAAACAAGATTTTATGCACCTTCGAAATAATGGAGTTATGAATAAAGAGGAGGAGACATATAGTGTACTGTCTACCAGTTGCAAGTGAAGTAACTCAGGAGGTTGTCACAATATGGCGACTGCTTTTTTTAAAATAGGATCTACAATTTCTGATTACTGTCGGGGCAAGCTTCCCACCAGTAAAATTTAATATAAAATTTCGTCTTATTTAACCGTTTTATTCGAGGAAATATTTTCTCATAACGATCGTACAATTTTCTATTTGTTTTTACTGGTGTCAGTTTGCCTGG
Source organism: Maratus speciosus (assembly GCA_963932465.1). Classification (NCBI taxonomy): domain Eukaryota; kingdom Metazoa; phylum Arthropoda; class Arachnida; order Araneae; family Salticidae; genus Maratus; species Maratus speciosus. Next base: position 194,272,209 of record OZ010796.1, read on the forward strand.
TCAAACAGCCAGTTTGTTTCTCTAGTTGTCACAATAGGCTTTAGGTTGTTCACAATAGGCTGTAACAAAAGCTTTACATTTTTCAACCCTCTCGCTTCGTAATTGTTTTATCAAAATAGCTTCAAAAATTGCGCATATAATTCCTTCGCGACGAGCGTCTTTTAAGAATTTTTATTCATTTGTCACCGGTTTTTTAAAACAAAAATTTTCGCCTAATTTAATCGGAAAAATGCTCCGATTAGATAAGGCAAAATTTACAATAAAAAGTAACTGGTGGGAACGATCAAGCTGGGTTAATTAGACGGAAAAAATGCATCCCCCGATGAAATCTCGGGTTGCGAAATTTTTGCTACTTTTACGTTGTCCGAGAAACTCTCGGGTTGCGCAGCAAGAGGTTTAACCCTTTCATTCCCAGTGAGTCCAAATGGCATCATGATGTTAGTGGATTTTTTAATTCCGATATTCCAAGTTCATACCAGAAAATTAAAATAGCAATATTTGGTTTATTTAATAAAAGACCATTTCCATATTTGAATAATGCGAAATTTAACATTGAAATTTTCTGGTGTAAATTCGGATTCTTTGAACTACGTAATTTCTAGAACGTATTCTACCATGGGAATGAAAGGGTTAATGCTAAGTCTTTATTTACTCATAACCTTACTTACATGAATTAGTTTTTCTTAGTAAATGTGTTTTTTACTGTCACACTTATGCATGCAATCAGTGACGTATTGAAGCAAGTGATTGGATGGAAACAAATTACATCCAATAACCTATATTTAAGTATTATTTATATTTAAGACACAATTTCATTCTAAATTGAGATCATCCTAAAACTTTGTAATTATTTTTTTATTGTATCTCATATTTTGAGATAGAAACCCCAACACCGTAGTTCCATATTGTAGGGCACTGTGCTGTATCTCGCAGTAGACATATGTCTTTTTTAAATTCGAAAAACATTTTTATTAAACATGAGGTGATTGATTATACTTAAAATTGTTAAGAAAAATTACGTGAATCTCATAGTTGTTTTACTATTGCTTATGGCTGTAACAAAACACAGTTATTTGAAGTGAAACGAATTTAATACTAGATCGGCAGGAAATGATACCCAAACTTTATAAAAATATTTTGTACCACTTTTTTTATTTAATATTATTTAACTTATTTCTGTGTGGTATGTGTTAACGAATCATCGTGCAACATTCATATATGCAAACAATACTGTTCTGAATTTAATTCCCATATACTTAATTCACACAAACAGACATTCCGTATTTAAATAAACTGAAATTAACTATTGAAACTTTTTGGTGTAAAGCCAGATTCTCTCAACTACGTAATTTCTAGACCGTATTCTATCATGGGAATTAAAGGGTTAAAGGTTGAGTTTTATAAAATAAATAATTATATAAAAGAAGGTATTTTGAGACATACTTATTAAAATATTTACTAATTTGCAGTATTTTAGCGTAAAACAGTCCCACGACAGTAGTTTTTACTTGTATTGCAGATGTGCAACAGAAGAAAAGAGTGACGTATTATATGAAAAATGTATCTCTGATTTTTCTCATTAAATTTCCTGTGTTATAAACTATTCAGAGAATCATATATAATTTTTTCGAAACAAAATAAAAAATTGCGCATTTAAGGGTTAAACTTATTTTATGATGAAATATTGGGTCCAATTGAATTATTTTTATTTGGTACAGGGTTGCCAGATTTTGCTTTTTTTAATTCTAAAATTTTGCATTCACACTAGAAATTGTATATTGCATTAGTTTCTTTATTTAATGACAAACATTTCGCGGTTACATAAAGTAAAAATTGTTCTTCCATAATTTCCCATGTGAATTCGAAGTTTTTAAATTGAAAACAAAAGCCAAATTAGCAACCCAGATTTGGTACCGATCAAAATTACCGACTTCCTCCCAAGCATTTATCAAAGTCACGAAACATTCCTGGAATCAAAAACTATTTTTTATAAGATTTTTAACTTTACATCTTGTTTCCATGTGCTATTTAAATAGTTTAACACATGTTTATTTGATCAGCGAAATATACTCTGTATATTACGGTCATTTATTATCTACAATATTTATAAGTAATTATTTATGTTACTTTATTTCATATATGTTTTCTTTTAAATTAGAAAAATGCTTTTATTAAACTATGAGATGATTGATTATACTTAAAATTGTTAAGAAAATTTATGTTGATTTCCTGCCTGCCAAATAGAAAAAAGTTATGAAATATCGGTTTCCGAAATCGCAGAATGAAAAATCTATGTACAATGAAAATTATTAGACCATGTAACAAATTTACGATAAAACAAGGGGATAAATATTTTCAATAATTTACTAGGCTTCAGGGTATTTTATTTCAAATCATAGATTTTTGATAAAAGCTTTAAGCCAGAAAGCAATTGCATTGACTATTAAATATTGGGGATAAATGTAGAAAACTAAGACGAAATTTAAGATACGCATGTTTTAAGAGTCCATACCGAAAACTTGTATTAGAATTGTTAAATATTCAATATTGCAAGAAATAAATTAAAAGATGAAGTATTAGTGCTTATCGGTTGCGAAATACGTTTTGCATAACGCACTATTTCAAATGTAAAAATGCACAGCACACAAAATAATTTACTTTCCAATATTGTTTTAAATTTTATACGAATTCAACCATCCGTGAAATTTTGGTTTGAAAATTTCACTTTTTGCGTTATCAATGAATTTTAATATCTTAGTCGTGAACTTACGATTGAGTTCTATTCTGACTAGTTTTGCCAAGTATACGGCGTAAATAGGAGTTACAAATGCTCTGAACACCGCTAATTTATTACAGTTTATTTTCTCATTTTTAATCGCAGATAATTCTGTCATTAGATAAGTTGAAGAAAATTATTTTTAAATAGTGGTGTCAGGAGCATTTGGAGCGCCGATTTACGCAGAATACCCGCCAACACTAATTCTGACCAGTGTTGCCAGATTGGGGACTTTTTAAATTCAGATTATTTGACTGTCATCATTTTTTTAAATAGTATAATTCTTCTTATTTTTCAGAATTTTTAATCTATTTCTAAATAGACCGAATATTTGTATTTCAAAAAAGCGGTGACAATCAACAATCTGGGAACAAAAAAGTCCCCAATCTGGCAACACTGATTCTGACAGACGCTGCTACGTCGGAAAGATCGTATTTCGATCTCGATGAGTATTGAAACATTGATAACCGGAATAATTGTATAAATTATAAATATGAGATTTTCTTGAAGGCCTTAAAATGCTGTGTATCATATATTAGTTCTTAGTTTTTAAATCGTTTCTGACGAAGGACGCGAACTTATGTATTTTATACATGTGTAAACCCACCCACGAGGAGTACTTTTGCATTTTATGTATTACATGTAGCTAATCTTACATACATGAAATTCGTAAGTTTAAAATTAAAGTAGTATTGTTCGGTTAGAAACAATACGAGTATTACATTCATTCATTCTCAATATAAACCCGAACCGAGAAAATATTTTTGTTAAACAATATAACATGCAAGTATAACGCCTACGAGATCGGCTTCTGGTTTGAAAGACGAAAACTAGCTTTCAGCAATGTGTTATGTCTACCAGAAAGTAGATTGATAAAGAAATTACGAAGGTGTATTCTAATAACATTAATGAGAAAATGTAAATAAGGATACTATTCTTTATACTGCATCGTTGCCATCGAAATACTCAAGGCCTGGGGGCAAGAGTTCTGACGTCATCACTAATCGACCAACTTCTCACTAGTGTTGGAATTCGCACAGGAAAATTTTGAATAGCATTTTTATTTTATTTTTTTGTTGAATATCTATTACCTTATAAAACAATAATAACTAATGAAACTTACTGGTTAGAATTTAGAATCCCCAATAAAAAAATCAGCCAGATGCGGAAACACTGTGTCATTCCGCATCTGGTTGAATTTTAATTTTGGGATTCCGAATTCTCACCAATAAGTTTAAATAGTTAGTATTGTTTTATATGATGTTAGATATTCCACAAATAAAATAAAAAAGAATTGCTATTCATAATTTTCCGGTGTGAATTCCAATACTAGTGAGAAGTCGTTCAATTAGTGATGATGACACAACTCCTGTTAGTCCAAGAGCTGTTAAACATTTTAGGGAAGGTATTTGAGGCACCCTGAAAATTTGTGCAACACTTAATTTGTAATGGCTGAATACAAAATCGAATGTCTGGCTGAAGGATCGTGGCCCAAAAACTGTGCCAGACACGTGTCAAGTGCCGTTTTTTGACTACCCAAAAAAAAGATATTTGAGGCACGATGAGATTGAGACAGAATAATATTTATACTTAGAAAAGAATATTTTGAAAACGACAGACACTTTAGTCGGCCCAAAAACTGTGCCAGACACGTGTCAAGTGCCATTTTTTGACTACCCAAAAAAGGTATTTGAGGCACGCAGAGATTGAGGCAGAATAATATTTATGCTTAGAAAAAAATATTTTGAAAATGACAGACACTTTAGTCAGCACAAAAACTGTGCCAGACACGTGTCAAGTGCCATTTGGCACTTGACACGTGTCTGGCACAGTTTTTGGGCCACGATCCTTCAGCCAGACATTCGATTTTGTATCCAGGCATTACAAAAGAAGTGTTGCACAAATTTTCAGGGTGCCTCAAATACCTACTCAAAAATGTTCAACAGCTCTCCTACTATGTCCTCTGGCCTTGAGTATTTCAATGGCAAAGACTGCATACGTATAGGATCATCAGAAACGCAAATACGTATATAAATACGAAACGCAAAACGAGGAAGACTCTTATAGTATTTTTTATTGTTAAATATTAAATGAAAACAAATTAAACTTTTCTGATAATGCAAGAAATTTTAAGTGATGAATTGTACTCCTGTTGGTCATACTTGTTGCTTTTAACCTAATTCTTCACTGGCTGAATATCTGTTGGCCAGAGTTTAAACTAGTGCTGCACAACCGTTTTGTCAGAAAGTTGTTTGCCTCCACAATATTTGAAAGTTAATGTTTGACTTATTTAAAACCAAAAGTTCTGTCATTTAAGAAGGAAAATTATCCCGTATTAAAATAGTGGTATCTTGGTGACCCGCGGGCCACCGGTTGTACATCCTTAGTTTAAAATATCGGAACGAATATGTCAGCATATTCAAGAGAATTTAAAATTCTACTTCAAACTTGCTTCATAAAATTACTTTCTATGAAAAATTATTTTAAAAACAGCGGTACACAGTACGCGGCCAGCTTGCAGCCCTTAGCACTTTTTGTACTAACACGTTGAATAACACTTTATATATAAAATAAAGTTTCCAAATGTGCAATTGTTAGAAACAGTTGCCAAAGTAATTCCGTTTGTAAAATGTAAAATGATTGACTCACACCAGAATTTACGGGCGATTTTGTTTGAAAATAGATCAATGCTTTTTTTTCCGTGCACATTCTAAAAAAAAATAAAATAAAATAAAATAAAAAAATAGTAAAAAATAGTTGGTGCAGTTTGTCAGTTTTGAATTAAAATAAAGCATTTGCCCTGTGCAAATGGCGCCTTTGAAAGGTTAACTAATATGTTTAGTGGTATATACTGAATGTGGAAAAATTATTTGTGAAAAATATGTTTTTGTACCGTTGCAGAGCGTGACAGCCGATGATATACATATGACTTGAGCAAAATAATATTATTTAAGTGCAATGTACACTGTTAAAAATTTGCAGCCTTCTGTCCAGTCATTCGACCGTTTTTTGAAAAAACGGTTTTGTAACCGTAATTTAACTTTATTCTGACCATTAAATGGCCAATAATAGGGTCAGAATAGTGTTAAATTACGGTTGTGTAACAGTTTTCGGAAAAAAAGGTCAAATGACTGGACAGAATGCTGAAAATTTTTAACAGTGTGTAAAATATAAAAATTAAAATAATTTGTAGCATGACAGCCGGCGGTACACAGTATCCTAATAAATGTAAAATGTGCGAAGCCTGCATACATACACTCAACGCAGGACTCCCACTGGTCCTTTTTTTTAAAATCAGTATTATTAAAAAAAATATATGTATGGAAGGGTTTCGCAATAATTGCAAGAAAAACGTGCTTCCCTTTAAGTTTTTAAGAAATTAAAAAAAAAAAATTCTTTGGAAAAAAAGTGGTGTTAAAAAAACGGACCAAACTGCAGCCCTATCAACGTGTTAATAAGAGAAACCTTGACCTTAATTTAGCTATAATTTTCCGTCATTAACGCCTTAATTCTCGCTCCCGTCATATTCACGGGCTGTGTCTTTTTCTCAGATTATTTGATTCAAACCAGTTTTATAAAATAGTGTAACTGGCTTTATTATGGTATCTTTTTACCTGTCCTTAAATAAGGCGGCTATTTCTTTTTCTAAAAAGTGGTGCCAATAAGCAATTTGAATTTTTAAACCGTAATTTAATGCGACCGTTATGGGGTTAAATAAGGCGAAAAGTGTGAGAATACTTTTCAGAAAGTATAGTGAACACCACAGTTTTAACCTCTAATTTAATCCTTTCAGGATGGACGTCACGTTGACATTACATGTAGAATGCTCACACTTTATATTTTTTTAATACCAGAAGATAGTATTCGTAATCTTCGACTTGTTTAATCAGAGAATCCTTGGATTAAAAAAGTGAAACGTACTAAACGGAATTTCTGTCATTAGAAGTTAAAATGTCATTAATTGACTCGACGTCCTGAAGGAATTTAACATGAAGGACGTAAAACGGAATTTAAGTAAATTTTTAAAAAAATACTACTTTCACACTATTAAAAAAATCCTATAGATTTTATAGAAAACTCGTGAAAGTATGCGTAAACACTTTCAGTAATGCTACCAATTTTCCTCTATAAGTGTACAGCGCCCAATTTATGCGTGGAGTGTGGGCGTGTCTGTTAATTTTACACATAAATTGGAATTAAATAAATGTTTACCATAAGAATTAAATAAAAATCTACAAGAAAACTATATTTTGATTGATAAATAATGGATAAACATAAATATTTTTAATTAAAAAACTTAATCTCTATATTCTTTAACACGTTCATACCGGCGACGATATTCATGTTTTTCGCTGTGAGACGGCGCTGGAATTCATGTTTCGCTTCATCTGGCGGCGCGGTACTATAGCTTATTCTGACCCTGTATGTAATGACCCGCCCCCTCAAATTTATTGAATTGAACTTGACTATTACAAACAGAGTTGATTTCGAATGTCTGAAATTTCGAAAGGAGTCAGCAAATTATTTAGAGACATGATTTTATTGACCTTAAGACAGCACAACCTCCACGTATTATACACAGTTAGACTAATGTTGATAATGAAAAGAATGATCTACCGCAAGAAAGAGCGCAATTATCAGGAATTAGATTATACTGGCATGGCTGCAACATGCCACTATTGATCTATTCTACTCGCACCACTATTTAAAAAAAATGTAGCATATTACTCTTGCAAATGTTGTCAAACTGTATGTGAAAAATTTTTGGTTTCATGAAGTGGTGCGAAGTAGAATTTAAAAATAGTTGCCTGTATTGGTCTACTAAAAGAGACATGTATGGGCATTTCCACGAGCACTTGTCGTGTAAGTCACAAACTAGATTTTTGACTACCAGTATTTTAGAACGGAAAAATGTGACTTACTTTATGGGAGATAGCTCATTAACCCTAGATCTACCGGGAATTTTATTAAAGTTTTAATAAAACGTTCTACACCAGAATTTTTATTTAAAACTATTTAACTTATTTATTTACCTTATTTTTGTCTGGTTTATATACTTAGTTTATTTTAAAGAAATTTCTGGTTTGAATGAATATTTTGTATGTACCTGTCGGGTCCAATGGACCCGTCTGGTAGACGGAGGGTTAATTGAAAAAGGCGAAGCAAACTTTTATAAAATAACGGTGGCCAACAAGCATAGTATGTGACTTACACGACAAGTGCTCGTGGAATTACCCGTATGCGAACACGCGCATAAAAAATGCCATGAAACGTGACCGTTTTTATTAAACCTTTTATTTATTTATTTTTTTTTTTTCTTACAGTTTTCCGATAATACCACAGCTAGATCTGTTGAACAAAAATCGAAATATTGTTGAAGCAATTGTTGAAACTTTTGAAGATCCTGTTAAACCTAGCAAAAACATTGTAATCGACGAAAGTATGGTTCCGTGTAGAGGACGCCTCGGTTTTCGCCAATAAATTCCAGGTAAGCAGCATAACCAAGGAAGAAAAAAATTTGATTTAAAAATAGGTGTATTCCTGAGGCTACCGCTATTTTCGATAATTAATCTTCGACGAGTCAAAGGTTTAATGAAATAAAAATAAATACATTCTGAGTAAATTTCTTGTATGCTTGCTACGTAATTTAAATACATACTACATTGTTACCAGGTTTTCTGTAGTTTTTAGCTCACAGGCTATCAAAGCCTGAGAGCTAATGTGCCCGCCCGTTCTGTATGTACACTGTTCAGCAAAAGTTTAGACAATGATTGATTATGCTTCTGTACTGAGAAGTATGTAACGAATTGTTGTAACTCAACTGTTATATAATACTGGGGACTTATCTTTCAAACACAAACAATAAATTTTAATCTATACCCTTTACATAATATATAATGACAAAAAAACAAATTTAACATTGTGGCAAAAGTATAGACAATCTGTCTGTTAACAGAAAAATATTCATAAATTAAAATCGAACTTGACCTGCATTGTCTGCTATGAATGCAAAAATGTGAGTTCCCATCGAAGAAACTAAATCCTGCATCACTTGGGGTTCTATTTCGTACCAAATACGTTCAAAAGCAGATCGAAGTTCATTTACAGAGGACTATTGTCAAAAAATTGCATAAACGGTATGAGATATGATGTCGCAAAAATTTTCGTTTGGTTTCAGATCAGGACTACACGCGGGCCAGTCAAGAACAGTAATATTTTGAGAGTTAAACTAATTGTTTGATTTGTATGCAACATGGATAGACGCATTATCTTGCACAAATACATACTTTGGAAGAGCTAAAAGTTCACCAAATTTCCGTAAATTTTTTTCCAATGTATGTATGTAGTCTTACATTGCTTGACGACCATTGAGAAACTCCAGAGATACTCGAGAATTAAAACAAAGTGAGGCTCAAATCATTAACTCTTTCGAGGGCGGTGTCCTTAAAAAGGACACCTAATTTTAATTCCAAAACTGACAAACCGTACCAAGAAGATTTAATTAAAACTTTCCTTTTATAATGTACGTGAAAATAAGCAAGTTCGGTTTTCCTAATAAATTCATTTATAAATTCTGGGTTCAGTCCATTATTTCATCAGTTGTATAAACTGAATTACTCCGCGACGGAAAGGGGTCAATTTGCTGTGAGATTTCAAGGCTGGTTGTTTTATCATTTACATTTAAACTAATGTACATCTCTCTATAATTCATCTACGAAAGTATCCGTTAACACAGAAAGCTCTGACTCACCTTTAATGCGATAAGCAATCATCATTTGTCTAGATACCAATTTATGGATCCTTCTATAATCTCGTTTTCTGGCCACATGAGGATTTCCAGATTTATGTTTTGCTTTGAAAGAGTCACTCATTGACCGTACTTAACAGAAAGACTTCTTTGGACGATTTAAAGTAGCTGAAATTTCTGCAACAGTCTTCCCTTTCGATTTCAGCTTCCAAGCTTTAATTACTTCATCTGACTGAAAATTTCTAGCTCGTGGCTTCTTCACTAACCAATACTATCGCGAGGTGCACTTAAATACTTCATGCATATGACGTTATAAGTTTGAAATTTGCGTTTTCCGTGAACAGTTGCCTAAAAATCACAAAAGTGTCTAAACTTTTGCAATATGCGAATTTCACTTTTTTCAGTTAAATTAAATAATATCCTACATTAAAACCGTTATTTTTGTCCTAAAACGTTTAAAATATATTAAAAAATAAATGCAGCCATTTGTACAACCCAACTGTTCGTATTTTTTATTTAAAGTTTAAAAATCACCAGTGTCTAAACTTTTGCTGAGCAGTGTATGTACGTATGTATGTATGTATGTATGTACGTAACCCGATAACTCTTGATAGAAACATCCGACTTGCTTCAAAAATTTTTTCTAGGTTCATTTTGATAAGGCGCTTACCTGATTATTTTTGGGAGTTCATTGGTTAAGGATAAAGGGGGGGGGGGACGGGGTTAGTCCAACCCCTTAATTCAGATAAATGGGTTTTTCATGCAGAATCATTCGATTGGCTCCGAATTTGATATACCGGTTTATTATGTTAAGGAACTTCCCTGATTAGTTTTGGGGGTTCATTGGTTAAGGATAAAGGGGGAAAAGGGGGGTTAGTCCACCACCTTAATTCAGATAAATGGGTTTTTCATGCAGAATCATTCGATTTGCTCCGAATTTGGTATACCGGTTTATTATGTTAAGGAACTTCCCTGATTAGATTTGGAGTTTCATTGGTTAAAAATAAAGGGGGAAAAGGGGGGTTAGTCCACCCCCCTTAATTCAGATAAATGGGTTTTTCATGCAGAATCATTCGATTTGCTCCGTATTTGGTATACCGGTTTATTATGTTAAGGAACTTCCCTGATTAGTTTTGGGGGTTCATTGGTTAAGGAAAAGGGGGGGGGTAGTCCACCCCCCTTAATTCAGATAAATGGGTTTTTCATGCAGAATCATTCGATTTGCTCCGTATTTGGTATACCGGTTTATTATGTTAAGGAACTTCCCTGATTAGATTTGGGGGTTCATTGGTTAAGGATAAAGGGGGAAGGGGGCTAAGTCCACCCCCCTTAATTTATATAAACGGGTTTTCATGCAGAATTATTCGCTTTGCTCCAAATTTGGTATACCGGTTTATTATGTTAAGGAGCTTCCCTGATTCGTTTTGGGGATTCATTGGTTAAGGATAAAGGGTGGGGGCTAGTCCACCCCCTTAATTTAGATAAATGTTTTTTTTTGCAGGATTATTCGATTTGCTCCAAATTTGGTATACCGGTTTATTATGATATGGAGCTTCCCTGATTAGATTTGGAGGTTCCCTGGTTAAGTATAAAGGGGGAAACGAGGGCCAATTTCCTCACTTATTTTTTTGAGGGGCATTATTCTTTAAAATAAGAGTATGATATACAATTAGTGTGAATAGCTGTGATCTCAATGCCATCAGTTTAGCTGGGCACTTTTATTTTTTATTTGTTTTTTGCTTTTATAGTAAAAATATTTGCGAAGAGAAATATTCATTTTAACTTCCTAATTCTCTCTCCAATGATATTCACGGGCTGTGTCTTTCACTCAGATTGTTTTATTCCCACCTGTTTTATAAAATAGTGTACTTATCTTTATTACGGCATCATTTTATCTGTTATTAAATAAGGGGAATATTACTTTCTTAAAAAAGCTGGTGCCAATAAGCAATTTGAATTTTCAAACCGCAATTTAATGCGACCGTTAAGTAGTTAATTATGAAAGCGATTAATTGATTGCGATTAATTTATTTGAAGATTACTATTCGGAACAAGTGGTTCCATAAAAACGGAGTGTTGGGAACAATGCGTAATAATGTTCGTAAATATTTATTCATAAAGGAATAAAATTGTATTTTAGATGTAACATATACACCTACCTTTGATATATTTTTCTTGAATCGTGGCTGCATTTATTTCTGTTTAGACATTTTAGATGCAGATAACTTCAGCTGATAAAATGTTGTTTACTTGACCCTGGGCCCCGAGGTGCTATGCAGCCTGTGCCCCAGTCAGGTGGTCAGCCTAACGCGAGACCCTCGGTGTTTAGCTCCGAAGCAAGCTTGGTACTCATTTTATCAACCCCGAAGGGATGAAAGGTTGAGTGATCCTTGCCCAGCCGGGAGCCGAACTCACGACCTGTAGCGTGGCAGAGTGGCGTGCTGACTTCTACGCTAAAAGGCTTCCCAAGGATCAAGTTAACAGAGTTGGGCACTGTAGGCCCTGATCCTAATTGGATCGAACTGTCAAAGGTTGGTTTATTTTCTAGATAAAATGTTGATCTAATTGAATGATATTTTTTTTATTGTTTTTATGAACAAATTTGTTTGAAAAATATTAACAGCTTTTCTTTGCGTACATTATGACGGCAAAACTTTATTTAAAACTACTGTTTGCCATATGACTGTTTGGAATACAAACTGGGTTTTCGCGCCGTGCAAACATCGCCATTGCAACGGTTAAACAATATAAAAAAAATTATATATAAATAAGTTAAATTAGACAGATAAAATGTTAAAATGAAATTGTTTTAAATATGGATAAAATTTCTCTCACATTCACTTAAATATTTCAAGAAATATTTTAAAATATCGTTTAAATATTTATTAATAATAACAAAAACCGCCAATAATCAATAAAACATGTATACATGGCTCCCACTGGTCCGTTTTTTTGAAAGCCAGTAATTTTTTAGAAAAATATTTATGGTAGGTTTGGGAAGCGGTTGCACTAAAAACGCGCCTCCGCGAAAGTTCCTACGAAATTTATAAGGAAGATTTTTCTTTGAAAAAAGATGGTGTTTAAAAAACTCACCGAGTGGAAGCCCTGTATATATGAATATCATAGACGCAGAAACTACTATAAAAAAATTTATGTGGTCAAATTTAAGATTTTCTGGGAATGAAAGAATATTAGAAAATACTCTCCTGTTCAATATGGTAAAGGAAATATTTATGTAACTTTGATGGAAACATGAAATAATGCTCTTGAAATTTGATTTATGAACCTCATGTTTTTAAAGATTAAACAAAAGGAAGCTATAATAAATGAGCCTTTGTTTCAACTTGGAATTTGCCCAAATCAGTTGTTTCACCATCAACAAATTTTCGAAAATTTGCTTCAAGTTAAAATAGGAGCTCGATTACAAGTTTAAATTTTTTTTAGTTTTAAGAAGGAATTTCTTCCATTAAATTTTATTTTTCGAAATGTAAATCTTCGTTTAATTTACAAAACTGTTCTTTGTTATATTCATATTTATATGTTCTTATATATATATAAAAAAAAACGCATGTTAATGGCTGAAAAATCTGGATTTGTACTGATGCAGGTTGAGTATACTTCCCGAAGGAATATTACACCACTAATACGTATTAAAAATTTTCTATTGAAAATTTCCATATTACTGTATCCAACCTGATGCTGTGTTCCTACTATAAACTAGTGGAACTCAAGTCCTTGCTTTCGCGTAAATTGTCAATGTTAATTCCGAATGTTAATTTTCGGGTTATTTTATCACAGAATTTTTAGATAGATAAGGCTAAATTTTTAATTCTAAGATAGTGGTGCCAAAGTAATTAATTTGAGCAGGAGCAATTATTTTGACCGTTGCGTCAACGCAACACCAGCGGGTAATGGGTTAAACATAAATATTTAATGTTGCCAACTTTTAGACTTTTTTTACCACTAAGACAGGGATTGACAACTATTGCACGCCGGATACCACTGATTTTTTAAAGAAAAAGCTGACTTCTAGGATCGCAGCGATTCGACGATTAGATAAGGGAATGATTACTGTAAAATTTTAGTGGTGTGCAGCGTGCCACAGTTGGCCACACCGGTATTCTGCTGTTAGATACGACAAAAATTAGTATGAAAAGTAAGTGGATAAAAATATAACAGTTGTCACTTACGTAGATTATAAAGTTATATTAATATTAATCATATCGATAATGAATTCACAGCCGGGATAGCTCGCTTGGTAGCGAGCTGCAAGTCTAAGCCAAAGGTCCCTGGTTCCAATCCTGCCTGAACACTTTTCCATACAGCTGGAAAATTACAATTCGTATGATTTATTTACCAATTAGTGTAATTGTGTTAAAATAGTCAATTGTGATTACTTATCAAACTTTTTCTTCCAGCTTCGTTACTTGGGTATTATGTTGAGCTATTTCCAATAACACACCAGATGTCATTATCATAAGGTTTAGCGTCCGCGGGATTTCCCGAGATATCTCAGTTGGAGCTTAACTCGTTCACGCCGGCGCTGAGGGTCACACTCGACTGTCTCAGAGTTGTCAAGACTCCGGCTTTTTGCACACCACTGTTATTTTAGAGAAAATGTTGTTCTTTTTAAATCGTCCAGTTGTTCAATTTAAATTAAACAACATTTTTGGTATTAAAATACTAGCATCCAAAGAGCCGGAGATTTGGCAGCTCTGAGACAGTTGAGTGTGACCCACCCCTCCAGCGTGAACGTGTTAAACCAAAGTCTCTTGTTCAAATCCTGTATTGGACTCATTTTTACTCAGTTGGGAAAATTACCACTCGTAAAATTTTCGTCTTTTTGGAATCGATAAAATGAATACCAAATACAAAATCAATTAAACCCCGAGAGTCTTGCGTCAGGCCATGGCTTTTTTGAAATGTCTAAGTCTGTGGCGCATGTTTTGTGACGTAGCGATAGCAGTGCTGCAGCGCAGTGTTGCCAGTGGGATACTTTTTTTAAATTCAGATTTCTTGATTGGCACCACTTTTTTGAAACATTAAAATTCCCTTTGCTTTCGCCTTAATTAATATGTCATTAAATAAGTAGAATTTTACCATTTAAAAAAAGTGGTGCCAATCAAGAATCTGAATTTTAAAAAAGTAGCCTACCTGGCAACACTGCTGCAGCTTGGGGAAAAGAGAGCCGGGAAAGCTAACTGCATTTTCTTTAAAATAATAATGGTGTGCAAAAACTGGAGACTTGCTACTCAGGAAAAGCAGTGCACTTCTACTGTGACGTCGATACCTCCAGAGACATAGCCTTTCTGAAGATAGCTGTGGTCAGGAAAACCTGGAGTACCTTCCTCAGGCACTGGGAATTATATCGATTATATATGGCTTCTCAAGGCCCGTGGACAAGAAAGTGGAATTGAGCATTGAAACTGATGATTTGTGTTAGCTTTTAGCACCGCGTAGTTGTGTTTTAGTATTGATACGGAGTGATGTGACACAATTTCAGAGATTTATCAGATGTTTATTACTTCTTTGGCTAGTAAAGGAGATCCTTTTTAATATATTAGCATCAGCGACAAAAAATAAAAATGGCAATCGCAATTCAAAACAAAAGCAAATCCGGAGACCTTTCTGACAGTGGCATTGCGGGCGAAAATTTAGAACGTTTGCATTGAAATTTTGAAGTAATTACTTTCATTGCGTTCATCATCGGCACAGTCGTTCAAACACAGGATGCGTACAGTTTGTATTTTGTCACTACTACCAATTAATAATCGTTCGCCTTTTTATAATCGCAGGCAATTGCCACAAAATATTTATAAATTAAGTAGAAGAATTTGGTTTTGATATAGAGGTGACAATTTCGGGTAAGCGCTGTTGGTCAAAATTCAGTCCGTTTTCACATCGATATATCTTTATTAACCTTCTAAATTACATTATACTAAGAGTGATAGGTATCAAAATCAATTCAAATATCTTTCATTTCTGCTCAGTCTTATTACTTATTAGTAAGTAATAAAACTTGGAATTGATAAGGTAGATAAATTATACGAATTAAATAAATCAAATCATCCATTCTCCCAAATTCAGTAGCACATAGTGGTAAGCATAAGGAATAATTTTGATATTCGAATGAATCATCTGGAGATGCGCAACTACAAACCATCGTTTACCTTCTGGATAATAAATCAGAAATTTCATAAAAAAGAATAAAATTAAAAACAGTTATTTTTATTTGGCTTTTAACCCCTTGAAAGGCGCCGGTATGTTATATATACCACTTAATTTTAATTCCTAAATGCCACATTGGCACCAGAATTTTAAAACTATATTTTACTTTCTGTACTGTACATGAAGATAAGCTTTTATTTATTTTTGATATAATTTTCCACGAAAATACTGGTGTCAATCAACTATTTTAAAATTTTTGTATCAGAAGTATTTTGTTCCTTAAAGGGTTAACCCATAAAATCCGGAATTATTTTTCTATTTAAAATGGAAATATTTCATTTTACGCCACTTTTTAAAAATTGAAATTTTTGTCTTACATTATCACGGCATTTCTGTCATCAAAGCAATAGAATATTTATCTTCACAATTACTGGTGCGCAAACAACAAACGTGTTGGGATATATGCTGTTGTCCTGAGGCAAAGCTAGGCTGTAATGGGTTAATTTAATTATTTTGTGATATCCATGTCTAGCGCTGCCAGGTGTCCCGCGTTAATCGCCGATTTACTCGGTACACCTGGCAACACTATCCATGTCCCAACTGCAACACATAAAAATAGTCTTTTTTAGGTATGAAGCCGATATATCAGGAAATAGATGCTGCGGTATTATGGTTAATGCAGGTTAACCTTTAAATGCCTGATTTTTCAAAAATCATTGTAATAATGTTTTTCGGCTTTCATATTTTAAATAAATCATGGGCAAAATACTTTAAAAAATCATATTTTGTTTTAAGTATACTTTACGGCTAAAAAACAGTTTGTTACTAATCGGCAATACTGGTGTTTAATTGAAAAAATAATTTCCCTTGATAAAATTCTATAATATTAAACACACAAGAATTTTAGGAACTATAATAAGAAATAAATTTTACTTGCTCACTGCAGGTCAAAAAAGGGTATTTCGCAAGCTTCTGAACAAAACAAAAAGAACAAGTAGCAACAATTGAAAAAAATAAATCTTTCTTTATTCTTAAACAGCACAAGTGTTGCCATCTACATGTTGAAAATCGATTTAATAATATTTTTAGAATGTATTTTATTGGCAACATTAGGCATTATAGCTTCAATATTATTCTAATATTATTTTAGAGCCTAAATTGGGTATGTTGCCGAAAAGCAACACCAGGCATTTAAGGGTTAAACATAAAATTATTTAATTTAAAAAATTAGGCTATATACCGTTTATGTATAAAGGTATCAAAAACTTTCTCGAGGATTTAGAGATAGCAAGTATCACAAAACTATTCTTTTTATTTTGTATTCTCATGATTGAAAAAAAAATTACAATTCATGAGTTTAGGCAAAAATTTTCCAAAATATTTTCTTAACAGCTTTTCATGAAAGAAACTTTATAGGCCATATGTACAGTATATCTGTTAAATTGTATGCCTTTTTGTTACTGCTAAAATTACCGTAATTTCCGGTGTATAGCCCGCAGATCAAACAATTCAGTTTGGATCGAGAAATTTTATTCAGTATTTGAAGACCAATATTTAACGCGATCTAAAAAGTTACATTTTATTTTTAAAAGTTTCTGGGTCGAAACACGATTGTTTGATCCGCGGGCTATACACCCGAAATTACGGTAATAAAAATATGTGTTGTATTTATTCTCAGATTACGGCGTTTAAATAAGGCAAAATTTGATATTAAACTTTAGTGGCAACAAAAAATCGTAAAAGTTAATAGAGCTTACACTGAGAGAAATTTTCCAAAATATATTGCATCATATCATGCCACTTAACTGTTTTGCCCGAGTGCAGCTCCGGTAAAAAGAGTTTGATATCTTCGATACTAAAAGCTTTCGACACCACTTAATTTTAACTGTAATCTTTGGTTTGTTAAATGGCATAACTTCTTCGATTATACAAAGCCAAATATTTTAGTAAAAAAAAGTGGCGCCTGGTCCTTATTTTAATTTATTGTTTTTAAAAAAACAGTTAAGGGCTTAAACTAACTATGAGACAGACAAGGTTCGTGCGCATCAGGGGATTCGGGGAATTTTTGGTGTTGTGGTACCAGAAATTTCCTAAAGTACCGTTCACCATATCTAAAGAACGAATTTTGCCCCTTGTGAAAGGCAAATGTTACTTTACGAAAATTCTGGTAAAAATTGCTTGAAGCGTACGAACCATGACAGACTTGAACATATTTAAAAACAATTAAATTAAAAAATATTTATAAAACATTTAACGCTAGAAATACCCTGAACCGTCATTTTGGCGGCTACCATATGAATATGTTTCGGTTCAAAACAGAAATTTGATTATGAAATAAGTTTAAAAGATACAAAGAAGAAAAACGTTAAATAATAAAGTTAAACTGTTTTAAATCAAAATTCTGGTGTGAAATATGTTTATAAAACTTGACTCAAATTTCCGGTAATTCTAGCGTTAAATTAAAATCAAAATCATACAAAGTATACGTTTCGCTATGTCATCGCATAGCCTCCACTGTCCCAACATCAACCACAACAACAAAACATCGAACACGCACTGGAATCAGTCAAAGTTAAAGTTTTCCTCTTAGAAACAAGAAATATTCATTAGGAATAGAACCTGAGTCGGTCAAAGTATATAGGAAGTGAACGAACTTAGTGAACGAATCAGGTTCGTATGAAGACTAACAAAGGAATTGACAGATTGATGTCATGTTTGTTTAATTTATTGTCATGATATATATAATCAGTGCTCCCACTGGTCCATTTTTTGAAAACCGGTATTTTTTAAAAAAAATTCGTCGTAGGTTTTTGCAACAATTGCATGAAAAACGCGCTTCCTGTTAAGTTTCCACAAAATTTATAAACAAGATTTTTCTGTGAAAAAAAAGCGGTGCTCAAAAGACGGACCGACTGGGATCCCAGTATATTTTTATAGTTGTCGTTGCTGTAGAAAATATGTAATCTTTACATAGAAACACTTGTTCAAACACAAGGATGCGTACAGTTTTTAATTTTGTCACTAAAAATTCCCAGTAATAATAATTCGCCTTCTTTAACACGTTCACACCGGTGCCGATATTCATGTTTTTCGCTGTGAGACGGCGCTCGAATTCATGTTTCGCTTCATCTGGCGGCGCGGTACTGTCGCTTATTCAGACACTGTATGTAATGACCCGTCCCTCTCATATTTATTGAATTGAACTCGACTATAACAAGCAGAGTTGATTGTGAATGACTGAAAGTTCGTAAGGAGTAAGCAAATTACTTAGATACATGATTTCGTTGACTACATATGCACTAATTTAATATAAAATGTCTTACAAACCAAATAAATATGGAGAAAATGATATAAATGCGTTTCTGTAATGTAGAAGACACGCCCTTAGTCAATGATATTTTTTGGATGAAAACAAGAATTCTCGTTTCCCGTCGTGAATGTATTAAGTTTATAATAATGAACATGGAGCTAATAATAGAAAGGAACTGACATAGTCTTAACCCCTTCGGGACGGGAGCTTTTTACAAAATTTTTAATCTTTTGTCACCGTTTTTAAAAAACATAAATTTGTGTCTTCTTGAATAGAGAAAATGCGCTGATTAAATAAGGCAAATTTTACAGTAAAATTTTACTGGTGAGGAAAAACAAGGATTCTGAGGGCTTCATGCGGCACGTATACGGGTCGCTCGTCCCCAAGGGGTTAACACTAGAACCGCCGGAAATTTTACTGAAGTGTTATAGAAATATTTTACACCAGAAATTTTAATTGAAACTACTTAACATATTTATTTAACTTATTTCTCCGAAGTACATTTTAAACTTATTTTAGAAAGAAATTTGTGGTGATAATCGAAATATTTTTATTTGGAGGCGGTCAAAACGACAGCTACGCTGGTTCTAGCGTTAAAACAGTGAAGCTTCAACTGTAACCGTTTTCGCTGGAGTTGATTACCTCCGGGGAAAACTTCTACCAGTAAATTTAAATGGAAACTTTCTCCTTATTTAAACGCCTTATTAAAACAATATGTAGGTCATAAATAATTGCAGAAAATGATATCCATCTTTACTGATACAAGTTTTTTTCGGCGGTAGCCATGACCTACGTTTCCGCCCTATTATGACAACCTAGACAACGAGCTCTCTCAGGGTCAGCGAAAAAGATTATAATACCTGAGCAAACTGAAACCAGTAAAAACAAATAAAAAATGTAACCATATTTATGAGAAAAATGTTTCCTGAAAGAGCTGTTAAAATAAGGCAACATTTTTATTCAAAATTTACTGTTGGAACTTTGCTATGGCGATAATTAGAGACTGTTGAACCGATGATGTAAAAGACTAGCGACCATCTTGTGATAACCTCCTCCGTTACTTCACTCGCAACTCGTAGGTAATGCACTATATGTCTCCTCCTCTTTATTCATAACTCCATTATAATGAGTTGTTTTTACTACTGAATTTTCGAATATTCAAATACGACCCACCTGAAGTGCACGCCGTCTATAGCGTAGTCGAGTGTGACCCACATGTAGTACACGCCTTCTATGGAACAATCGAGTGTGACCCACCGGGGATGCACGCCATCTGATGCAATGCACGCAGCCTGATGGGACAGTTGAGCGCGACCGCTGTCATCGAAATACTCAAGGACACGAGTTGTGACGTCATCATGAATCGACCGACTTCTCACTAGTGTTGGTATTCACACCGGATAATTTTGAATACAATTTTCTTTTATTTGTGGAATAGCTATCATCTTATAAAACAGTAATAACTATTTAACCCTTTCAGGGGCAGTGTTGGCATTTGCCAACACCATGTTCTAATTGCGAAATGCCACATTGGCACCGGAACTTCGGAATGAAAAATTTTATTTCATTAAGTATATGAATAAAAGCTCTTAACTACCGTGGAATAAACTTGTTTATTAATTCTGGTGTCAGTCATTCATTTTAGAATTTTACGAATAGAAGTACTTTGCCCCTCAAAGGGTTAAACTTACTGGTGAGAATTTGGAATCCCCCAATAAAAAATAAGGCCGATAAGGCAACACTGTGGAATTCCACCGGTGTTTGAATATGTATCGTTCTTAACCCTAAGCTGCAACATGGCAAACTGAAACCGAAGGTCTTTGTTTGATCACTTGCTGGACGACTTCAACCTTCACCTCTGTGACTACCACACGCAAGTACCCTACTTTACTAACACGATCATCATAAACATTCCCTGTAGGTTTACATTTTCAACAAAAGCCTTTATTTTATTCTTTTTTTTTAAACATCCTATGAAAACTGAGCCTTATTTCAACAATACTGTATTCCGGGCGATGAAATTCGAACACAAGAAACATCCGCTGTTCTAATAAATAAACCATTTCTGCAAAATAGCTTGGAATCTCTGTGTAGCATTTACAATATCTGTTCCTTATTTTGTCCATGTGTGGGAAATCGGGATTGGATAGGCAATGTACAAGCTGCAGCAATGTTGTTGTAATTGTCTACATCAGTTCTACATTGAGAGTGTAAATATGTAAATTTGTTCTCTATTTCATTTTATTATTTTATTATTCATAACACACTATTATTCCTGTATCATATCAGATGAATTAAACTAGGAGACCATTTTTGATCACAAACACAGTATTAATCTTCACATACTGAAATTTGTTGTTACTTGTAAAAATTATGATTGTGATTGTCGGAATTACAAAGTTGGACAGGGTATGGTGTTATTGGGAGAATTGTACAATTGATTTATATCTCTTTTTGAGTGTGCGGTTTTTGTGGCACGAGGGGCAAATGCACATACTTTTCCCTTTTCTTTGTTTTGATATAGTAAACTTTTCTATCATTATTTTATTTTATTTTTATTTCTTTTATTATTCAAAATTTTCAGCTTATTAGGCTCTTAATTTTTATCTTAGTCATTTTCGGTCGTCACAACCACCGGTTTTTGCTTTTTTCTATCTATATCCCTTTCTTTCAAAGATATGTGGTGCGGGTCTAGTGGACCCCCATTTATGTGTTTATCTTCAACTGTTAATATAACTCAAACATATTATATCTTTAAATTGCTTTCTGGCATATGATGATAGAACGTAGTATCTAAAATCATTTTAATAGTATCTTCGATCATTCTTAATAATATCTCTCTTAAAGTATTGCATAATTACTAATCGAAATTAGTTAACTAAAATAATCCCAAGTATTGATAAGCAATCTTGTTAAAGTGGACTTAAAGTAATGTCAAGATACGTAATGAATCAAAAAGGAATCAATCCAACAGTCAACTTGA
Source organism: Maratus speciosus (assembly GCA_963932465.1). Lineage (NCBI taxonomy): Eukaryota > Metazoa > Arthropoda > Arachnida > Araneae > Salticidae > Maratus > Maratus speciosus. The sequence goes on from OZ010796.1 coordinate 194,294,194, forward strand.
CAAGATTGGGTATGGACACAGTAGTGAAAACAAGTACAATAAATAGAGAGGCATCTAATAATGAATTGGCTGACGACCAATCATCTGGAGTTATTCCGGGGACAGAACCAGCCCTAATTACGAGTCATGTTGTTCAACAGTTGATAAATAAGGTCAAGGCGGTTTATCCACAACGTTATGAAGAATTTAAGGTCCCATTAACAAATCAATTAGAACATATCAAGGCAGTGGAGAAGGGAGAATTTTCAAAGAGCCCATACTATGGCATATACAACATACAAAGTTATAATGTTGTAAATAATATACATCAACCAGAAAATTATCGTATGAAGACAGCAAAGGGTGATAGAGCTGCCCAATTAAGAAAAAATGTACTATTTTTGGAATTTGAGTTACAACACAACAGAGCAATACATTATAAAGAATACAACAAAATACCATATTATCAAGCAAATAATACTGAACTAATAAACCTGCATCGGGAAATGAAAAGTGAAGAAATAATTAGCATAAGAAACAGAATTATAGAACTAAATCATAAAGAAAACAGAAGACCATGTGTGGCTAGTTGTCCGTTCTTCAATCATCTGCAGCTTCTGATCCTAGTAAAGGAAGAGAATGAACCCATGCCACAACCATAAAAACTAAAATCAAAAACTACCTGTACCAAGAATACCCAACAAAGAGAGCAGTCTAATTTGGAAACTGCAATATCACTAGCAGAAGAAATTAATGAAACTCGATTAAAAAACAAAAAACAAATTATACAAAATGCATTAGGTGGATCACCACTTCCATTAAAAATACCACCATCCATAAACCAGCTAGAGTCACTATCCATCCAACAGCTCATTCAGGAGTACAATATACTATTAAATAACAGATCTAATAATAGCTCAGAAGAAGCCAAAAAATATCTCGAAACAATCTTTTCTAAAGCAAGAAGAGATGAGAAACTTCTTATACAACACTCCAACGAAATAAATAAGGATTCTCCTGAAAAGATGAAAAAATTAATCATAAATTGGATATCCTGCAAACACAGAATGATGAATTGTCATTAAAGCTCAAAGAAAGTACAAAAGTGGAAATTAAACTTGAGAAATATTTGGAAGAACTGAAGCAAGAGAATAAACAATTAAAAATCTCCTTAACTGAGGTAGAACATAGTAAAGAACAAATAAAAGAAGGTTTTAAAGAAGAAATAGATAAAATAAAAAGTCAACAGAGGCAACTTAAGAAACAAACTGTAGACATATTTTCACAAACAGTAAATAAATTAAAAACAACAACAACTCAAACAATAATGGAAAAAAGATCGAATGCAGAAGTAAAGATTGAAAATAAATTGGAAGAATTGAAACAAGAAAATAAACAATTAAAAGACTCTTTGGTCAAGGAAGAACAAAATAAAGAACAGATTAATGCAAATATTGTAACCCTTCAAGAAGAAATTAATAAATTAAAACGACAACAGAATCAATTAAAATCACAAACTAGGGAAAAAATCATACAAACAGAAGTTAAGTTAAAAATAATAGCAACTCAAACAATAATGGCAAATAACGAAAATGACAGAATAGAAGAAAATGGTGAAGGAGGGTTCATTCAATTATCCAACAGACTACAGAAAATTGAGGTGTTTTTGACACGAAACCTGGAGTACTCTAGTGGGGGCTGTCAAGGAGTGAAATGCGGTGATGGCACAAAAACGGGCGTTCCCCCTGCTTTGGCGAAGTCTAATTCTGCAATATTAATTAGAACAACCGCTAAACACATAAGGATTCCAAAACTCAAAGCATTACTTAACGAACACTTTAATAAAGTAAAGGAAGTTCCAATAATATACTGCAGAACTGCCAGAAATCCAGATACAATAATTATACAATCTAATACAGATGACAATACAGAACATTTGTTAAAAATGATATAAAACACTCCTGACATTACAAAGTTAACAGAAATCACATATAAGTTGACTAATTACAAAAGAGTAATAATCACCGGTATTCCATCCTCAGTACCTACAAATGAAATAATATCATATCTTGAAGAAAATTTATCTGATAAAAACATCACGTTATTGAAAATTCTAAAGATGGATAATTCTACACTACATCACATCATATTGCAATTAGAAACAAAAGCATCACAAGAACTATTGGATAAAAAATTTATACAGGTGGGTCTCAACAAGTGCTATATTCGTTCTTTTCGCCCAATAATTAGATGCGGCAATTGCCAGCTGTATGGACATCAGACATCTTACTGCAGGAGACAGCCAATTTGCGCCAAATGTTCGAGAGGTCACTGCACTTCGGAGTGCCCTTTTGCGGGAGTTCCCTCGCAATATCGATGCACAAATTGTTTCCACTTACCTAATTATAGGAAACATTCAGCGGATTCCACTGCGTGTCCGGTTTATCAATCACACTTGGCAAATAGAAGATGTGTTCAGTAGGACCATATGGTCATATTGTCAAATATTAAATAACTCAAAAGAATTTGTAATAGTGCATAATATTAATTACTGTTCGCATATTGTACCTTAATACTAAATTTTTAGTGTAGATTTAACAATATTTTTGCATCATGTATCTTACATAATATCTCAAACATAGTATCATTGTATTGTAAATTTGTAGGTAATTATTATCTACAATTACTTATACCTTCATAATAGTGCATAATATTAATTATTGTTCGCATCTTGTACCTTAATACTTATTTTTAGTATAGAGTTAAAAATAATTTTGCATCATATATCTTGAAAATAGCTTTAAGTGTTGCAAATATCACATTTGTACATGGTTTAAATTGATGTTAGTATTGTGAATCTTGAAAATAACATAAAAGTGTTGCAAATATGTAGGTAATTGTGTTAAAAAAAAAAGTTTAATATCAAATTCTAAAAACTATGCCTATTTATATGCTATAATAATGAATATATCTCTCAAATGTAATTATAGGGGTCATCTGTAAATATTTATTGCAAACACTGCCAATAATTGTCATACATCTAACATTGTTATTTCTCCTAAACTGTAAAAAAAAATAATAATAAATAATAAAATAAAATAAAAATTCATTCAAGGAGTTCCGCAGGTAGTAAAACTTTTCCCTGCCCTGGGCTTGGGGATTACACCTAACCATAAGCCAAAAGCGGGTTCCCAGGGTGGGTGCTTACTTACTTACTAGCAGCGGGGAGACGAAGTACTGAATGGAGATCCGACTGAATGCCTTTCCCTGCAGAGCCATCAGTTGGCAAACTTCGTAGCTAAAACTAAATTATAAATTCTGTATGACTGAAAATTTATTGTTTCCAAAGTACAATGCAGCAAAAGTTGCATTTCTATCGCTTTCCGTTTTCCTGCAATGTACTTGACAAATGTACCAGCCATTTTTGGGACACCCTGTATTATTAACATTCGCCGTATTTAAATCCCCAAATTCAACAATTAAAGCATGCGATATTAACCTTTAAAAGATAGTCGTAAGAAAAAAACCAAAAAGTGGGTCATGGAATGTTCCTATGTAATATGAATGTAGGATGCGACCGACATGTAATGTACATGTTGAGCTATTGGGATTATTGGCGATATTTTTTTTTAATAAAAATAAAAATATAAGTGGGAGTACTAAGCTAATTGACCAAGCACTACAATATGCGGCAACAGGATAGTCCAGTGACGCCTTTAGACTGAATTTAGTTAACCCTTTGAAGGGCAAATTAATTCAGTTGATAAAAGTTGTAATGATTGAAATGTACAAGTATGTATGAATAAATTGTTTTGAAAATAAATAAATTCGCTGCTTCAAGTACATTATAAAAACAATTTTTCTAAACTTCTGGGTGATAGTTGTCAGTTTACAATTAAAGTTACGTGGTATGAATAATATTCCTCCTCACTTCAAAGATCTGAATCTTTAGTTTAAAATTAATTTCTATAAATAAAAAAACAATTTCGAATTGTTTAATTTTGCATACAAATATATTTTTCAAATGAACTATCTTTACAGTTCTTGTAAATTCGCATGCCTGCTAACTTTTATTCTATTTTGTTACCTATTTTAATAGTCAATATTTAGTTCTTATTCAATCTCTAATTTCACAGATAAAAAAATTAAAATGTACTATGAGTTTTAGCGACATCAGAAAAGCGAAAAGTTGACTGTTATAAAATGTATATGCTATTTAAGAAAAATAATTCACTATACATTATGCGAGATTATTAACGGTATTTTCTATAGAAATATTTTCATTTTTTAGTGACACAATTAGTAACTTTAAATAGGACGAACATTATTTTTAGATTACGGAAGTAATTTTTTTCATATATTCGGTTGTCCGGAAAGATTGTGCCTATTTTGAAGGAAAATTAAAACGTAGAAGATTTAAATTTTAGTATACATTTGTTAAATTATACAGATGCCATTCTGTTTTACAACCTTCTTCCATCTTTCCAAAAATCTCATAATGGCTTTTTTCCGAAACAGTTGTGATTTGATGGCAAAATATTTATCGATATGCTTTTTTATGTCATTCAATAAGTCATATATTTTGGCGAAGATTTGAGAAAAAGAAAGAAATAGAAGTCGGGTGGAGCAATGTCCTGAGAGTAGAGAAGGAACGTCAGAATGTCTCAAACGGATGCAGTTTGTTTCTGGCAGTTAAAGTTTGTTCCAAAAAATTGTTTCTCAACTCATGTGGTATTTTTAAAGTCATCTCGCATCACTTTTTGAAAATAAAAATCTTTCAGATATACTTTAACAACATCTTCAAAAGAATCATACTATAAAAGCTATTTTTTAAAAATAGTGGTACAAAAATAATATAAAAATAGTTACCAGTGGACACGAATCGGCACGAAATTTCCGGACAAACTAATATTTTGTAAGGTGCTTGTCCGCTGTCATCGAATTACTCAAGGCCAGAGGACACGAGTGTGATGTCATCACTAATCGACCGACTTCTCAATAGTGTTGGAATTCACACCGGAAAATCTCGAATAGCAATTGTCTTTTGATGCGGAATGCCACAGTTTTGCCGCATCTGACTGAACTTTTATTGGGGGATCCCAAATTCTCAGCGATAAGTTTAAGTAGTTATTATTGTTTTGCAAAATGATAGATATTTCACAAATAAAATAAAATAAAATTGCTATTCCAAATTTTCCGGTGTGAATTCCAAAACTAGTGAGAAGTTGGTAGGTTAGTGATGACGTCAAATTCGTGTCCTCTGGCCTTCAGTATTTCGATGGCAGCGGCTTGTCATGTGCGCAAAAAATACCCTTATCTATTCTTTAGAATGCATAAAAATGTAAGATAATGAAATATCTTTCAGCTTAAATATCTAACGAAGAATTGAATCATTTTATTGCATATTTTTTACTGTTAAAATATTTCTAATATTGAAAGGGAAATTTTTTATGTATCGTGTAAGAAAATTTTTATATTTAGAATAATTTTTAATTAAAAAAAAAATATTTGTTTATAAAACAGGATTTCCTTCTTTTATAGAGGTATTATTCTTTCCATTCCAAGGAAAACAATTTTTCCACTCTATATGTTGTTTCAATTTAATGTATGTTTCTTTTCATTGTATTGTTTTTGAAGAAAGAAAAATAAAAATTAATATAGTAAAAAAATACATTCATCGAATTATACTAGTTTTTATAAATTAACAAAGAAATCGATAAAAAGTGGTCTATGCCTTGATGTTATTTTTTTTCCTTTTTATATGGAAGCGGATGCTTTTTATTTTTCCCGTGGGGAAGGTCTTTGTTTGCTGACTGTAAATGTACAAAGTAAGAACAATCTAGAATTTAAATGTCTACAAATATGTGCTTTAAGTTTAAAATATTATTTTCTGGTCTTACGTTTTAGATATGACCTTCAAAAGCTTTTAATAGCACACACATATTATATTTTCCTCTTCAAAATATACTTTATATTGTTTAAACAAATACGTTAAAGTTCTAAAATACCAGACATTGTATTATTTTGAATGTATAACCAAAGGTAAGGAAAAACATTATATGGAATGCTATGTAATAGAAGATTATTAAAATTTAAAAGTTTGAGCATATTCAATGCCTACAAAATAATATGTCTTACGTCGTTCTAACGAAGCCGCTAAATAAGGTTACCACAAGAAGACAATGAGCTGTCGCTGTTTTAGCAAAGAAAAAAATCCTTTTTTAATTTTTCGTTATTATTAATTTGCGATGGAATAAGATAAAGAATGCAATTTGAAAAATGTGGTGGCTAACGAATTTCAGGTAAAAGGTTGTACAGCCCTACTCTATACAGATATTTTTGGATATGTAAGCCATAGATGCGAATATCTCTTAATTATTACTTTGTCTTGTACAATACAAACGTCTTTTGAACCGGAAATTTTATTTATTGAAACTTTTTAAAATGAAATCTAACAAGCACCTGATAGAAAGATACAACATATTATAATATACATTTCCCGGCGTTAAACTTGTTTGTCTTGGATTACACTCCGGAATAATTAAAAATTTGGGCTGCGATGGGTGAATATCTTCCGACTTAATTTTAATCTCCAAATGTCACCTTTGCACGGTAATATTCTACCAAATTTATTTGAAAATAAATTAATGCATGTTTTTCGTGTATATTATAAACAGAATTTTAAGTAGATTTCGTATGAACTACTACCTATTACATTCTCCCCTAAGTTGGAATTTCTGAAATATTTTTGCAGATGTACGCCGATCACGACCCCTAGAACTCAAAACCACCCTTAGTAAAAACTTTATCTATCTATTATTATATCTATCTATCAATGTATATCTATATCTATCTATCTATATATATATATATATATATATATATCACTTTCTTCTGGACACGATAACTTCCACAATTCTGCATAAATCTCTTCCAAACTGATACATAAAATCAAGGGGCATAAAATCTCGGTCAAGATCGTTAATGGGCAAAATCAGACCAAGGGGACGGAAATAGGGAGGGGTTTTGTGAAAACCGAAAAAATCCCATAACTTCTTAATTTTTGTACATTATCAAATCAGTTTAAAGTTTTTATTACTTCTAAAAATTGGGCCAAAAATGTATGCATCACAGATTTTTGATAAAATTAAAAATGGGCTCAAGAGGCGCAAAAAATAGGGTTTTAGGGAGAAAAAAAATTCATAACTTCGTCAATTCTCAAGATATCAAATCCAATTATTTTTTTTATAAATTGTCTTAATCTACAACTTTTATATTGACAAGTTTTTTATAGGACCAATTCGTACCGCAAAAAAAATTAAAAACAAAAACAAAAAGGGACAGTTGGAGATGAAAAAATCCATAAGTTCGGCAATTCACAAGATATAAAATCCGCATGAATTTATTATATATCTTCTTAATATTGTCTACAACATTTACATAGACAAGTTTTTGATAGGACCAATTCTTACAACAAAAACAATTTAAAAATACACAGCGGTTCAAGAAAAAAATCAACGTATTAAGTGCGTATTCAAACAGAAACTGCTTATTTTCTTACTCATTTGTAAATTCATTTTTGCTCTCAAACGCATCAAATTGGTAGATTCTCTTATTCAGAAACTATACAGGGTGCAAGGGAAAGCCCCTTTAACCTGAAAATACTTGTGAACGGGGAGAGCTACAGCTATGCAAGTGAGGTAACGATATAGTAAAGCGACTATGCCCGATTTAATGCAAACGACAAATTCGCCCCTAGTGGCGGAATTTGTAATTTAGCCATTGCAAATCGAAAACGAAAAGATAAAGAGCAAAATTTCCAATTAGAATGTTTTAGAGCATCAATTAATTCGTACGAAACGACATTTGGTTTACATAGATAAATATTCGCCTGTATACCCAAAATGTCCGAAATCGATGCATTCGATTTTGTGTAAAAGTTTGAATGGAATAGCCAGAAGTATGAAGAAATACGCACAATATTTCTGGTGCAAATACATACTTATCTCAATACATTTTGATAACATCACACACACACAAAAAAAAAAAACAAGAAAGACAAACTGTCTCACAGTGATAAAAAGTTAATATTCAGTATGTTTGAAAAGTTCGCCATTGCTCACGATACACGTTTGCATTCGTGAGAGTAATTCTGCATGCACATTTCTCAGCATGGAACGTCTATTACAAGCCACTTCAATATGACGGCATAGATTTAATCAAAAATTTTAAATGCATTGGACATTTACCCTTAAATGCGCGATTTTTTATTTTGTTTCGAAAAAATTATATATGATACTCTGAAAGGTTTTTAACGCAGGAAAAATAATGAAAAAAATTAGCGATATATTTTTCATATAATACGTTAAACTTTTCTTTTGTTGCACATCTGCAATACAGGTAAAAACTACTGCCGTGTGGCTGTTTTACGCTAATATAATACAGATTAGTAAATACTTTAATAAGTATGTCTCCAAATACTTTATTTTATATAATTATTTATTTTATAAAACTTAGCCTTTAACCCTTTAATTCCCATAATAGAATACGTTCTAGAAATTACGTAGTTCAGAGAATCTGACTTCACACCAGAAAGTCTCAATGGTTAATTTCGCTTTATTTAAATACGGAATGTCTGTTTTTTTTTTAATTAAAGCAAATATTGCTGCTTTAATTTTCTGCTGTGAATATGGTATATGCGAATAAAAAAAAATCTATTAAATTCAAAACAGTGTTTTTTGCATATATGCAAAGCTGCGCTCTAAAGGGTTAAATTTTTACAGACATTACAGCAGAGTACAACGTAACAATCTGCAATTGTGCAGTGCTACATTTCTGGAATGTGAATATGTAAAGTGTAATCGTCGCTCATTGATTTCAGACGGTTTTGGGTATACAGGAGACGATTTAACTTATCCGTTTGAACCAAATGTCATTTCGTACTAACTAATTGATTCTCTAAAACATTCTAATTGGAAATTTTGCTCTATCTCTTTTCGTTTTCGATTTGAAATGGCTATCTTCCAAATTTCGTCACTAGGGGTGCGGTTGTCGTTTCCATTAGGTCCGGCGTAATCGGTTTACTATAGCGTTACCTCACTTGCACAGC